>JABJVR010000035.1:8696470-8733565 GCA_025773905.1 Chitala chitala
AAACTCCACGCACACAGACCCAAGGCGAGAATTGAACCCCAGGCCTGGAGGTGCGTGGCAACAGTGCTAACCACCACGCCACCGTGCCGCCTACTTTGAGTAACAGTGAATATGAATTGGGGAACTCACTTTTCCAACATCATCATTTCCCTTGTTGATTTGTCTTACTTTGTTCTAAAAGGACAAAGGGAACAGTGCCATTTTGAGAGCACAAGACAACGTTGATGAACATACAAATAATACTGGTTCTGCATAGCTCAGTTGTTTTTCGGTGAAAGGTTCGTGACTCACCTGAATTCAATTTCGTGCTTTAGTTTGTTCACGTCAGCTTTCTGCACCAGGTTGCCATCCCAAGTCAACTTCCAACTTTAGAAGTGGTTCGTTGAGGATAACTATGTAATCGCCTCATCTGTAATTTGTAATTCAATTTAAAAATTGCTGTCGTAAATTTAATTTATCGATTGTAATGTGATATTCCTACCATAATCCATCTAATTTGTGTGCCATTGATTTGTTTTTCATGGAGGGATTTTCTTACGTTTTTTTTTTTTTTTGCAGGACTGGTTTTTTTTAGACGTAAAACAAGGAAGTTGTAACTTGAGCATGCTTTTTCTGTTTGTGCAAGATTCCTGACTTGATAAAGTATGGGGGAAAAACATAGCATTTCAGTGTTTACATGCAAACACCGATGGCAGAAACACACCCAAACATTACTTATTCACTGCTGTTAACGTGTTGCCAAATAGGTCAACATTCTAATAGCATAAGATACATTGGAGAGCAGGTACCTGCATGCACTAGGCCTATGCAAATTTCAGTCTGTGAAGTCCGATTAAATATTTCTATTTGATATAATTCAAAGAATAATCTTGGACATTTAGTTATGAATGCAGTGCTGGATTTAATCTAGTTGAACTGACTGCACATATATATTGCAATGTCTGTAAAGTCATTTCACAGATAGCATTGGGTGATTTGATAGAGTCCAAGGTCAGATAAGGTGTGCCTTTCCTGCTTTGGTCCAGGCAAACTTGGCGTAACTAAACAGTTGTATTTTGTGGCAGTGTGGGAGGTGATCCATTTGTTCAGAATAATTCAACGTTTCAGTTATGCCCTGTTTGAAAGTCTTTATATTGATTGGTTGTTTCATAGGGCTGTTAAAAATGTTTTAAGCGAATTGTTTTTCTGAGCAGATAATGTAATGTCTTTAAAGGGAATGCACAAGCAGTAATAAAATTTAAAAGTATATATGTTATCTAAGCCATTGACATATTTCACCTGTTATACAGCCAACAGCTGGAAGACAGATCGTCAAAATACTGTTATCAGACCTGTCTTTACTGTGGCTGAGTGAAACAGGAACATTCTCAGTAATTATCCTGTTATATACTTAGTCAGTAATGGTTCAGTGGTACAAATTGCACCCTGTTTCCTGTGTAGAACTATGTTTGTGTACAAATAATTACACACGCCTGAACGACTCTTAGACACACTGGGATGAGTAAAGCTTTAGTTTGTGTTCAGGTCCCCCCTGTTATAAGTTGAGTTTTAGGCCTGGATAAGAAGTGACGAAATGGTGTCTTCACCATGGGATCACAGGCCAAATGAGCAAGGCCGCGGAAGCTAAATCAGAACCTGAGACCTCCTACAGATAAAACCTACCATGATACGGCCTTGACAGCTATTTGATTCTGTTAGTTTCTTCTTTTTTGTACCAGATCTCGCCTCTCTCTCTCTGCTCTTTTCTCAAGGGGGCTTATTATACACTTCTGGAGCACCAGAGAAGTCAGCGTGCTGCCCAGGAGGGAGCCAAAAAGCCCCTCTTGGCTCCTTTAAATCTGTCGCAGCATCTGCCGCCCCCCCCTCCCCCCACTCTGGCAGGATTCTTTGACGTGTGGGGCTAAAGAGTGGCCCTGTATCATTCATGAATGCTGCAGGATTTGCATATCTGACAGCGGGCTGGCGGGCTGGTTGGCGGGAGCCCGTGTGCTCATCCAGCGCTACGGCGTGAAATCCTGCAACATATGGCGGGCGAGGGGAGCGCAGGCGCAAGGGCACGCAGCCGCGCTCATGAGCGGGCGCAAGCTGTCTCTCTCTCTCTCTCTCTCACACACACGCGCACGCACACACAAGCACACGTGTGCGCACACACTCACAGAGAAATAGATGAACTGGTTTACAAGTGGACAGTCTCATAACCAATCGGTAGCTACCATGGACACACACACACACACACACACACACGCTCACTTTATATAATCTACTCCTACATGTATTTTACTCACAACTTTTTATAAAACCTCCTAATGTACCAAAGCATATATATAGTTATATGCTGTTTCAGATACAAACGTTAACACATAATGTCTGTGTCATTGCTGACTACAGCATAGAAATACTCATTAATGACCCAATTAAATGTTTGATAATTAGGCAATTTGTAATGTATATATTGTGCTACAATAATAGGTTGATCATTATATAGGTATTTGAGATTGCTTTAATAATATTTGAAAGAGTTGGATTGTTGTTTTCACAGGAGTTAAGAGCACTTTTGCCGATTAAAATGGAAATAATTTTTGATCTACATTTCTTTGACTTACACAAACTTTTAGGAGTAAATTAAGAACTTACATTGAGATTGTTGTGTGTGTCTGTGCTTGCATGCGTGTGTGCGTGCATACATCAGCCATAACATTACAACCACTTGCCTAATATTGAGTAGGTCCCCCCTTTTGCTGCCAAAATAGCCCTGATCCATCGAGGCATGGACTCCACTAGACCTCTGAAGCTATGCTGTGGTATCTGGGACCAATACATCAGTAGCAGTGGGGCCTCCATGGATTGGACTTGTTTTTCCAGCACATCCCACAGACACTCGATTGCATTGAGTTGTGGAGAATTTGGAGGCCAAGTCAACACCTTGAACTCATTGTGTTTCTTAAACTATTCTTGAACCATTTTTGCAGTGTGGCAGGAAGTATTATCCTGCTGAAAGAGGCTACTGCTATCAGGGAATACTGTTTCCATAAAGGGGTGTACTTGGTCAGCAACAAATTTTGGGTAGGTGGTACATGTCAAAGTAACATCCACATGAATGACAGAACCCAAGGTTCCCCAGCAGAACATTGCCCAAAACATCACACTGTCTCTGCCGGCGTGCCTTTTTCCCATAGTGCATCCTGGTGCCACCTCTTTCCCTGGTAAGTGATACACATGCACCCAGCCATCCACAGGACATAAAAGAAAATGTGATTCATCAGACCAGGCCACCTTTTTTTTGTTGCTCCATGGTTCAGTCCTGATGCTCACATGCCCACTGTAGGCACTTTTGATCGTGGACACAGGTCAGCATGGGCACCCTAACCGGTCTGCGGCTATGCAGCTCTAAACGCAACAAACTGCGATGCACTGTGTGTTCTGACACCTTTATCTTGGAACCAGCTACAGTAGCTATTCTATTGGATGGAACTGCATGGGCCATCCTTTGCTCCCCTCGTGTATCAGTGAGCCTTGTCCATCCATGACCCTGTCACCGGTTCCTTGGATGTTCCTGACCACTGCAGACCAGGAACATCCCAGAAGAGCTTTAGTTTTGAAATTGCGTTGAACAAGTCGACTAGCCATCACATTCTGGCCCTTGTCAAAGTTGCTCATATCCTTACGCTTGCCCGTTTTTCTGTTTCCAACACATCAGCTTGAGGGACAAAATGTTCACTTGCTGCCTAGCACCTATCCAGGTGCCACTGTAACAAGATAACCAATGTTATTATTCACTTCACCTGTCAATGGTCTTAGTGTTACAGTTGATTGGTGTGTATGTGTATGTGTGTGTGTGTGCGTGTGTGTGTGTGTGTGTGTGTGTGTAAATATATATATATATATATATATATAGAGACACATACACACACATATACAGTATATACTGATATACTGTGTATACATGAACATCCACACACCTACACACCTATTTGCAAACCAACAAAATTATGCGTGAATTCCAGCCCAACATAATTGCCTCCCTGACAAAATCATTGGGTCTAACCTGGCCAACCCACTGTAAACATCCCCGCTCTACCCTGGATGCACAGACATTTTTTCAACGTGTCATATTTATTTTGAGTTTTAATGAGTTATTACATATATTTTTACTGCATTAAGTATGGTAATAAATGACTATTCAAGATCAGATTTCACACACGTTCGGAGGGAGAAACTTTTTTTATCCGCCTTTTGTTTTATCACACCTGCCACATCACTGTGTGGCTCCACTCCCTAACCCTGGCCCTATCTTAGGAACATCAACACAGCACTCTAATGATGAGAAATGGAGTTATAATACTAGTTGTTAAAGCCCAGGCCGCACAACAAATGTGCCACTGAGATTCAGCATCAGTCTCTGAATGGATTAGGTATTTGCACTGGTAACCCTATATTTAATCTCAGTCTAGCCTCTGCTGGCTACCCTGATTCCTCTTGATCACAAACACTCTGTCATCTTCCATTTCGCCCTTTTAACCATTGAGACTCCATCACGAAGCCTTCCTCCTCCGTCACTCCATATCTCATGTTTCCTCTCTGTGAGGGAAAGCAGATAGGGTGCTGAGCGTATTTATATCCAAAGGGCAGTTATTTCACGGGCGTGTTTGCGAATGGCGATTGCTTCCAGAACCCCTCCAACCCCCACCTCTGTCGAATTCTCGTCAAATCCTAACAGAAATACGCATGGCTCACGGCTCCTGGCAACAAGGTCCCCCTCCTCTCAGTGTAGGCCTGAGCCGTCCTTCTTTAGATAACACTCTGACCCTGCAGCCACCCCCATCTTATTTCCAAAGCCGTCTTGTGAGATCTTACTTGTGTGAAGGACCTGGATGAGAAAATTTCTCCCTGCTTAGAACTGACCTGATCCCCCCCCCCCCCAGGTGAATTAAAAGAAAAAATATCAGATTTTATCAAAACATTTGGGTTAGATTTATTCACTTTTTTAAGCACCTATTAATGCATTGTTTTCCATATGACAGAAAGCTGTAAATACTCTTTTCTCTATAATCAAAATAGCTTACCTTCTCATATAGGGGCGCATTGAGACTTTTGGTGTATTTCAGTGTCAACCCAAGTAGCACAACCTTTTGCAAAGCATGCTTTGAAGCTTTGTTTGACATTGGTCCTCAGGAAAGGTAAAGGCCCAACTGGCCAATTGAATATATGTGGTCATTTGTTGTTATTTTTTGTAATGTCCACCAAGGGCTGTTTTGTGTATATTTCAGTTGTTGATCACATCAGACACTTAGCTGCAGAGTTGTATAAAGTACCTGAAAGCCACACTTAAGTAAAAGTTCAGGTATTCTACTATAAAATTGCTTAAGTCAAAGTCATTACCCATTGTAATCTTACTTAAATGAAAGTATCTGTTATTAACTTTGCTTAAGTATCAAAATTTGTTTCTGAATAAATGTACTTAAGTGTTGAAAGTAAAAGTACATCATTAAGAAGCAGTCAGAATTTGAAGAATTTAAAATTTTTCTTTTGTACTGCCTTCTTTTCCAAATTAATAATTATTACACCACGTAAAATTAAAACAAAAAACGTGTGTTTCTTGAGGTTTAATGGGGAGTTTTTGAATGCCAGAATTCCGTTGCTTTTGGCAATCACAGGAGGCATTTCATTCTATAATGCAAATCCTTCACACCAATAAAAGAGAACATCTCTTGGAAATATGGTCTCGGGTGGTCTGACTCGTATAAAGCAGGAGGAGGTGTTGGAGAGGTTATGCTAGCAGACATAGCAGGTGTTGGAGCATTATCACTGCTGCTAGAGGAGGATGCTGCTGTTTCCATGATAGCTTCTTTCTGTTTCTCTTTTGTCCTGCCCGGGCTTGTTATACTGAACTCACAAACCGAAAACCTAAACTTTGGGAGAGTGTAAAAGTATTCATTTTATTTAAGAAAAGTAGTGGAGTAAACGTTGACAGAAATTTATCACCTCAAGCAAAGTACAGATGCGCCCCAAAAATACTTAAGTACTGTAACAAAGTACTATTACTTCATTACATGACATCACTGCATATCTGAGAGTCGAGACTGACTCCTGCCTGTTGGAGAAAGTGTACCTGCATTCTTTTAAAGACCATACTGTTTCCAGAGAATCACAGTGAGTTTGTTTGTTAATTTATTTATTTGCTTTGAACAGTGGCACGGCACATGAGCTGACCATCAGAGACTGACCAATTGTGGACTGGCCCGGAAGCTTCATATTAATCTGTAATCTAATTTTTCCCTGTCGCATTTCCCTAACTGAATGACTAAGTGAGGACAAATTGGCCCTAAAAGATTGAAAGCAACTATAAATAAAGGGCTTCCTGTGGTTTGGTTCTGATAGGACAATAATAAACAGATTGGTATGGAGCAGTCAGCAGTAAGTGATTATATGCTTGAAGAGATATGACAGTCCATCTTCATTATCAAAATGTAAGGACAGCATCAAGTGATCATCTTACAGCATTTGCTTACTGTTAGCATTGTCACACACAAAACCTTTTATCTGACCTCAGTACATAGTAGTTATGCGCTCCCTCAAACAAGACCAGCATATTTTTAGATTTAATTTTAGAAACAAAAGAGCATAATAGAAGTACTTAACGATTACCTGTTGCTGTTAACAGTATGCTTGAAATGTATGATTCAAAACAAGTTAATAAGTAGACTCATTAATTAGAAAATGTCATAGTTACAATAAGGTATAAATACAGCAGTAGTCAGAGCTTGGTAATACTTGAATGACATGGCTTTCTGTACAATTTATTGCCAGTAAAACGCTGCTTCAGATAAAACTGGCAACCTAGCAAATTGCCACGCCTCACAACACGGCCTTGCTTAGAAATGTCTCTGAATTTGCCATTATCGACAATGTGGTGGACACAACCTTCACTGGAAATTAGGACAGAAGGACGCACTATGGGCCGTTCAGGAAAACGAACTTGAAGAGAGCAAGTTCGTTTGTGGAGCAGAGAGACCATGGTGAGCATCTTGTCCGGCCGGCATCACGTAGGGAACAGCTGGGAGACAGGAGATGGCATATAGACACAGTGGCCCTGCAGACTGTCATGGTGAGGAGGGGTCTTCCACCTGCGTCAGAGGTGAAGATAACAGAAGAGTAACACACCCTTCCTCTGCTGTCCTTTGTGGAACACACGGTTAGCATGGCTGCCTGTTTTCTGCGCGTATCGATTGGCGATGCAAAGCGCCTTGCTTCACCCGAGGTATTTTGCCATCAATGGAGTGTAATTATCCCCGGCAACAACCAATATTGGATTGTTAAGCCTCGGGATAAGGAGCCTGGTAAAGCCTTCAAACAGGCAGTCACCTCTGGGAAAGGGGCAAGTCTGATGGACAGATCTTCTAGGTCAGGCAGCTGAAACGAAACCCCAGGCAAACTGGTGTGCGGTCCAGCTAAATTCTGCCCCTCCACTCCTCTCTTCCTCCACAAGCACGTCCTCTGGAATCCCCCAGAAATTAATTTTAATGTGTCTGACGAAGTACTCCTTTTGTTCTAGACCTCAATCAATCGATAGCGTGCTTTTCATGTGGATCACGACCTCTGAAAAGATTTACTAGAAGTGGCATTACGACCGCAGCCAGGGAAAGTATTTTAAAAGAATGAAAAGGGAGAAGAGGAGTTATAATTTGCACACTGAGAGCCCTGGGGACTCTGTAGATTTGCAAAATGCTTACAGCAAGGTTCCGAGAGGTTCCAGGTAAATGAAAATTCACCACAGTCGACTGATTCTGTTTCTGCGTGATACTCCACAGAGAATTTTATCTTGAAAAAGATGTAATACATTGGGTTCTATCTACCAGCTCCACATTCTCCTTGGCTAATCTCTTAGTTAAGTTTTTGTCTTCTGTTAGTCCTTCTGACACCTGACATTTATTGTCTGCAGTTTCCCTTCATGACATTTCAATCTTCAAATATACAACAGATTTAGATGACTGGGTAGCCAAAAAAGCATATTATGAATCATTATGAAACTATGACTTTGAAACTCCTACAATGTAATGAACAAAAAAATTTTATATGTTACTTCATCCCAGAATGTAAAGAATTTATTCTAACAAAGCATTTTCAAGTTTCACAATTAGCTTTATTATTCTCAAAGTGCTCTAAATAACTATAAAACCACAAATATAATGTGCACTCATATATAGTATGCACATGCAATCTCAGGTTTTACAGTAATATAAATATTTATGCACCAATGCATAATGCATAGATTTATTTCAGGGTCAATTTAAAACATACTGTGTAAAATAATAACATGTCTTTCAAACAGTACTGGAATGAAACTTCAGTAGATTTAAAGTTATGAAGTTAATTCTTCATTGCAAATACAAGTTTAATACTTTACTAGTTTATGCTCATCTAGGAGGTTATAATGTATATACAGCAATCAAAAAAATCTGACAATTTACAGTGAAAAGAAACATATGCTAAAATTTGTGGCATACTAAGTTATGATTATTCATATCTTTACATTTTTCAAATATATTTATATCTACTCATTGTATAAATGTAACAATAAAAGGCATTCTTCTATGTTACAGGAAAGTGATGTTTATATGGTTAGTAACTCAACGCTGTGTTAGGCAAGGTCAGACTGAAAAATGTTTGGAAATTTTTATCCTGTGTGTAGTGTGGCCCTATGGGGATGTAACTCTGTATTATTTGTGGATGTCTGAAACGTGCACTGGATATATAGGCCTACCCATATTCAGCTCATTTGCTCCTAATTGTCTGTGTTATTGTAGGCCTTCCTCAGATTAACTGTACCTTAGGTAACAACATGGTTATCAGGAAAAATGTTTTCAAAAATGTTTCCAGTCCTCCTTACTGTATTCTGAAATTCTCAGATTTTATCATTTAACTGTGCTTATTACAATGTCTCATCTCTTACTTTAACCGATTTCTGCCATGTGTTTGGAGTTTTGCAGTTTGTAGTTTACAGCTTCAGAGTAATTCACAGCACCTCTGGTAGAAGTTTTTATATATGTGAAATGTATAGAGTGTAGCTCCTCTGCAAATGTTTCCTAACGGCAAATTTTCTGCATTCTGCCGCAGACTCAGTAAGGGCGTCTTGACTCACTTCCGAGTCCTCTCATCGTGCTTCAGCAAGTACCAAACAGAAACAGACCGACCAGTAGCAAACGAGTACAGCTGAGAAATCTTGAGTGAGGTGCTTCTCTGGGGCCTACTTGGACATGTTTTTGAGGTCTGCCCTAGGGACTGCCTGTTGTCGTTCCGGAGCTCCCAAGAGAGGTGCTCTCGTAAGAGCTTCTCACACACGCACCAGTAGTACTTTTCTCTAGAAACCTCATGTTTTTAATAGGAAGTTGGGTTGGGGATGACCCATAATTATAGTCAGCTGGGAAATAATTACAGGCCACGCATTCCAGACACAAAAAAAAAGCCTTATTGCCATCGCATGCAAAGCCAAACAGAGTGTATTTGACTTTGGAGTCAGTCAAGAGAAACGCCAGCATTTTAAATATGTATTGTCTCTAAACTTAAAAAATGTATAGGTGGAAATTTTATTCGTCACAAGATTACAACTTTTAAATGACTGTGGAGAACTAGAAATCATAGTACAGTGTCAGCAAAGCTACAACATTATTATTATTATGGACAAGGTTTTACATGGCCTCAAGCCTGTTCTAGGTAGCATAGAGCAAGAGGCAGACTATATCCTGTATAGGCCACCAACTCATCCCAGGGCACACACACACACACACACACACACACACACACAAAAAAAAAAGGAAAATTAGGTTTTCCAGTCAATGTTATCTACATGGCTTTGGACTGAGAAAAGAAACTGGACCATCTGGTGTAAACCCATGTGTGCACAGGGAGAACATGCATATTCCACACTCTGAGTGCTTAGAACCAGATAGAAGCCCATGACTCTGAAGGTGTGAGGACCATTTGTACTTTTAAATTTACACTGAAACCAAACAAGAACTTCCTACAACAAAGTCCAGCTAAGGAGTATTAAATGTATGGAATCACACATAGGGCAGGAGGCCTGTCTGCTTTTTATTGGCAAAAGTCAGATCCCATTTTCTCGCCAAGAAGGCAGGTGATAAAATAACAGGAATTAAGATGCACGGGAGAAATTGTATGAAATACCAAAACTGACTAAATACATTAAATGTGATAAGAGAAAGCCTTTCAGAGTGTGCTGTTCAGCAGTTTTCAAGAGGAGTTTGCAGTACATACCCCATCTCCGACACACTACTGCTTTAGTTTCCAAAGGCACCAGCCACCGCTGCGCTTAAATATAGCCTATCTTAGAATACAGATCCTACGCAGCAGCCAGCCTCGTTCTTCTTCATGGCAGAGCGCTTGCCAGACGCATGGAGAATAACTTGCGAGAACCTTATTCTTGGCGCTTACCCATCCATTTGCCTTCAGAAGGTCTTTCGATTACAGTTAAAGCATGCGATTTAAGCAGGTCGTAACTGCGAACAGAATAACCCCAGGGCCAACTTTTGTGGCCGATGTAGGAAAAATCCTCTACTTAGCATCAAAGCCTCGTTCCAAAAGCTGGTAAAATCATACTGTTTACACTAACATCTTTAGACTTTAAAGAAAGATGGACAGTTTTTCGCTCCCCAAACAGCAACCTCAAATCCCAAACTCACGGTTAAATTTAGTATTTAAGGAATCTTTCTAGACTGGAGAGGTCAAAAACGAAAATAAGCGAATTCCCTGACTATGCGCTGAGTTGTAAAAGTACATTTGTGGAACTAGCTGGATCACATATGCTCCATAGAACCCTGGGGGGGACAGTGAATTTGTCAGAAAATCACAGTACTGGATGCATACTTGGTAATTTTTTGTTTTTCCTTTTGATTTGTGTTTCTTCAAATTACCCTCTGAAAAATGTGAAAGTTTACACGGTGCAACGGCATGGAGTAGGGCTGAGTTCAAGTATGACCATTTAGGAATGTGTGATAGGTGTATGCCTCTACCTTCTTGGTTCGCCCAATTTGCTTGGCTTCAAAGGCAACCTACAAAAGTATCACTAAGGTAACAGAGGTAGGATCTGACTCACTGACACAAATGTCTAAAATCTGGTTGCCATGGATGTTTCAAAGTCGAAAAGTGTACTGAAACTTGTAAAGTACGAAAGATGGGAACATGACTGCTTTTGAGTTATTTTGGGGGGAGGGGTTGGGGGGAGTCAGTCCCCCTGAGAGCTGCTGCAGTGACTCCTTTTATGCAGTGTGCTCAGTGTTTGTGATTTGAAGTTGTGCGTTTGTTGCGGTTTGTAAGATTGCTGATTCCAATCCCCCGTCCCCCAGTTTCCCTGCACGCTGCCCCAGGCGCTATTTCTGCCAGTTACATCAGCGTGTTCTGCGTCTTGTTTTACAACAATACCGGTCAACCGCTCGTGAATTGTCACGCAACTATTATACATGTTCTTATATCATAACAAATTAATTACTCAAAAGAAATTTTAACATCAATCTGAGTTGAAAAGACTACCACTTACGGAGATTTGCTGTCTGCTAACTTAAGTCATAATTGTGATATTTTAAAACGGTCTTTACAGAAGACAAAAGTATTTTCATTATTGCAGGAAAATCAAAGCAGATTGTTTTGCATGGACTTAGAGTCCACTGAAGGTCTATGCTGTTTTCATTATATACCATTTTGTACTATTCAAAGCTCGCCGAATATTGCATTTTCAGAAAAGCTCATTTTAAGAATTGCTACTGCGTTACATCCTTAAGCAAAAAGATTGCTGAATTGAGAAAGACGGCGCGCTGAATTAAGTGAATTATCTCGTTTTCGTGCATTGATTGCTTTGGTCTTGTCCTGTCGTGCGCTCTTTTAAACACACACACATACACACACCCAGCCTGAGCTGAGTGCTTGAGCTCAGACTGCCAGCGCACGTCGGACCACAGGCTCTTCTCAATAGGAAGGGAGCGCATCGCGCCGAGACGCTCCGTGCGCTCCGCTTTTACGGAGACTTTTATAACCTTTGGAAAATAATGGATATCTAAACTATTGAAAGGAAACGTATTTGCAGCGCGCCGTGATCACTGGATACATCTCCTTCGCTGAAATTGCCCAGTACGTTTTTGTTTGGAATCTATTGTTAATGGTCTGTCATCGGAGCTTTACGTCTGACTTGGATTCCTATCAGCGTTAATCTTTGACACAAAGATTCACGGTTTATTATTATTGTTGTTGTTATTATTATTGTAAAACGGAAATCGCTTTGTTGACTATTTTCGATGACTCAAAGTTTCCGCGTCTCATCCAGCAAGTCTTAAAAAAAGAAATAATACATCCCCGATTGATGAAAAAGCCTATGATTACGTTTTTTCCCGTCTGTAACAGGAAAAAAAGCTTTTCAAACATTAATAAGGAAGGGTATCTGTGTGTTTAGTGTTTTTCCGAGGGACGATCCGGTTTAACAGCTTTCATTAGTTAAGCGGCGTTTCCCCGAACTGGATTTAACCACACCGTGTTAGCGCTTGGTGGGTCCCTGTAGGCTGAGCGATGCTGCCCCGGTGCTCGCTGCACACTCCTGCTAGTGCAATTCGGTAAGCTTTGTGTCTTATGCAAACTTAACCTCGCGATTATTATTATTATTATTATTATTATTATTATTATTATTATAGCTTTCCACTGGTATAACTAAAAAGTTACAATTTATGAAATATTTGTATTTTTACATTTGGCACATTTTAATGAAGTGGTTTCATGAAAACAGACGACAGCCCTGCGTGTTTCGGCTGCAGAAGTAGCAATTTGTTTTCAAAAGCCTAAGATTCATTTTGCGAAAGGCGACTTGCAAAATTTAATGTTTTTTGTGCTGACGATGTTGGTGTGCCGTTGTCGGATTTTCACCCTGCTCATTTATACGCTTTATACACTAGTAATTCGGTTATTCCCTCCTCTTGCGTGTTTAATAATGATCTTTTTCATTGTCCATCTCCACGGTCCTCAGTGCATCCTACGGATAATATTTGTGTGTACGTATTACTGTTGTTTGTTTCTTACTACCGCAGGTGGTGCTGTTTAATTAGTTTTTCTTCTTGAAGCTCCTAAGAATTTGAACGTTTTCACGGCTTTTCGGTGCGCTCTTTCCCATCACTGTAAAATACGCCGATGCTCACAGATTGATATTGCGAAGAACTGCTCTGTATATTCTGGACGCTCGTATCGCCTTTTCGCATCACTGCACCGATTTAAGAAGATCAGAAGTGTTACACAATAAAATTGTGTTTCTGCTCATGATCGGAGATTTCATTTTCTTTTTTTATGTTTCAGGGCTGGGAGGGCGTTCACCGTTTATATTTCAATATGTAATTACAAATGATATTCATTCCGTCGAAAACCTTTGAATGGCAACAAATTACAGCTGTTTTGAGGTTAAATGGTGGTGGTGTTGTTCTAAATTGTAGCTAATTTACTGTACTAGCACTCCTATGATTATAAAGTTGTCGAATAGGCTAATTGAACGTGGGTTGTCCATGTTTGGACCAGGTTTTTTTTAAGTTTATATTCGTATTGACTGGACAAGAACAGTGGAACTAGATAGAAATATGCATGTAGTAAATCTGGGCTAGAAGTTCTCTATGTAGAAATTGTAAACGCTTTTGATAACGCATGTCTATGAATACGTTTAACATGTTTAAATTATGTAGTATTTATATCGAAGACGTGCTGTACAAATGTTAAATGTCTAGAATTCTCCCTGTCTTCGGAAATCAGAGCATCGTGTTTTCCATTAAGAGTGCATTAATCAAATTTAAATTAATCAGTGTTTTTCATCAAAACAATGTTATGCCTATCTTGGTTAAAAATGCAATTACTATCGCTGTGCTGTTGGTATTAAATGCATAGGGTATATACAGGTGAAGTTGCATATTCTAATTTTTCCATGTATTAAAGATGCACTTTAAACAGTTGTGGCTTTTGTGTAAATATCGGAGACAAATTGTTGCCTAGTTTTTAAGTGGCATCAGTTTTATAACAAGTCATGATATAAGTTAGTTGAACTATTGTTTTTTAAGTTGTAAATTTAGATTAATGAGTGGTGCTGGGTAAATTTTCTACATTTTCATTGTTCTACCTGCATAGTTGTGTAGTCCCTACTATTAAAAAAAAAAAAAAGAGAGCCCCATACCTGTGGCTGATAGCATAGTGCCCTTTCTAAGGCACAGGGCTCGCGTTCCCTGCTTTTTTCCTCTGTGTTCTGCCTCAGATCACACGTGGAGGCTAAGTGTGGTTCTGTGATATGTTCAGAGCTCACGGTGTTCCGTCACACTTGCCTTAGGAACCAGAGCCACAGCAGGGCTGTCTGTTGTTCACCATGTAACCATCCGCATGAGAGTGTAACCATTTGGTGTATGCATTTAAGGTTTTGGCTCGTAGATGTATTGTTTTTATTATTATTTATTATTATTATTTTCAGTTTTGTTTTCATGCAAAAGTAAGAACAAAACATTGAAGTTTATAATTTAATCTTCTCGCCATCTGTGTTTTATTAACTTATATATTTTTTTGTTTACCATGATCCTACAAAAAAGATTTGTGTTGCCATGATAAGTCTTTTTTTTTTTCCCCTCTCTTTTTGTTCTCTCTCTTCATGCACTAGGCATGATGTTGACACGCCTAACACATGCACATGCGGCATGGCCCAAAACCCCTTTGCCTCCCAAGACCACCATCCTTTATCTTTTTAGTTTCCTCGAGCTAAACACTAATCTTTAATCTACTGCTGATGCAGTTCTGGAATTAGTTTGCAAAAAAAAAAAAAAAAAAAAAAAAAAAATCTTATACATATCTTCAAAAGCACATTTAACTTGAGCGGAAAGCTGATAAGAAGAGGCCCGGTTGGCAATCCGGATAAGAGGGTGAAAAATATCCCAGCTATTTTTAATGCAAGAGTTCAGGCAGATCACAACATGGGGAGATACGACAGGCCTTGAGGGTTAGGCTTCCATCTTGAGGCCTTCGGATGGAGGAGGTCAGGGAGATTTGAAGGATTATATGTGGTAAGACCGACCATAAATCATCAATAGGGCAAACGTTTCAAAGCTAACCTGTTTGGACAGCTCATGTCTGTGGTTGAGTTGTTCCATAATTGACCCTTGACCCTTGCGGTTTTAGACAACCTTTGTTAAGGTTGTGCAAGTTCTGTATGTCAAAGTTTGCCTTTCAGAGGTTAACGCTGAGCTTTTTTCATGTAAACCTGCTGCATTTCAAGGACACTGGAAATTGAGAAAGGAGCAGGAGTAACGTAAATAAGTAGACATGGTGGATTACATAAGGTTAAAGGGATGTCTCTCGTAAATAACATAAGAAAAAAATGTTTATGCACGGCTTCATGGCTATAATTTGGAATGGTTCGGGTTAATAAAATCTCTGCTCTGTAAAGCTTCTTTTGTTGAATATTTACCAGCAAGATGAGTCGACTTGGCACAAATTGGTAGTGTCTTAGCGATAGGTCACAAGAAAGCTACTGCATATTTCCGTTACCTTGGCTACCACTTGGTGAGGTACACCCGGCAGCTTGTTTGGTAGTTTAAATGTCTGGGAAGGGATAGTGGGGATAACTGAAGATGGGAGATGTATACAGTCCCACAGCTTATAAAACATTGTCATTGATAGTTAAGCTAGGAATATTCTTCTTTTAATACGTATTTGTCTGCAAAGCACAAACTACAGTTGCACAACTGGGGATGAGTTTTCCGTTTTTTAGGCTTCCTCCTGTGTGAGTTGGCGTATTTATGGGAAGCCCCGTGTCGCTTAGCAGCAATAAGCACAACCATAGAGGAGCCGTAAAGTGCGGTCTCTCATCGTCCTTAAATCTGTGGGAAGGGAACGCACTGCTCTGAGGTTTTGGCACACTCCTGTGTAATGCACAGCTCAGGGATGTCTGCTTTTAACATCCAGGTTATAAATTAAGTTGAGGCCGGCAAGGCTGACTCCCACACAGGGACAAGGAAGCTATAGCAGCTCCCCCCCCCCCCCCCATTGCTGAAGGTTTGTAAAGATCAGCACTAAGGGGTCTGGAGAATGCTGGCCATGCTCTCAGCAATCACTGACCAGCCATGGTTCAGGTTGTCCCGGGGAAGACGGACAGTGGGCTGACTCAGTGTCATGCGGCCGTGTTCCTGCTGCCAGATGTTAATTTTTGATTCATGTTGCTTCTTAAGCTCTTGGCTCTTTGGTCAAGTGTTGCTCGTTTTGGGAAACGTCAAACCTGTGCACCTTCTGGGGGTCAACCAGGGCGTCCTAAGTGCCTTTGAGTGCTGCAGAAGATGCTGTCACCTTTACAGTGAGATATATGTGTCACGTTTGTGGGATGTCATATGCATAGGCCCTAGCTGGCGTGGAAATGTCAGAGTGCGCTGTCTGATTGCTTTCTGTTCCAATACCATCCCTAGCTTTTTTTTTCCTTCTTTTCTGAAGCCATGAGTAAGGGCCTCCTTCACCTCCAACATTCTTAAAAACCTATGAATATTTCAGAGGCTTCCGCCTTTCATCCTTTACCACCCCCCAAAGCCTCCAATTAGTTTGCGCCGAGACAGGGACACAAGGAGGTCTGCAATTGAAAAGAGAAAAAGGGAAACCAGGGTGCCTTTGATTCCACAGAGAGGTAACAAGCACCTCACCACTCCTTTGAGTGTGGGGCTCTTCCACAAGTACTACAAACAGCCCCCCCCCCCCCAAATGCCTGACAGGTCAGCCTCTGATTTTTGCAGCTGCACCCCATGCCCTCACCTTCCTTTTTTTCCTTATACAATTGCATTTAAGAATGGGCAATGTGGTGGCTCAGTGGTTATCATTGTTGCATGGTATCTCTGTAGTGGGCACTCAAATCCCAGCTCCTGGGGTTGCACAAGCCAGTGCGTGCCCAGCGCCGATCCCAAGCCTGGATAAAACGGGAGGGGAAAAAACAGGAAGGACATCCTTCATAAAAATTCACGCCAAGTCGACATTTGGATTGTTAACTGAATGCTGGTCGATCTGGTGTGTCAACCCCCTTGCAGGGAGCAGCCAAAAGTTGACTGTTTAAATGCAATCTGAATGTGGACACATAGCAAGCTGTCATCCAGATGTGTCTGTTCAGCCTTAGTGTTGAATCTACTGGGTGGCGTGTGGCAAACTGGCAAAACAGCACTCCAGATATTCACATTGCACGTTTCTCAGACTTGTTTTACATTGTTTCCATTTTCCATTGTCTGTCTACTAAATGTGCATCACCCAACATTATTTAAGACTAGGCTTACATCTACTAATAAAGATCTAATAATAATTAGAATGCAAGAAATAAAAGTCTGACCCAGTTATGTTCTGAGAAAAACTCTGATAGTAAAACAAAGTTTCAGGGGTTTTTTTTTGGCAAATGTTTGTGTACCTTTCTTAAGCCATTAACACAGTAGGAAAAATTTGTCCTTCAAACGAAGGAGCTCACCGTCAATACACAAACCTTTTAAGATTTGGAGAATCTCCTTTTGACTACGTCTGTGTTTCTCAGGAGTTTTTTTCCATTAAAAGCTAGCTGTTCTCACGTTTCCTTTTAATCCCATTCTCTCTGAGTTGAATCCCTCTTTTAATCTAAACATGCTTTTTAATTTTCCCCTTACCAGGCAGATTTAGGCAGGAGGTTTAATTAGATGCATTTATTCTGGACTCCAGCGTGTCAGGCGGTCCACAAGCAGGACGGGGAGTATATTTCGGAACGGGGGCTACGCACCAAACATATGGCGCAGCCGGCAGAAAGCGGGCCCCTTCGTTAGCGTGCCGCTGACGGGCTGCGGCTCGCGTTAGGGTAATTAACACCAGCACAGATTGCAGAACAGCTGTGCAATTTAGCACCGCGGCAGCACTGCTGAGCTGAGAAGGAGGCAGCTTAGCGAAGCGGCTGAGGTGCGGGATGTGCTGGCTTTCCTGGTGCTGCAGTAAACACATGGTATTCTGATCTTCAGCCTACGTGTGGGTAGAAGCCGCACTGGAACCACGTGGTGTCCAAATCTGGCCAACACCATCGTGGCCAGAAGCTTGGACAATCCAGCCTGCATACCTTTGTTTTGTCTTTAAAACCATTGGAAATAATTTCCACAAAAAGATGGAAATCACTGGATCCGCAGTAACCTGGCTACTTCATGTTTAAAGTCCTTGCTCAACCGCTTGTTTGCAGATGTCTCCTGCAAGTTTCCAGACTGGCTGCTAATTCCATTCTGATGAGCAGGGGACACTAACTGTCAAACAACAGAGTTCAGTTAGGATAGTTTCATCTGAATTACTGTATGTATGCTGATGTGTGCTTCTGAGATAGAGCATCCTGTTTTGAAGCACACTTTAGCACATATTATTGGCTTTTTTTTGCCTTTTTTTGTTTCTGTTCCTGTTGAACCCAAACATCTGCTTTATTTTTGTACAGTGGAAAGTTAGGTTATAGCCTATGAAGCCTTGTTAAAGTGAGCTTGGAATGTAGATATCACTTTTTCAGGAAGAGGCTACTGAAAGCTGTTGACATGGTTTAGTCTCTGCGGTGATGCTTACATTCTAATCATTGCCTTCTTTTTCCTGTATTAAACACCATTAAAACACGTTTCTCTTCACTAATCTGTGACCTGTCTGCAGAACAGCTGGGGAAAGTGTTTTGAACTCCCCACACCTGGAGAGGCCTGGTTTTGGCAGGTCACCTCCTGGTCGATTCAAGGGGCTGCCAGGGAACGTGTTTGAGCAGCAGCGTCCTTTGGTGATTGGCTCTGAAAAGTAGCCTCGTTGGTCTCCTCTGTGTCCGAGTCACAGCTCAGAAGGAAAGGAAGCCGGGCCTGAGCGTGCCTCCCCTTTATTTGAGGTGGCCCATGGCTTTGTCCCATTGGTGCTGTGAGCTCCAGGCTGGGGAGTACAATGGCAGCATCCCAACCCCCTCCCCCCCCACTTATATAATTCAGGTCCTTTTCATCTTGCTTTTTTTGGCATAGCCTGCCTTTACCCCACAACCAAATTATACGTGAGAAGTAATTAAAGAGGCCTGCCTTGGTTTTGTTTCTTTTTGATTATATTTAATGCGTACCATGTCAGTTTCAGCGTTTCTCCCCTTGTTTTCGTTCCCGCTGATCCCAAACATCTGGTTTTCGGTTCTGCTGTGGGGGGAATGGTAAGAGTCCAGTGGAAAAATATCCGTACGCTTTGGAAAGGGGATATTAAGTTCATGGTGCGTTTCTTTGTGGGTCGTAACGTCTTTATTGTAATACATCTAAAATTTCCATTTATACGTCCTCCCATTACGGGTACTGATGCTCATCCAGGGAGCTGGGTATGAATCAGGACGGAGGGATTGTATTTCTTTTAAACGCTGGTCCCTGAGCTCGGCTCCCTGCAAGTTGGATTGATGTTTCAGCTCTGAGTGATTTAAAATGGGCGGCTGAACATTATAATGGTGCCGTGAGTTGAGTTGTGGGGGAAGCTGAACGGCTGCTTAGCCGGGGGGCCCTCTGTGTTGGAGAACGAGCAGGAGAGGCTGCCCAGCGCGGCTTCGCTTTGCATCGTGGACGCTTTGTCACCAAGGCGTCTTTACGCTGCCTGCGTTTTTTGCAGTGAGTCTTCAGAAAGCTTGTTGTGCGTCAGCCTTGGCAGCACAAATGCGAGGAAACGCGCACACCATCTGCAGGAGAAGGATGGAGCAAGGCAAGCAGGCTAAATATCAGTGTGAGAATGGGCTGTTTGTGTTTCTATGGAGAGGAAAGCTGGTTGTGCTCATGGTTTGCTCTGTGGTCAGTAGGGGGTCCTTATTCAGGTGTGTTGGGAAGGGATAGAATGCACCCTCTGGGAGATGGAGAAATTAATTGTGCCAGACTCAGCACCCCCATCCACACACTGCCAGACTGACACGATTCATGCTGCCTCCCTCCTACAGAGACCTGGGATGTGCCTGGTTGGGTACTCCTGCCCTGTTGTGATTCACTGTGTGCCCCATTAACAAAGGAGGGAAGGGGGGTTTCTATCGGTAATTCCTGTCGATCAGCTTGAAGAACACTGCCTGTGTGTGCACGCTTTAGCATGTGCGTCTGTTGTTTTCTGGTTTTATGGCTTAATTGCATTGCTGTCTTTCTTTGCCTGCTGCATAAATTGCATTCATGGTCCAAATCTTGGGTAAGGGCTCACGTGAGCAGGCGCGGGAAGGATTGAAGAGTCTTGTCAGGCCATTGAGGTACACGGATTGAATGAGTTGGAAATAATTGCAGCAGAAGCCTGAGCCCTTAGAGGAACCCCAGGCAGAGTGGTGTGAAAGAAAATGAGAGAAGAAGTGCTGATTGGGTTCACCAAATCACTTTGGGCTGACTTGGTTGGGGGAGGGGGGTGTTTAAACAACTCATGCCCCAGGAGGCTGCCTCTGCCTTAGCGATCACACATCTGTTTTGCTTGTCTAATTGTGGCCAAGGTGTTTGGCATGCCGGAGGGGGCCGGCATTTCTGAGAATCACCCCTTTATGTCCCGCCTACTCCCCATTGGCCGACAGTGGGAAGAGGGAGGGACACCATGAGGTCGTGGCAAGTGGTGGATGCGCGGCGGGGTAATGAGGCCTGCTGGGCTTCCCCACTGAGCGCACCTGACTGAACGCTGTCAGAGCCATGAGGGAAAGAGGGGCCCAGAAGGGCTTCTGGCTCTCCCACACTCCTGCCCCCCGCCTCATTACATCTGACAGCTTTCTAAGCCCATACAGGATCGTGATAATGGTGTGGAAAGTGAGGCAGGGAACATGTCTACTTGCCATAAACTCTCATAAGCTGCAGGTCTACATCATCATACTGAAGACATCACATTGTTCTGGACAATGTACAGAACCCCACCAAGGCAATTTTCCACCTTTTATTGGGTGTCTGTCTGCTGTGGATGTCTGTGCCACCTTAAGCAAGTCTGCATGTCCTCTTTTATCAGTGCTAATGTCCGTAATACCACATTTTTGTCACTTTAGCCAACGTAAATGTGTTGTGGTGACCAGGAGTAATTCAGACATTCCGTAAAAGCAGAACCACAAAGAGGTTAGCCAGGCCCTTCACCGCACGATACTTCTAGCCCAACAGAAGACGGAAGTCATCTCTAGAAACAAGGCCTGAAGAAGGCCAAGGGCGTAATCGTTTCCTGCAGAGCCATTGCCTGGAAGATGCCCGTGGAACTGGATTAATCAAGTGTTCCGTGTCTGTTAATAGGCAGCAGATTACTTCTCTCAAGGTCTTTATAGACAAGAGGCAATTTGGAAGTGAAGGGACTAATCAGAGGAAAAGAGTTGTCTACTTTTTATAGACTCCCAGTAGGAAAAAAAAGGGTTGCTGCAGCTCTTTTACAAAAGATTATTTTGACATTCGAGAGGCGGCTGAAAGCTTTATACAGGGCTGTTCTGCTTTATCGACAGGATGTGGCTTCGTTAAAGCAGTCCAGATGCAGGCCAATTAGCTGTTTAACCTTGCTTTTCCCAGTTTGAATAGGATCGATGGTGTGCTTAGTTTTCTTGGTGGTCGTTGGGAGTGGCAGTCGTGCGGGCCAGCTGCAGTGCCAAATACAGGGTGGACACTGCTCCTCTGGGGTCACACTGAGCAGAACGTAGCTCATGACTAAATTAAAAACAACCCCTTTCCAAGTACAGAGATACCCTTAAGCATCAGACCAAGAACCATTTTAGACCAGTTCAAAATGTTCTCAATATGTGAGTGATATGCTTTGCTAGCCTGTCCATGTTATAATTTTGAAAATAGGTGTGTCAGTTATATTGTGTACTTCCAGTATTGTAGTAGTGTTGAATGCTGAAAGAAATATGTACGTATGTTGCAATATAGCATATATTACCTTTATCATAGTGTGTATTCAGAATCATTTATTAATGCCACACAACAAGTTGGTGGAATTTGCTTTCAGTACAGCATGTTAATGCTCACACTGCCTGTGTCAAGGAGACATACAGGACAACAAGAACAACCACATACAAACAGTAAAGACAATAGTCACAGGCAGTTAAATATCAAAACATAGTTAAGTGCAGGTTGTTTTCAGTTCATGACCCAGTTTAATGTCCTTATGGCAGAGGGAATGAAACTATTCTAAAACCTGTGTTCTGGCGGGTAGGAACCTGTTGCGCCTCCCAGAGGGCATCAGTGCGAAGAAATGATGAGCAGGATGAGAGGGGTCAGATATAATTTTTATTGCTCATTTTGCGTCTGTGGTATAATGTTTCTATGAATGGGAGTGTGTGACCAACAATTTTAGATGATTAATAACCCTAATAATAATAATGCTTTTAAGCCCATTTGGTAACTGTGAAAGCAAACTTTCATTGGTATTAGTTTTTATTAGAATAGTGATGTTGAAATGTATTTTACCAACCAATTAATACATATGTATAATTAATATGTAATTTCTAAACAAAATAAGCATTTTAAAGCAGGCATGCAAATGTCTGGAAACATCCCTGCCAGGTTACCAGCATTGGTTTTGTTTTTACTGATTCGTCTTTTTTTCCTTGACTGTTTCTCGAACATGTTCTGATTAGGAACTGCAGACGATCTTAACACCATCTTGCGGTTGACCTTGAGTGAGTGGTCAGTCTGGCTTTGCCCATTGGCGTAGTTCATGCCCCTGCGGTCGGGCTTGCTTCACCCGCCGGCTTAGTTCATGCGCCCCTGCATCTGGCGCGGCAGAGGCTTGTAGGAACTGCTAAAATATTCATCCAGCCATAACGAGTAGACTCATAAATGGAATTCACGCTCTGGGGGAAATTGTTTGCTTGTTGTGTGTGTGTGTGTGTGTGTGTGTGTGTGTGTGTGTGTGTGTGTGTGTGTGTGTGTGTGTTTCCACATGAATAATTGAAAGTGTGGCATGTAAAACAAAGTTGCATTAACTTGCTTCATTATATTTTAATCTGGAGAAAGGTTTTGTTTAACATAACGAGCTGTAGTACCTAGCGGTGGCAAGCCTATGCAGGGTTTCTCGTAAATCTTCTTCCCGTTAGGTGGCTTGTGGTGCCTCTCATTTTGATGCCTGGCACATCATTTGGACAGCTTGTGTGTGTGTGTGTGTGTGTGTCTGCATATGCATTTTTGAAAAATAATTGGCTCTTGTTTGCTGACACTGAGGCCTGAAAAGGTCAGTAGGAAACTGAAGACTTAATTGCAGCACGCAAAGAGAAGGTTTGTGGACGTTCTTGTGTTTGATTTTAATATGCTGTTTGGGTGAGTAGGAAGGGATGGCGTTTTTGTTCTTCGCTCTGGTGGTGTTCGTTTCGAAACTCGCAGGGAAACGAAGTCAGAGAAGGCTATTTCAAAATGAAGGCAAAATCTCTTGCAGGGTGTGAAACTGCCTTAAGTTTGCAGAGATGCGAATCAGGCTCACTTAATCCAGAAAGTGTGGCTTAGCTATCCTTGGCATCAGGCTTGCTCGAAGCCCGTTGTGTGTCTGGAACCCCAGTCATAAAAACAAACTGCAAAGAACTGTCAGTAGGAAATAAATGGGCCACACTAAGCCTGGTCAGGCAGCGCACGGCCAGGTCCGCGTTCGTTTCATACGCGACCACCGCAGTATTTATGTGTGTGGGTTCTGCCGCCCAGGCACGCGCATTCCTGTCTTCAGCTTCATGTGTAACTTGGTAGGCCAGAGACATCAATAAAAGTGTAATGGCACCAGAGATGAAAAGCCAAGAGCTGGGATTGGGTACCAGGCGCTGCTGCTGTCTCGTGTCTCCTCGATTACCGGGCTCCAGTTTCCATACTGGACCTCCGTCGGCCAAGCCGCGGCGTTCCCTCATGACGGACTGGGCAACAGCCAGCCACGTCTCGTCTTTAACGCACAATTAATCCCTTTCAGCCTACTTGAAAAGGGCTTGCCCACCCAGAATTTAGCCAGGGTGCAAAAACAGAAAGGCGCCCTGACACACCAGTCAAGTTGTACCTCCCAGTTTCCTCTATTTATACTGACAGCTGAGTTAGGAGAGCATTTTTAAAAGCCTTCCGAAGCATTCTGTGGCCTGCTGTGAATCCTCTGCTCGGCCTTATGTTACAGCTGTCAGTAACGTGTGTCCCGCATTCATTTTAAAAGTAAATTCCACTTAACATACCGCATCCCCTTTCGACGTAAATAGGGCTCATTTCAGGATAACCTTTATATAGCACGTTCCACGTGTTTGCACAAATCTCAGTGGGTGTATGCGTTGTTGTCTTTGGAGTGGGTTTTAGCTGCCTTACGAAGCCATTTTACCCCTCTATCCCCCTCGTTGTTAAGGCTGTCCTCTTCCCAGTTTTAGAATTTGGTGAGGTGTATGTCCAGGAGCCTACAGTATATATAGCTAAGGCTTTGTGTAAGACCCGTGGAACAAGAAGCGATTTCACAAGCCACCTCTGGATATTGCTGTACAATGACATGGTCCAAAATCCAGCCTTGGAAAAGGGGGCTGTGAAAACTCCATGCTGACTCTTTTGGGCCTTTGAAAGGGCATGGTGAGGTAGGTCTCTTTGTTCCAGCTCATTCCCACACACTGATTTTTGCATTAGAAGGACCTGTTAGCGTGACATCACTGAAGCCCGAGGAGAAGAAACGGCCGCTGAAATCACGGCCCTGGCGACAGCTCGTGTCCAACAGAGCCCGTGACAGGCTGCCACAACATTACATTTGGTGTCACTCAGACTTTTACACTGAAATGTTTCTTCTTTTTCCCTCATGCCCTTTTTTTGCAGTGGGACAAATGAAGTGTAAAGCGACTTTAAGAAAGGCCGCGACTATATCTCAGTATTTCACATCTAACCTTTTTCCTTCACTTGGCTTGTATTTGTATTTTAGCACTACAGAAACCACAGGATGGGTACATTTAGTTTTATTTTTTAATTTTTTTTATTTTCTGTCTGAAGCAAGGTGATGTTCGCAGAATGACAGCAAGCCCATGCTCTTTCAGCAGAGGGTGTCTTGAGAAGCCTGGCAGGAGTGCCACATTCCTAGAGAGGACGGTCATCTTGGCATCGTGTTGGCACAAGGCAGGTGCATGGCTTTACACACGCTGCGCTGAGCTGTGCATTCAGGACAGGGCCGTACTGTTCGTTCTCTGCTCTATGCTTTTCCATTCGGCTAACTTCGTGACACTTTGTGCTTTGCTTTTATTTTAGGGGTCAGCACTATAATGTAAAAGCAAGTTTTAATGAGGAATTGATGTTCACAAGCTGTGAATGACATAGATTTGGCCAAGCACATTTCAGATTTTTAAATGCAACCTGGGTTGCTGCTGTTTCTAAAATTGGATTGTGTTTTCTCCTTTTGTTGCAACTTTAAGTAACGAAAACAAACATTTCAACATCCTTTAGAGATTTGTTAATTTTTGCAAACTACATGTTAGGTTCACTAGGGTCCTAGAGGTACACTGTGGATGGAGTACTGGCTCAGCGTGGGGTAGGTACATGCACGCACACACACCCTTCCTCCCTACTTAGGGGAAAACTCCCAGTGTACCTCAGTTGTATGTCAATGGACAGGGACAGCAAACCAAACTTGCACTGCAATTTACAACACCTTATTTATATTACTTAAGTAAGTAAGTATCTTACTTTTAAAGTGTAATTGTTAAAAGGGTAAAGCATCCCTAAAATAATTACACTTTTTTTTAGACTGCTGAGTTCTGTGATCTCCACTGTTGTCTAGAGTGCAGCCATTCGATCGGATCAAATTTAAAAGACGAATTCTTTGTTCTGATCTTATAAAAGGGTGAGAAATTGGCTCAGAGGGCAGTGCCCCTGTCCAGTGTTAATCATGCATCCAATGAGAGGTACTCGGGATGAATAATCCAGAATGTAGTGACGTTTTTTGTCCCTGTGCCAATCACCCCAGCACAGCTCATGGGAGGGCAGTGCAGTGAGATGGGGGCTGGCTGCAGTCAGACACCAACCTGCTTCTCCATCATTAACTCATAAAACAGTCCCTGCTGATTTCCTACAAAGATTAATTGGGCCTTATCGCCAGCTTGCCTTGTCTTACTGGATGGGCAGCTAAGAGAAGGTGGGGTGGGGGCTGGGCCTCTCCTCCCGGCATGTGTGTGTGCTCTGAGTGCACATGTCCTTACTTATGCGTTTCCTAACATCCCATCTTTACGTTTTCACCGCCCTGACTTTCTGAATAACCTTCCATATATTCCCTTTGCTGTTGTATGCCTTAATGAACGTGGCGTTTTTGCTGATTATAGCTGGATTTGCATACCCTTTTCACTTCTATATTCAAACACCTTTTGAACCATAATAAATAATACCCAGATTTTACGACCTGTCTTAATTTATATCGATTGCTTACGTGAATGGTTCAGTAATTTAATCTGAACACGATGGTAATCTCCTTGATGTAGGCTAATTGCCTCAGACTATGGCATTTCCTGCTCATTTCCCCCTATACTCCTTTGTTTGTGTCCTCCCCAGGGTGAGATTTTGCGGGACGGCACCCTCCAGGTGGTGGGATTGGCCCAGGCAGCTTCACCGGGGCAAAATATTTCACGTCTATTTCCCTCATTTCTATTTATCTCCTTCCTCCCAGCCTGCTTGCCGGCCCCAGGCGGCAGGAGCAGAAATGATTTGTGGCCCTCCCCAGCTCACTCCAAGCAGCTTTAATGCTGCCATGCGCCTCTGGCACCACCCAACCCCACCCCCCCACCTGCCCACCTGCCAAGCAGACAGGCCCGTGCTTTGCCCTGTTAGGCTCCTAATTTGTATACTAAACTGACAGGCAGCCGTGATAAGGGCTGGCAGCTGCTCATCTACAGACAGCTCAAGGAAGGGGGACAGAGAAGGTTGGGGGGGGGGGGGCACATTCAAGTTGCCACTGGAAGCTAGAATGGCATTTTACACCTGAGTAGCAGGGCCTCGCTGAGCACTGCTGCCAGGGGGGGGGCGTCTAGTTCGCAAATGTACCTTACCCAACCTCCATGCACATAGGCAGAGTTTGGAGTACAGGGTCATTCGACGAAATTTGTTATCGCTTTAACGATGCCGTAGGTGAACGCGAACACTGTGATTTATGGCTGCGAGTGGCCATCCCGGCCCCTGCACGTCCTGTTGCACCATAATTTTTGCTTCCACATTGCTTATTCACCCCTGGAGCCCTGTGCTCACCACACCCCTGGAGACGCCTCAGGTTAAAAAACGAAGCCCATCTTTGATGGATGTTGGCCCTGGAAGTCATTAAACGCTGTTGCCAGGGTGCACGTTGGGACGGTGGACCGAGGACAGCTCTTTGGTCATCGGGACGGTGGCTCGAAGGGCTGTGCCTGAAGGTGTCCTCATTGCCACTGCTGCTGCAGCCGCAGATAACTGACGAGGGCTGAGGGGGCAGGAAGAGCGGCCTCGCTTTAGCATCACAGTGCCTGCAGACGGAGATATCTATCAGCACGCTGCACCCCCTGACATGATTGTTACATAAATGGCAGAGAAAATATGGCCTTGTGGCTTTGGACAAGGTCCCAGCTGGTAATAGATGGAGGCTGGGGGGGAGGGTAGGCGTCAGGACGATGTTCTACGGGGCCAGGCAGATGACAGTGATGAAATACCGTCCCCAGCCACAAATTAACACGAGTGCTGTGCTGGTGCTCTGGGCTGCCAGGGTAATTGAGAGCTCGGGGGTGGGGTGATGGGAGTGTACGTGCCAGGTTGCCCGCCCTCTCTTGCCCAGTCCAGCCATCGCCTCCCCCCTCTCGTACACAGCAGACCAATCTCGCTGATAAATGGTGGTGCTCAGCTACTGAGCTTGTACCGCCTCGCCACCCACGCTGGGCCGCGCAAGCGGGTGGGCGATACTTACGGTGAACAATGCCGTTTGATTGGACGTGCTCGTAGCAGCGAAATGATTGGTGACTACCTGGTCCTGGAGATTTAGCACATTTCTGTGAAAAGTCTAGTTTCTAGTAGCTTGGAACATAAGTGGTAGAAATTAACAGCGAAGATGCATTGTTTTACAAGCCCTGTTGTGTATATGCGTGTTTGTGAAAAGTGTAATAGTGTAAATGAGAAGGAAAAAAATATACATGAATTCACATGTATATTTAGTTTTATGTATAGGTGTGATAAATAGTTAAAGATTGTAGTAAAACTTATAACAAATGTTCTGTTTGCCTGCTTTTTTTAAGTATGAGTGTAGTCAGGATACTTTAACAGATTGCTTCCAGGTTATAATTTTTTAATTAAAATTGTACGTTATGCTGTTTTATTATTTGCGGTTACTTGATACATTGTGTAGATTCTCATCCAATATTATTTGGATTCCCAGAACTCCAACAAACAGTATTTTGGTCTAATATTTTTTCATTCCTAGATGGTAAAATATTGATTACAGACTGGATAATATACTTCATTTTCCTGGGGATTGTGGGATTGCTATCTCGGCTGAAGAGGTTATAAACTAAGACATTCCTGGTTTGATGCAGTTTTATTTTTGTCTTGTCCTCGTGTTTCGGTACATACGGGTCGCTTCTGTTTGGGAAATGTGTTCTGAGTCCAGAACAGTGCTCACAGGGCAATCTGAGTCCCAGATCAAAGGTAACAGCAGCTCAGTTCTGCTTGATATAAAGCTCTGAGAAAAGTGGTCTCTCAGCAGTGTTTAGAAAATGAGGTTAATTGAAAGAGGATAATTGCTGACCTTCGTGTCTTTGTGAAATTACATCCTTAACTGATCAATGCCTTTCATAAATTCATGCCGGAAGGTCGTTTTGTTGATTAGTTCTCAGCAGCATCAGGCAGAGGAATATCGAAGTTTAGCTGGTTGTGCAAAATTGATAAAATGCATGCTGTTGAGAAATATCCTTTTTATTATCCTGCGGTTGTTTTAATATCGGACCTGTATCTGCTGTACTGTTGTATTGGCTCCATTGTCTGTTTTACCTGCTCCATCAATGACATTTTTGCAGAACATAAGATGCCTGGATATTGAGAAGTCCTGAGAGCAGCAGCCTTGTGGCTCACTTATTTATAACCCTCTCAAACTTAAGCGTCCATTTTCGACCATGGAAGTACAAGCTAAGGTCTATCCTTTGGCAAATGTCCTTTACTAACCATTGCTTCAGGGTCTCACAAAGTGAAAACTGGGTGTCTGTTGCTGCTGTGGGTGGCACCTTGTGATCCCCCACACACACACACCACACACACACACACACACACACACACA
Source organism: Chitala chitala (assembly GCA_025773905.1). Taxonomy (NCBI): domain Eukaryota; kingdom Metazoa; phylum Chordata; class Actinopteri; order Osteoglossiformes; family Notopteridae; genus Chitala; species Chitala chitala. Next base: position 8,725,679 of record JABJVR010000035.1, read on the forward strand.
CACACACACACATAATCCCTGCCCCTTCTTTGGGGAGCCTTTGTATGACTCAGAAGAAACCTAGCCGTAAAGCTTGGCTAATGAGTGAGATAGGGAAGGAAAGCCAGGGCCTCCGCTGACTGCCCTCTGGAGGACAGCATTCAGCCCCAGAAGCCTCAGGCTCAAATAGCATACATAGTCAAAGGTCAGGCTTCCTGCAGGCTTGGTCCAAGGCCCCTGGCCCTTGGCAACATGGCTTGAATTTCCTCAGTTTTGAAATGGTTATACCTCCCCGCTTCCTTCTGGGGGTGGGGGGGGACCTGACCTTTGGTCTTTTCTTTTCTTGCTTTTTCTCTCCTTTCTTCCACCATTTTATGAAGGCCAGAACGGCTTTACAAAAGGAGTGTGAAGAATTTGTTATACATGACCTCTGACCACAGCCTCAGTTGGAAAGCTTAGGGAAAGAACAGCCCAGTAGAAACAACCTGGGGGGAGGTCAAATTAAGCACTGAAAAAGGATTGTTTTTGTGTGTTTTTAAAGGTGTTTTTTTACACTTTTAAATGGGAATGGAAAAGTTTTTGTCTGGATGTTTTAAACTATAGTTTGTGATAGTGTCCAACTATTTCAAATTTAAAATAGAGATTGTGACCTTTGGACTAAGAAAAATTACATACTTAAAAATGACTTCTTTGACAGGCACTTTAGTTTTAGGCTAACTTGCAAGCTCATGCGTAGGAACAAGGTTGAAAACATCCAACCCCACACGATTAAAGGCTTTGATGTAGGGGGGCAAATTTTAGAAAAAATTTTGGACCAACAAAAAAAAAATTGTAGTGCACTTAATTTCCTAATATAACTTTTATTCACCTCCTCCAACAAGCAACAATTTAGGCTGTGCTACTTTTTTGTTTTCATTCTTTGTCTTTAAAAATGTCTATCATCACACCTGCAGCAGAGAATACCCACTATGAAGGCACTGGTGTCTCAGGTATGCAAAAATAGTGTCTTGCCAAATTTGCATGTCATGAGAATTGCAGCCTGTTTTTTGTCCAGCATTCTGGAGGATATACATTCAAAAGAAATTTCCCAAATAATTATCCACTTCACTTTTCATGTTTACCTGAGATGGGTATCTTTCTCCCAACAGAAACAGCCATGACATGTTTTGTCATATTTGTTTTCCTGGTCATCTCATGTCCGCTGCAGTGGGCAGTCCCCTCCTTCCTTGTTAACATTTAATGTAGTTTTGGTATTCTAGTGACAGAGAGGTTGGTTGCCCTTTAATCATCAGAGCTTGTGGATGTTTATTGCCAATGTGGTATTACATCCAGTATGTAACACTGGTGAACTTAAATGCCATGTTTACATCATGCCACAAACATATTTAAACCAAAGTGGTCCCATGCAGACATCCTTTGGCAGCCCACTTCATTCTTTAGCCCACTTTCCCCCCCACAGCCTACGTGTGTTTGAGTATTACTAATTTACGACCAACATTTACAACTCAAACTTATCTTATAATGAAATTGGTTAAACTATTGCTTCAAGTATGTACTGGTAAATTTGTTTAAATTCAGTTGTTTATTAACCAGTTGCATTGGTCACATTGGGTGAACAATTTGTGGTTAACCAGTTAACTGAAGATATCCCTACTTTGTGGATAGTGTTACTTTTTAAGTTTGTCTCCGCCCCCACCCATTATCAGAACTGTCTCCTGCACCCTTGTTTACAGGTTGTGTGGATGTCATTTGACGTGCTATGGGTGGCTGGCAAAACAAAAGCCCTCTGTTGCTCCCGAAATAACATCAGTTCCAACACTTGCACGCTTATTTCCGACTTGTGTAAGGTTAACGCTCCTGGCCTGGGGCTTCGACAGCTGGTTCAGCACAGGCTGCACCGGGTCTTCTGTAACTGCTACAATAGTCACTCTGCTGTCTTCTGATGTTTCTGCATTCCACCTTTTAATGCTGTGAACACCACCTGTGATGTGGACTTTACTGATTAACACTTTGGTATGGTTATGTTGAGAAGGGCGCTATATAAGTGTTATTTAAATAATGCAGTTATTATTGCGTATGTATTATTAATATTACATTAGCAGGACAAACCAAACCATACACTGACAAACAGAGCCGTGCAATAATACACTTTTACAGTATCTTATGGAGTTTTTTTCCCATATATTTTCTGACCAGTAGATTCGAAGAAAATTAGTTTGGACTTGTTTTTGTATTCTGAACTAATTGCACATGGAACACAGTTGATATTTGATACACATATTTAGCTAGGTAAGGGAAATGTTATGTCCAGCAAGCATTTGCAAACTAAATTTAGCAGTCTTGCAGTTGTGTTCATTTCCAAAGCCAGCTACATTCTAACCAGAAGTTTCAGAGCGCCAAGAATATATCATGGATGTTCTTCATAAATCCCAAATCAAATGTGCTTTTGCAAGCTATGTCAAATGTAATTTACACAGCGGTAAACACAATTATCTATGGATAAATACACTGACAGTAGCCTGAAGATAAAGGTTGTTCACAAGTCTATAAAATAAGAGAGCTTATATTTAGGGTGGGGATCCCTGTCACCGATGACCACAAGTGGTGAATTTGGCACCATAGTTCAGTGAATTCGAGTTTTCAGCTATAAACCACATTAAGCTCAGTCTAATTCCGATTTTTTTTTTCCAGCTTTTTTAAACCATTGAGCTGTGTTTGTGCCAGCTGTCACAGAGGTGACGTAAAATGGACATTATCCACAGCTTGCTGCTGGGAGGCATGTTTTGAAAAGTTAATGCTTTATTTACACTCGAGCCGCTGCCAAGACATAGCCAAACTTTGATTGGATGTGACTGATCTCCGAGCCCACATGCAACTTAGCTTTAACAGTATTGTTGAATTACTTGGAGTCATTACTTTGGCTAGCTGGTAAAGTCCCAGGTTCAGAAGGCTAGGTGACTGTGGACCTGTAGTGTTTGCTGTTTAAGTGTGGGAGAGATGGTGTCAGAGCATCAATTCACAGATGGAGCTTGGACAAAAGACACATGAGCGACTTACCTTACTTTTTAGCCCGACCCCTTTGACATCGAGCTATAGGCGAGAGCTGAGGGCCAGTGACAGAAAAGGAGTCCAGGGCACCAGCTTTAGTATTGATGTGCAGAGAAGGAGCAAGCTCTCTGGAGAACAGGGTCAAAAGTGGGATGGAGAAAGAAAAGCATCAAAGACTCTTTCAAGGACACCTCAGGGCATGCTAAGGTGCGCTTCTGCCCTTTTATAGGCTTTCATTCCAGCTATCTAAGCTTCTCAGGGCCATCTCCCCTGCTTTACATGTGTTTTGGTTTCAGTGTGCCGTGTGAAATGGCCGTATTGATAACCTTCCAGAATGTTCCAAGCCAACTGCCGAGGCTCATACTGCAGTTTACTGCCTCTACAATAAACCACAGCTCCCAGATACAAGGACTCCGCTGACAAGGGCTCCAAATTTGCGCTGTGTATACAGACAGCCATACCACGATAACATTGACATTGCACGTCTTTCTTATCTTTTATGGTTAAGTATAGTGACTTCTTGAAAACAGCAAGTTGTCTGCCGTTGATTTACGACTCGGCGGCTATGTTTAAAATAGGTTCTTCGTGCCTTAACAGTAGGTGTATATTTTTGTAAGCGTGTGGCATGTTTTCTTTTGAGACAGCTTGCCAAAGCTCAAAAATATATAGGAAAAGTGGGAAGCTGCTATCGCTGTTTAGTTTGCAGGACTACACAGCTGTGCCATTTCTTTTGTTTTGTGATTTTGGACCAGTTTAACCACTCCCATGTTTTCGCTTTAGCTCTGGTACTTGATTTATTGGGCTTTGTAGCCTGTTTATGAACATGTGATTAACCTGAAAGTCACCTTGATGTTTCCCTGCCAGTATTTGGGCATTTGATGATATGCATCATTTGTACCGCGGGGTACAAACCCAAGATTCGTAAGAAGCAGACAGTCTTCACAAGTCATGAAAGCCAGTAAAGGGTATTAACAAGCGACAACCACAAAGGTCCTGCATTGAAGTGCGTTTTTATGACTTTCAGTTGAGTATTTATGTTTAAAATGTAAATGTATGTATATATAGATGCGTGAGCTCACTGGGTGTTCTCTAGTGTTTCAGCTGTGCAGCTCTCACTGCCTGTTTATTAACAAAATCACAGAAAGCCAGCTGGCTCTGTGGAGAAGCAGTGGTGTACAAACCATGCTCTGAAAGTGCCAAGTTTGCTAGTTAAACAAATTATAACCTACTTGAGGTGAGCCAAGACAATCACAAGCTCATTTGCACCGACATGTTGATTACATTGGATCAGCTTTAGTGTCACCACTTTAGCGAATGTGTTGTTTTGGCTAGCTCAACGCCTCTGTGACACACACACACACACACACCTTCCTGGGAGTAAGTATAAGAGTTTGTTGCGTTGGACTGCGCTCGACGCTACCAGCACACGGCTGTGGCAGGGAGCATGTGATCTCGCGCGCCTGTCCCGAGCGGGACCTCGCACAGCTGTGGCATTTAGTGTCCCTCTTCTCTGTTTTTTGACATCTCTGTTCGCTCGACCCAGCTGCGTGGGAGCGTGTCCTGGATGGCACAACAGTGCCCCCTAATGACGACTTAGTCTGCTCCTGCTCCACATACGGAGGCACGGGACAGGTGAGGTAGAGCACGGCGTAGGACAGGGCAATGGGCAGTATTCACGCCTTGTAATAACAGAGCGGTTTTCTCCTGGAATCATTTGAGTTTAGTTTGGAAGGGCAGTTGAGGTTCTTTGTGATTTTTAGAGGGTGGTCTTTTCACCCTGAACAGCAGTGGAACGGAATTGCCTTGCTGAGCCGTTTGGAGTGGATCACATATATGGCCGCTTTGTGGAATGTAAGGGTTGCAGTAGTGGTTTTTTTAATGATTCATTTATACTCAAGTACTCAGTTTCTATCACATGAGCCTCAAATGGAAAAAAGGGAGTCTTTGTGTTTTGTTTTGCACTTTCTGTCCCCCTCCCTCTTTCTTTACCGCAGGTGTGCTGCTGGGAGATGATGTATGTGACTTTGTGTCTCTGTCTCTGTTTCTTCACCTCATTAACCTGCTGTTTCTTGTCTTCTCAGGCTTCGGATGTAGGATCAGAGAAGCTCTTCTCACCCACAGCAGGGAAAGGTGAGTCCCGTGATGGCAGGCCTCGCCCATGACATTACCACGCAGCTCAGTGGCACCCTGCTGTCGCACCTCTGGAGCATCATCCATATGTGCCCACCACACACCCCCACCTGCCGACTTACGGCCATTGTGTTTGGCACCCAACAGCAGCGGCGTAATGGCTATAGTTCAGCAGTGAGCAGTTGGATAGAGGGACAGCCTACTTGCATGTTTGACATGGACCAACAACTACAGCAGTCACAAAGAGCCAGGATACACTTCCTTTTTAAAAGCACGTGATGAGTTCTGAACGCTGGTGTTATCCGACACCTAAGCAAACAACCCAGGCTGTTTCTTCCGAATTTCTTTCTCTCCCAAATCCTGTTAAAAACTGAGAAATTAGCTGATGATTGGCAAGCTCGTACTAGTAGTTAGAATTACTCTGAGAGCTGGAACAGGAAGTTACGACCCTTGGCTTGGCATTATGTGTGGCTCAGGGGTGCATCTGTTAGCCCTGCCCTCATTGATGAGCCTACAGACATTAGGATGAATCTCTTTTATGAAATTGAGAATGGGGCATAAAAATGCATGCACACTGGGTATTTGCCCCTTGACGAAAGCACGCAGGACACGTGTTGGGTCCCTAGAGATCCGGAAGGCGGGTGCATTATTAATAGATGATGCTGTGCAAGGGTGTTTGTTTAAAGCGGGACCGTTTCTGAGGGAAAGGAGCACGTCTGCCAGCCAGCTGGGAGAGATTAGGAGCTGCACTTGTGAATGAGAACGAAACAGGAGGAGAAAATAGCTGTGCTGCTGGCACCGTGTGGTATGGACATGGTCTCCGGAGTCTGAACGCCCTCGCGTTCACCACGGAGTAAGTGGAACACTTACATTTTCATCTCATGTGAATCGTCCAGTGGGGCTTTTTCGGTCCTCTTGCCTTAACCCCATGTCTTGGTGTGGCCCTACCCCACAGCAGAGTGGGCAGAGGCAGTCCTGCCAGTGTGAAAGTCGGTTTGTCTGAGTAAACACTGTTGTGCCTTAGATTTCTTCATAGGGTTGTTGCACTATTGTTTGCTTGGATGCGTGCAGTATACGTATGTGTATATTTGCTATGAAAAGGCAGCAGGGATTTTATCTTTATTAAAATTATAATTATAATTAATTACTTGTTTTGTTTTTGCTTTTGAAACCATCTTAACCTTGGAGCAGTAGTCTAGAGGAGCTTGTAATATTTTGCCAGGGGACATGACAGTCAGCCAGAGCCGTGACCTCCTGTAATCTGGAATGCAGCTGATGCCCCGGAGAACAGATCCCCTGAAAATCCAGCTCCCAGTGCAAGAGGCTCTGCCATGGGATAAGCCCAGAGAATTCCATCCTTTCCCTTTTCCGTGAGGATCACAGGCACCCCACTGGAGACCCGCCTGGGGGTGTTGGTCAGGATTAGTGGAGAAAGGCAGACTGAGATAACCTAGTCTGGCAGCAAACCGTTACGGGTTGCTAGGGCATTCGCTTTTGTGGTATTACCATAGCAAATGATGTTTGTATGTAATACTAACCCAGGGCACTGGTGCACCCTTTTTCACGTTTATTTATTTACTCCCTTTTCGCATGGCTGACAGTGATTTGTTCCCTGCTGAAGCTCTGTCTCTTTGTGTGAGCGCTCTGCCTGTATGTCCATTTGTGCTCTGCTCTGGGACTGGTGTGAAGGCCTCACTAGCCCGTGTCAAGCCTGCCAGCTACAGGACTGCCACTCTGGTGGTGGGGGGGCTTTCAGAGGGAGCTCTGAGAAGAAGGGCCCTTTGAGGGGGCAGCTGAGGGAGGTTTCTGATAGCCAGGAGGGAAGTGTCACATTATGGGTACTGAGGGCCTTTGGTTCCCTGGTAGATCAGGGGAATCTATTCTCTGCTCACACATGGGCTGTGAAAAACAAGAACAGCCATCCTCAAACGCCCTCGCCTTTCAGGTGCGATGTGCACTGTAGACCTAATTACTTATGAAAATTAATAGCTGAGGATGCTGGGAAATAGTTGGTTGTGCTAGGAGCCACATTGCACAGTTTGCCTAGTGAGTCCATGAACCAAGTCATCCTTGGATCCCTTAACCTTAACCAGCTATTTAACAAGTCTGTGTACGTGTATAAATGGGTGAGACTATGAATCTAGCTGGAACCTTTTCTTCCTGAGGTGTCTAGAAAGCAAATGAGTAACATTGAGTATAACAATGTTATTTCAGATAGTGCTGTTATTATTTCATAAATAGTTCATTATTAATAGTTCAGAAGCTGTTTTTTGTCTGAAAATTTGAGGTGTAATAATTTGCTTACATTTGAAACGGCGTGTTTAGCATTTTTAATAATCCTGTTCCCATGTAACAAAGGGGCGGATTAATGGTCTCGCGTGCCTGTAAGCATAAATAATATCAAAGTCCGACAGGCTTGCGTTCTCTGAATTTTTCTTTCCTTCCAACTGCTGGACTGTAACAAGCTCCTTAGATAAGGCTGCAAGGCATGAGGTCCCCTTCAACAGCTTTTGCAGTTCCGTCAGTGGAGCTCATTAAAATCCCAGGTGTACAACACGGGTGAAGGGCCAAAATGTTTCATCTGATTAGGTAAGAATGTAAGGGCACAACTCTGAAGAATGATTACCTAAGTGTGGCGTACATGTTTTTTTTTTTTTTTTTTTTTTTTTTTTTACCCCCTTTGGGGTGGGTTTGTGTTTTGGTGCCCTCGAAAAACTTGCGGTTTGGGGA
>JABJVR010000035.1:8739143-8760302 GCA_025773905.1 Chitala chitala
CCACGAAGAATTAAGGCAGTTCTGAAGGCAAAAGGGGGTCCAACCCGGTATTAGCAAGGTGTACCTAATAAAGTGGCTAGTGAGTGTATACTTGGTATGTATATAATTTTTTTAAGTCAAATTATGCTTTAAAAAGACTGCTTAAGTGATTGACCAAAGCTGACTCAACAGATTTCCCTTGACAATAAGGATTAAAATAATAATAAAAAATAATATTTATGCATTAACTCTTGTTCAGTTTTACCTGATTTAGGAAGAATTTTAAGCCGTATTGAAAGTAATAACGGCTCGTTTATATCTCAGTCAGATGCTGAAATGTTTCAAGCTCATATATGTATCAAAAGAGCAAAATGCTCATCAAGTTAAGGTGCTCATTAAAATTGTTGCACGAGTCACACGATGAAACATCTGGATTTTGTTTTCTTGAAGTTTCCTTGGGGGAATTGCACAGTCAGAACTCTCCCTTGGGCTAATCTATCTTCTCACATTTAAAATGTCAGCTTGCAGTTTCGCTAAAAACATGAGCTCATTTCAGAAGTGAAATTAATTATGCTTTAGAATTACGCAGAAAATGTCCATTTGTTTACTAGCATTGTGGGGACTTGCATGTCTCTCTGACTTGGAAATATATAATTTATTATTTTTTTTTAAGTCACTAAAAATTATGTTTTGGGTCGTTGCTGGTGAAGGCTACCCATGTGAAAAAACATCTTCTGGTGGAAAGACAACTGACAGTCATACACAGAAATGTCTGAGATTGCATTGCGTATCTGATTGCGGTTAGCTGGTGGGAGTATAAGTGTATGTACACAATTTGATGTCATTCAGATTAATCTGACTTGAACAAGGGGGAGGATGTCCTTTTGTTAATCACAAGTGCTGTCTTTTTTTTTTTTTTTTTTTTAAATGGGTCCAGTTATCTTTAGTGTCAAGGGCCAGTGCTGAGGACTGAGAACAGCTGTAAGAAGATAGAGTGATGTCATTAATGTCCTTGGGCAGTCATGTCTCCACAGTAGCGCCCTATCTAAATCCACACTCGGGTGTTCCAGACGTGTCCTTTCAATTTGGGGAAATCCCTGATTTGGGCCATTACATTCCGCCTCCCCTGACGTGCCGATAAGTCCGTGTCTCTTATTTTATTTAGCTTTGTTCTGTCTGGTGTTTTTTTTTCCCCTACTTTTTACTTCAAGTGATTTTGTGAAATTGATTCATGTTAAAGATGCATTAATTGTGTTTCATGTTAGATGATGATGTCCAGGGGAGACTCCTCACAGGTTCTAATGGATTTAGTGGACATGTTGACAGTGTAGACGGTACAGATCAATGGCTAGACTTAATTAAATTTATAGGGGTGAAATATTCAACAAACCTTTACTGTAAACTGACAGGCTGATTATCTATACTGACCAAATTAAACTGCCCCTAGTCGGTGCTTGTGTCTGTGCATGCCTTGCAGTAGGTTGGATGGGTCCCCTGCCCTGTGCCCTAGGGTGCCCAGGACTGGTCTGCCACCTGCAAACAGAATAAGCACTTTATGTAAAAATAACTTGTAGGAACAAATTTTACCAAAGTTTATGTACTTACATGTACACATGCTTATTTATATATATAATAAAATAGGTCCAATAATTTCACCATTGTTATATGTTATGTACATGCAGTTGAATGTTACTCCAGATCTGTCACAGAATGAGGCTGGCCACTTATTTCTGCTTAAGAGAAAGTATGGTAATGTGTTTTTAACATAAAGGAAAACTGTCTGGAAAAACCAGGACATTTTAAAGTACAGGTGTTTCCTTAATTAACATTTTTCAGTTCACTGGAATGTTTTATTAGTCTGGGTACCATATTTTCAGTTTATGAAGGATTTCCTTGATCTGAAGTTTGATAATGTTTTTCAGGAAAGAATGCACAGGCTTTGGTTGGTGTCGGAACTTTTTAATTTGCTGTAATGGTTTTTGGGTTTTAATACTCAAATTTTGTTCTTTTAACCAAAAATTCTTTGTAATGACATTTATGTGATACTTTCAATCTATTTTGAAAACGTAACACAACTGGAGATGTACTTGGCTCTAGAATAACATTAGCTGCCTCTGATTGACTTCCTATGTACTCTCTAAATGTTGTATGAACATAAAGGCAACAAATACAGAATTCCCACCAAAATGCACAATCAGCTCTTCTGTTCTGTCTTTTGTGAAAGAAATATTTAAGTAAATGATAATAATGTTGATTTGTGTGTCAGATGATATTGATTTCTAAGCAGATAATGTTGTGTAGTGATACTAACAGTAGAATATCCTAGAGTGAGCATAGTTTAGAAACTAAACTAAACACAATGCATTTGTGGGATTGCCGTTTAAGACTGTTATAAAGAAATGACAACTCAAAGTTTAGAGAAACTGCAGAACTGGTTCGAAGTGACCAGGTTCGCACTCCACCCTACTTAGTGACAGAAAACGTCAACTGATGAGATGGACATGATGTGGACAGAAGACGAGGGCCCCAAAGAAGAATGTTTATAAGGGGTTGGGGGGTGGTTAGGGTTGCAACAGTCTTTGCAACAGTCGTGTTTGGTGCTGTTCGCTCTTTGCTCAAAGATACTAATAAACTCTTGCTGAATGACACGCTGCCTTTAAATATTAGAGTATTCATCAAAATCATTAATTGATAAGTGTTTTTTCCAGTACATCTTTGAGGACATTAACCATTCTTTACTTCAAACTCAAACAGTTTAAAATTTATTAGAAATTGTTTGCAGTTATTTTTTTAGCACAAGTGTCATTATGAAATGTTTCTCACTGTGTACAGAATATAAAATGAAAATGGATGTGCAGTGAGTGTGTAATGTTCATTGCAAAATGCAGAGAAGCATATTCAATTACCTCTTTGAAAGTTTGATAATTTGGTGTTGGAAATGATATATATAATTTTTAAATCATAGGCTTAGTGTTACAGGTGTTTTACAGAGCTTTAGTGATATCTGTGTGGTACGAGGTATAAACGCACAGTCCTCTAAATAATGGAAATAGTTTTTCAAAATGTGGTTTCTTGAATTACACAAGGATTTCAGTAATTAAGACATCAATTATTCTACTTCTCCTATCAACATCAAGGTTTTAATGTGTGGCTTTGAAAGTCTTGGCTACAAACAAACCTGACTGAACCAAGAACATTGATGCTAATTGTTTAGCTGACCATAATGCTAAATAAGCAACATGACATTAACATTAACATTGACATTAGCCTTTCTATAGTTATAAGGATTTAACATAAGTCAAATCAAACATTATGAGCATGTAGTGAATAGTTGATAAGATTAAATCTTTTAAAGCTTTACAGCTCTGCATTAGTATTTGAGGCAAAAGGAAATAAAATCCAATATCGGGATTCTCTGTAAATATATGTACACAGACAGATATAAAAACATGCACTATACTGTGTGTATGTTTACATATATAGTGTGTGTGTGTGTGTGTGTGTACACGCACGCGTGCATTTGTGTCAGCACGTAATATCTGTAGCTATAGCTATATGATGTTGGTTGGCTGTTTAGAGAGCCTTGCTTTAATATTAAGTATACAAAGGAAATTGTCTGACACAATGTATAGTGGGGCCAATCAAAACATACATGCAAATATTTTCCTCAGTGTAAATGTTAAGGGTACAAAATGGATGCTGGTGTAAAAGCAAAGAAGGCTTACCTGGGATTCCGTGTGCTGACTGAGCTCTGAACAGAGCTCAGTTTGGGGCTAGAGGTATGTTGCTTGGTTACTGCTCTGTTTGTTTGCCTTATGGAGCTGTTGCATGTTAAGAACAGACCAAAGAGCCTTTCCGCCATGGGTAGTGTCTCTCACTTAACCCTCCCCCCACAGCAGAGGCGTTCCAGGTCATCTTTGAAGCCCATGTTGTTTGATACACACCTGTCACTCAGCTCGCGAGCCGGTGAAGAGGATTTGCTTAGATCTCGACATCTCTGAGCTTGAAGGAGATCAGAGAAAATTATAGACCGAGTCAATCGTCTGTCAGTCTTGCACACAGCAGTGATGTTCCTCTCAGAAACTTCTGACTCTTTTAATAGAATGTCTTTAACGCAGTGTGAATGACAATTGTAGTGAATGCCTGTGCACCTTTATCTGGGGATTTTAAAATTTGACCTACTGGTAGGCAATTGGCACTGTTGGCTGGTGATTGTTTTCACTTGTCTATCAAAAGCACCTTCTCAGCAGCTGAATTAGTAATGCAAGAGAATCTGATCTGCAGGCACTTCAGTTTCCCTTCACGAAAACGTCTGTTTAGTTACCGTTAACGTCTGTTTAGTCTAACACCAATGTTAATGATGGATACCAGCTTCATGAACCATCTAAATCAACAAGTAGCTCTTTAAAGTCATTTTTCTCCCACTGTCCCTAGCGTACAAGCACTAAGTTTCAGATTGAGCTGTTGGACACTGCCAAACCATTCTACCCGTTTTCTTTTTTGTTCTTGTAAAGGTTCTGCCATTATCCTGGGTCAACATGTATGTCACATATAGACGTTATACTTCAATTTTAATAAAATGTGGTATTACTGTTATTATTTTACAACAACAGCAACATACAGTAGTTTGGGCCTGTAATAAGGATGTCCCTTGCAAGATTTCCGCTGGGGCTTTTCCAGGCACATCCCATGGGGCAGAGACCTCGGGTAAGCCCAGGATACGCTGGGAAAACTATATCACCAGGCTGTCTTGTGATCGCCTCTGGGCCCCCAAGGACTGGCTGGTGACCATTACAGGTGAAAGGAAGGTCTGGTCTGACCAGCTCAGCCTGCTGCCATCGTGACCCTTATTTGGACAAGTGGGTGGAAATTGACTAACTGACTGACTGAACAATAACAACAATTATAATGTTTACCTTCCAATGAAGCTGATGTCAGGACTAATTGAAATGTATAAAATTAGTGGCCATGTTTGTGTCCATCCCCACAGAACAGACGGCCTTTCTCGTTGCTCTGGTGGGTGTGGGTAGGACACCATGTTTTATGGCTGTGCCAGTACTGCATTCAATCAACACATCCACAATCAGTTTGTCTCAGTTTTTCATCAGTATTTTGAGCATTTGCGTCAGCTGACTAATTTATTTCTCAGACTAAAATTTCACACCGATTTCCACGAAGTACCATAAATCTCTACCAGCAGCTACCAAAGACCTACTGCTAACTCTGGTAAAGCCATTTTCAACTTTTGTTTACAACTGGGAATTTTATCACACTTCCATGTTTTGCTTGCCAGATATAAGGAGATATTACAGTTTAACAAAAAAATTACTTCTTCAGTTGTAAACTTGTGTTGGGAGTTTAAGTGTGCAACATCTTCATTGAAGATACTGACTCATCCTTTGTAGTTAAAGGCTGTTAATGCCTGTTAATCAAATTTGGCTGCTTCTAAATTTCAATATTTCCAATATTTTAATATTTAAGCACGAACCATTTAGATCCGATAGCGGTATCACGACGCATTGAATTGTGACACTGGTATGATGAATATTACATCCTGGACTAGTTGGCAATACCCAGCCCTGTTATGTAGAGGGAGAGAGGGAGTGAGTTTGCTGAGCTCTCCTCATTTCTTCGGCTTTCTCGAGGTTATTTGCCTGATTCCACAGGGCCCACTCCCAGCAGTTCAGTGTTTCAGCCAGTGCAGCTCTCAGATAAGGCTCTTATGTCTGCAGGCCCTGACTAAGTATTTAGCCTGGGTAACCCTGAGGCACTGAAGGAGCACTTCTCTAATCCAAATGAACTTTGGAATTTGATTTTACATCCATTCTATTGCACAGACATCATTCACATATTCATTAGAGATTTCATCAGATGTATGATGTTCATGTACCTAATGTGCTTATTTGTGTCTACTTACCCAGAACTAACACAACTTACTTAGCTGCACAGTTGGACTAAGTTAAGTACTTTTCTGCAGGGCGGTGACTTTCAGCTATTTCTCAGAATTGTTCTAATCCACCATTAGCCAATTTTGTCTAATGAGTTGTTAATTACTTGTAGCGAGGGTACTTACATAACACGTGAAATAACTAGCGGGAGTGGGTCCACAGATATGGTAGAAAACCTTCTCCCCAAGGTACAACAGATGTTACCATCCTTGGATTTAGACAGGTCCAGTACTTGATGCGTGCAATTACCACATATTTTCAGTTCTGAGCTTTGAAATTAGCATGTGCTTAGTGACTGATGAGATGAGGAGTTTGTGCCCAGAGCCATAATTTTACTAAGTATGCCTGGTAATATAAGTAATGCTTTGATATGTTCATGACACTGGCTAAGAGCAGCATGCTCAGGCCCCCCAGCTGCCCTGGAGCATCACCGTGCACGGCGCGGTGTGTGTGCGTGTGCTTCAACCCAATGGTCGTCTGTATCTTTATTGTTTTTGGCTGCTGGTGATCAGCAGGGAAGCCGGCCTTGAGTGTTCCAACACCAAAACACCCCTCCACAGAGCGTGCTCCACTCCAGCACACACGAGCCGTTTGACCCCTCTGTGGTACGAGGTAAAAGCACACAGCCCTCAGGTGTCCAAGTCAGTTCTGCGGACCATTTCTTCTGGGGCTTCAGCCAACCAAATTGAGCAGCACATGAAGAAAGTGTTTTAATCTTCAGAAAAATACTTTAACATCATTGCAATTTTTCTACGTTTGTGATGGCTCTGAAAGCATTATTAACAGTTTTGTCAGCTTGTGAAACCAGACAGTATTTAAATGCATAAACACTATAGGATGTATAAATATTATTTGGTGATCACAAGTTGAAAGATGGAAGCTAATGTTGGAGTGTGGGGTTGCTTCCCTCCCTCTTGCTCCCTTCCCTCAGTCTGCAGTGAGAGAGTTGCGGTGCGCGTGCTGATTGCATGTTATGCAGTGAAATGGAAGTGGCCCTGGAGAAGCACGGCGATCACATTAGCGCTGGCGGTGAACGCTGACTTCCCACAGGCACGCCAGCACTCAGCTGACCCTGCGCAGGTGCGCCTCGAGCCCAACTGTCGTAGGCAGGGTATTCTGGGAAAATGAGCCACCTGTGCCCCCACTTTTAAAGCAGTTAAGGGACATTTAACCAGAACGAGACCGATCGACACGGGCGGTTGCGTGGGAGCGGGTTCGCCGCTCACGAGCACCCGCTCCCTGCGGGGCAAGCTGCGCACACACACCGCGGTAGGCCTCAGGAAGGGCGTACATCATGGGTGGGTCTCCATCTTGCTGCTAATGCTACGGCTGCGTGAGGCATACCCTGAGCCCCCTCCAGCACACAGGCGAGGTGTTAACTGGAACCACTATGTGTTTCAGACAGAAAATTTGGACGCTTTTTTTTTGTGCCTTTGAAAATGACTGCTGTCGTGCAGATGGTGCTTGATATGTAGTTTTAGCACATATTCTGAATGAAAATGAAGTGTAATATTTCTGCATTGCCATTTGCAAGGAAAGTGTAGAGGTTTTGTTGTTTACATCGTGTGTGTGTGTGTGTATGTGTGTGTGTTTTCAACAAGTGATCTTTAATTTTGGACATGATTGTGATTGTGTGTGCACACCAGGATGGTCCAAATGCAGAAGTAACAGGATAGGATCAAAAACACATATTTCTTCTGTTACCTTTTGTCAGTCGGACCAACTTGCAAAAATGTAACTGTCTAATATTTAGAGGTTTTTCACTTTTTTTCACTATCAAATTATTGCATTATTGAATCACAGAAACAAAAAACAGTGTCAGTCAGTGCAGACCAACTGTTACGCTTGGTTTTATTCAGGATTAGCCGGTTGTAAGAAAACCAGACAGAATCGCTGCTGCGTGTAGCGGCTGTAGCGGTATCGACCACTAACAGAAACTGAACCTGAAATAGAGGAAAGCATGCAAAGCAGATAACGGGCAGACAGACAGACAGACTGAGCCTTTAACTATAATGTAAAGGATACGCTGTAAAAGTGAACAAGTCAATGAGAGCATGCCTGTAGGGTGTGCCCTATTAAAAAGTTCACATATAGGGCGCCCGCTATACATGGTCAGATCGACCTCAATTTTTTACATGTTATTTAGGAGTGAATTGGATTAAGATTATCTTGTGTCTGGAACAATACAAGCTACATGAAATTTTGGTATATGACTATGGACCACCCTAATATACAGTGTGTGTAGGCAGTAGACATATTGGTACAGTGCTGCATCTGCTATAGGATGTACAATGTGGTGTCTGAGTGAAATCATATTGTTTAGAAGTGAGAGATGGAGCTTATGTGAAAAATATACATGTATGTTTTTGTGGTGCACATCAATGTAACAGTGAGGCCCCTCAAGAAATAACACAGCAGCTCCAGATCAGGAGAATGCCTTTTTTCCTGTCTTTCCTTCTCAGTCACCCTCCTGCTCCGTCTGCCTGCTGTCTAACTGCCTCCTCAATCCTGCTTCTGTGAGCATTTTCCAGCAGTGCTCCCTAATCGAGGCCAATGGGCGGAGTCCTGGCAAATGGCAGTGTGTGTCTGCTAACCCAGTACATCCGAAGCCCCCCCTCCCCATTTTTCTGTCAGCTGTAACAGGATCTGATGGAATCTGGGTCGTTAAAAACCGGGGCCACTTTTTTGTCAAAGAAGCAGCCTTGTTATGTACGGTTATTCCTGCAGCGCACCTTTTGAAGGTTATTACCTTATCAGATGTCTTTTTTCCGAAGCCAAGTGGAGATGTCTGTAAACGTGATTCTCCTCTTGTCATGTTGATTTCTAGGAAGTCTGAAGGTAAACTTTCTTTTGGCACTGTAATGCCTGCCTTTTCCCTAGGAAACAGCTGCAAGCTCAGGCCTGCATTCAGTCAAGGCCCATACGGCCCCTGTTGATTGAAACGCTTTGTCACAGTGCTCGTAGTGTGAACACTGGATGGAAATGCACAAAAGTCTTTTGAATAAGAGTGAGGAAAGGGGTTTGACGTGAATTCACTGACAGATACACACACAAACACACACACACACACACACACAGTTAAAACCCCATTCCAAGGTCCAGTTTCAATTCGATTTAAGTAAGAGGAGGGGAAATAGTGTAGCGACTGCTGAGTGTGACAGCGGGTCGGCTGCTGTGACGGTGACATCACCCCCAGGGGTCAAGACAAGAGTCCGATTAGCTCCCGGAGCTGAACAATTGAGTCTTTGGCTCGGGGGGCTCATTGTGCTAGTCTGGCACAATGCGTTCGAAACCCACCTGCTCCATCTGTCCATTACAATATGTTCACTGAGCAGTTTTAGATGTTAGGATGATCTTGATTGCAGCAAGTGTGAGAAGGTGTCAGGAAGGCCTTCAGATTGTGGCACAGGTTTGGCAGTAGAGCTCTGTCAATGAAAATAAGCAGAACAGAGCCACTGTTGGACTTGCTTATTTCAGAAGGGAGTGTATGGAATAGAAAGTAGTTGGTTTCTACAATAGACTGAAACCAGGTCTGAAACAATCATACAACACCAAGACCTTGTGTCCATCAACAAAATACAAGGCTTTGATTTACAAAAAAAGAGAGAGCTCAGTGGAGAGTACCCACACCTCCTTGTCTTCCACAGCTCTCTGTTATCTAAAAGATGTCAGTGTTGTTCCCAAGCATGCATATGTGGCAGTGGCTCAGGATGGTCCCCTGATGCACCGATAACACTGATACAGGATGCACTGATACTGGACCGTAAGATAAGTGTATCAAGCACTTATCGGCACTTTTTAAGTAACCCAAAACAGTTAATGTTTACTGGGTTACTGCCAAAAGAAAGAGTGAAAATGCAAAAAAACAACAAAAATTTGCAGTAAGTGTTATGGCTGCATATCTGTCTGCCTATGCAAAATGGGGCATTTTGAAAATAATCTTCCACTGTGTTTACAAGGAATGAGTTTAAGGTAAAGCCTGTTGTTTTATCATTTATATCACAGTTTCATTCTTTAAGAAGTAGACTGTAAAGTGTGACAGAAATGTAATATCCCTTAATACATAAAGTGCGTTAAACCATTCATATGTTTCACTTGGGAGTAAAATTTCTGACAAAATTTTTATTATGGGTTCATCTTAGCAACGAACACCATTCAGGTGGACACGTAATCAGAACAGCTGCTGATTTGGTCACAACAAGCGATCAACATTAATCCTACGTAATCTTTGGAAAAATTGTTGAAAATGTTTTTTTTTTTTTTTTTTTTTGCTTGCTTTGAACACAGTGTATCAGAGTCAAATTTCATCACATTAATAAATGATTAATGATCTAATCAGATTAATGAATGTTTTCTTTCTTACTCAGTTTTGTTTTGACAGGCTGATAATTTTGTAAGGTATTCAGTGACAGTGGGTTTCTACTCAGGTAGTCATTAAACTGGTTTGTTGTTATTGTAAATGTTAACCATGTTACTTTGAGTTACCATTTAATTTAATTCAATTGAAAAGGTCAGATTATGCCAGTGATGGACTTGGCTAATACATAACAGTACATACCATCTTTTGACTGTTGCATCATGATGTACATCATGTTAGAACACAACTGTTGTTCCATCTCGGTGTGTTTGTTTCTGATAATATCCTGCATGTTCTGTAGTTACCTCTGTGTGGGGACAGACTACTGTTCCGAGACATCTACAGTGTGCTTGCCTTGGACTGATTTCTGGATTGATGTAATTAGTTTTAAACTTGAAAAAATAATTCTGTGCGTTGTGCTGGTAGAAATGGAAACAGTTGTGAGCATTTTGGTTGCTTGAGGTTTCGTCAAGCCCTGCTGAAATTCCAGTTTTACACAGTTGGAAAACATACAAACAGTGGCTCAATGACAATGGAGATTTCTTCATAAAACACGATGATCTTCCATTCTAGTCAGAAATACAGGATACTCCTGTTTGTATGTGCAGTTTAGGCCTGGTATTTCCACGGTTCATTTTCCCCATTTATCTCTTTATGTAACAAATCTAATTGGTGACAAGTCACATGAGGGGGAAAAAAATCAATGCAAAGGCAATCTCTTGACTCCCTGTGGGTGCACATTGGATATTGCAGCTCATATCTGCATTAAAATAAGTGAGGACTGTTTTTGCTTCACTGCGGCAAACCCAGGCCTGAAATCAAAGCGGATAAATAAAGTTATCTTGAGATACTTGAGGTAGCATAAATCTGTAGAAATATTTATATTGCTCTTCATGGGCCTGTGCTGCTAGGCACACAAGTGTCAAAACAGGGGATGATGGCAGAGCATAGCGGGCTTGTCGCACTGAGCGTTCTGCCTTGTTTTTAAGGCTGTGATGGCTGTGTCATTTGAAACTCGGCGGTACTTGTGAAAAGAGCACAGGCAAAGTCAAACAGAAGAGCTTATGAAATTCTCCATCACACCACTTGAGTTGCTGAAAGATTTTTTATCAGTCCATCTTCTAACATTCTATTTTCATATGTTATCTTTGCACTTACTGCTCTGTGGGTCTAGAGTTTGATTGTAAGGTAGCGTATGTGCTTGTCTGTTAAAGGGATGTTAGATTTTTTTATAATTTTTTTTTACCGGTGGTTTTTAAGATACAGAGCTACATTTGAGAAGGCCACGGCAAGCTTTAGGCAAGGTATTGTCTTTGTGGCAACATGACAGTGTTGTTGAAATGGTGTGGGCTTTAGAGGCCTAAATGAAGCCAATGTGCTATTAACAGTCATACAGATAGTGGTTGGAGCCCTGTGGGGTTTGATGATGTCTTAGAGGTATACACTGTCAAGCAGTGTCGATGGCCCTCCAAACCCTGCTGTGATGGCAAGCTGGAGCGGCACACTTTATTGGAAGTGGCAGACACTGTCTCCAGCCGGTGGGATAATTGCAGTGCTGTGTCCGCTCCCGTAATCAGCTCAGACAGCTGCTGCCGTGTCCGGGTCCACAGCGGCGGGGCCGTCCACGTCAGTTAGCGAACAGGTACCTTATCGAACATTGGGCGGACCGAGAATGCCAAGGGGCCCCAGGCATTTCCTGGGAAGCCTGCAGCCCCGCTTCCAGCAGCATTTTTATTGAGTGCCGCAAGCATCCAGGGCACAATATGACACTCTATACCCTGCACCTTCTCAGAGCACAGTGTAAAATTGTTGTAGTTTTAGAGCAGTGTCTTCCTGAGAAGGACTGGTAAGGTTAGCACAGCATTGTGCACCTGTTTACCTCTACCTGTTTTTCTGAAGGGTGAGCGTGTGGCACAGGGCACCATCACTAGGCTCCTCATTCGCCAGTCTCTCAGCTTGATAATGAACTGGGTGACTGAGCCTCAGCAGCTTCCTTCTGGGCTCAGTGCCTGAAGCCCTTGCATGCCCACACATGCCTAGTGGGCCAAACGTGGCGGTAGAGCCATGACGTTTAGGTGAGTGCCACGTCACCTGCGTGTGTGCCCAGTTGACTCCAAAAGCAGCCCGAGTGCCCAATCAGCTTGGCTTTGTTAGCAGGGGCACACCTACTGCTTTGCTATTCCCGCCCTCTCACCCTCTCAGTCACCCTTCCCCCTCCCCACTCCCCCCTCAGCCAACAAGCGCAAAGAAGGTGGCATATGTCACCCCCTGCCATATGGCCGTGGGTCGCATCCAGGCCCAGTGTGCGGAAACGCGGACTCATACCGGGCAGACCTGCCACCTCACAGAGAGGAACACTAGGTGGTTGCGATTTATGTGTGGGCTTTCACAGCAAACGTGTTAGCGCTTTACACTCACTGCCTTAGCTTGCCATCCAGTTCCATTTGTCTGCTGCAGCAAAATGACTAATTAAAACGTGCCAGCTGTCCTCAAGTTCAAAATATCCTGGCTGCCTCTTCCTGCCTTCCCTGTGATATCAGCTGAAGTGTCAAATAAAGACAGAGATTTTTTTTTTTTATATAGCTCTGCTTCAGTTTTTTTCCCCCGCCTCGCCCTCCTGCATTTTTGAAAGAGCATGTAGATGTGGGCAGCAGTTTGAACCGAATGACGCAGAGTCGCTGACTGTAATGTGAGTCTGCAAGCTGACTCCATGGCTGGTTTTCATCCAGACTGACCTTTCAGCATTTCGGGGCTGGATATGTCAGCCCACTGTCTTGCACATGTACCACGGTAGGACGTCTGGAGCCTGCCGCAGAGGTGTTGATTGCCAAAAGGGTGGGCACACGGACCCCCCGCCGCGCACTTCCACAAACTCGCCGCGGAGCCACCAGCTGTAGCTGTGAAACACACTCCTTTGTGTTCTCCACCCCCAGAGTTCTAGCTATAGGGCTGGATGCAGACTGTTTTGGAAAAGTTCCAGTTAACAGTAGCTCATTTGTGCTGTTTCCAGCCCCAGCACTGGTTCTGCTAATTCACACAGGGAAACCTGACAGTGATCGCGCTCCTCTGTCGCTCGTTTGCAGCTTTTTTTCAGTACCATATTGCTACATAAATTTTTGCGCATCACGAAAACCTGCCAATATCCACTTTTCTGAGCAAAAAAAATTATTAGCACCCACGTAGCATGGTCGTTTAGGATAAGGGTCTGAAACTGAAAGGTGACTACTCCTTGGAGGTTTATTGCTGTTGTACCTTTGAGCTTTCTACGTAACAACAATTGTCCCATTAAAACATCCAGTTGCGCGGGTGTGAGTTAAACACAAAAAGCCGCGCTGGGTATACACATCAACTAACAAAAACATAATAACAGCTTAGGGCTTGTGCTGGAGAGATGATCTATTTATTTGCTTGCTCTTGTTTAAGCCCTGGCAGAGCACTTGTGGGAAGAAGTGTCAGTGTTGTGCTTCCAAATGAGACATTCCAGCCTGCAGCACACTACTTAGGACTGAGCACTGGGCCACAGGGACACGGCCAGTCCAGCTTTCCCATCTCTCTTCTTCCAAATGCATCTTCGAGGAATCAGAGTGTTCATTTTGGGTCCTAATAAAAGCCTCTTGAGACACCAACATTTTTTTTTTCTTTATTGGCTGAGTGTAGTGTTGTGGACTAGTGAAATCCTGCAATTAACCGATCAGGAAATTCGTAAATTGAAGCCAGTCTTTTGTTTTGTTTTGTTTTGTTTTGTTTTGTTTTGTTTTTTTCTGTCTGTTACCTGACTTTGCAGAACACGCTTATGTCCTTATAAAGCTTGGATGAACAAATGATGAATCATTCACTGATGAATGAATGACCCAGAGGATGCTGGAAAAAAAATGGTCTCTGCTTAACTTCATTGACCGTAATCATGCTGAAAGGTACTGAAGTGGAAAGAGTTCACAACCTCAGTAATTTTATGCACTTTTTACAGGGCTTGAAGGGGGTTCGTTATTTTATTGGAATGTCATACAGATTCATGTATGAGTTTTCTTTCTATTGTTTTTTTTTTTGTTAGTACTTGAAAATCACAGAATGGAACTGGGTCTCAAATTTTGAATCTGATGCACATTCAGTGTATAAGTGATGTCAAATCATTTATAGTCCAGTAGTGAGTGTCATGTGAATTGATTAACACTGAATTTCTCTGAAAGATGGAGAGGAAGCATTGGAGAAGAAATCACTGAACACACAGGACAGAAAACCAAAAAAATTAAACTTGGAAAAGAGTAAAGAAAGAACTCGAGAGCAGCTTCAAAGTGTAATGTTTAAAATTCATCATGTGCCAGAAAAGCACTGCTCACCTGTTACCATAATGACGTGCCACTTTGATCTTTTAAAATTTATTAACGTACATTTTAACAGCAAAGTACTGGGTTTCTTTTAGATTTCCTTAGACCATCTGTCACACATCATCTGTAGCTCACGAGGAAACTGGCATTCACAGTTTTATGTGTGTTTTAAATTGATGGTACGGGATTCTTTGATATGCTGAGATAGTGTACTGTAAAAAAACTGTACGTTTTTTGATCTTTGAGTTCCACATTTATCTGCAGTCATTCAGAGCAAAAAACGTACATGTACCATTCTACCCTGATGGTAGAACTCTAAGTGGTCTGACAGTGATGTGCTTTTAACAGGTAAACTTGAGAAAACTGCCTCATGTCCCCCTTCTTACATCAATCCATATACATATAGCAGGCAGACAGAGAGCAGGAGGCTTCCATACTCTGTATATAACCTTTAGTTCAGTGCATTGTTTGAGCCTCAGTGTATAATATTCAGATATGATTGGTTAGGTTTCAAGCAGGATTAAAATACAGGAAAAAAAAAAAACTTTTCAACAGACAGCTAGTGTGCTGTGTTAAGGATAAAGCAATCATGCACTGCTTGCCTGCCATTCCATTGCAAGCCAATGGAATCATCATTAAAAACCTTCAGCTTGTTGCATCCTAAAACCTGTAGTGGTAGTCGTTCGGTGGCCACACAGAAATCTCAAGGTTTTCACCCCGGTGTGCATTCTGCAAGCAGTTTCCAAGGCAACACCACTGAAGGGAAACATTTCCTCTGAGAATCCTCAGCAAGTATAGGGCAAGGCCTTAGACAGAAACCTTAGAAAACACCAAGGGGATCTAGGGAGTAGTATTGGCTAACTTTAACTTGTTTGGAATTTATTGAGCCCTTTTTCTCTCATTTTGTCTGTAAAACTTGGGCAGGAGGGGTGGCACACTGGAAAACAAGAGTGAAGCTTTCATCACCAGCCCATTGTACTTGGATGCCCTGGAAGACTAAGCAGTGTTTAAAAAGCAGTGGAAATTCCATCAAGGGGTCTGCAGTTAACTGTGATTGGCTTCTTTGTGCCAAGGGCCTATTCTTGCTTATTTGTCACTCGAGCTATAAGCCTTTGGAGATTTTTAATTGTGGCCAGCAGTAATCTGGAATTCGGTTTCAGTGCAATGTGTAGATGAAAGCAGCTGAAGGCGCTGGACTCACAATCTTCTCTACCTGGTCCTTTAACTCGGCAGTTTTTTTCATCTACACACTCAAAGCTGCTCACTTCAGAGTGTCGTAGGATGAAAAAACGTAGGCCTGTCCATGTTCTCGTTTTACAGAAGAGTCCGAAACTTGCTAGAAACCACGCAATTACAACACTTCTTACAGCCTAATTTGCTCTCAGCTCCATTCACAAGCATTGTACTAACATCCACTTTGTGAAATTGTTAAGCAACAAAGCACAAGGTTGACAGACACTTTTATTAGCATCAGTACGTAGTGTCTGCAGCTGGTAGTGGCGTTGTTGAAAAAAGTATGTTCTGCTTTTCTTAATTACGTTATGAGAACTTTGTGTTTTTGTACTGTGGGAAAAACTCCAGAACACCTAGAATAAATTGATTGTGTACAATACGCTACAGGCCACTCACAACCTCGTCCAGTAGGGTTTTCAGCATTAATTTGTGTGGCAATATTTAGTCGGATTTTGAGTAACGTTTGATTTTGATTTGTAAATCTTAATTAAATCTTAAAAAAAAATTTTTTTAGAGGCAGAGGGGTAAAACTCCTAAGTTGTGTAGCTATATAAACACCTACTTCAAAGAGGGACATCATGGTTTGTGTTTGACAACAAGAGGCTCGGCCTCCTAACCTCAACGCCACCTGCAGTTGTGGGGGTCACATTGCCTGGCTGCACTGAGAGGTGCTGTGAAATTGTTAGAAATGTCCACAGTAGGCAGAGCACTAGAGCGAGTGTGATACGGGGCTGTGATCCCTTTTCACAGCACAATTGAAACATAATTATTTCATGCCAGATTGTGTGCTCAGCAAAGCTCTGAATAGGAAAGGCATTTAACTTTAATTAGATGTGATTTATTCATACTGACTGGATCGCTCATAGAAATTGGATCATCTGATTATAGTCAAGCATGAAAATGACCTGATTAAACACTTCATGAAATCCAGGGGGGGAAATAAAAAGGAACCCTGGGTGGAGGGGAGATGGTGTAGTGGGGAATTATGGCAAGCAGATGCAGGGAGCGGGTGTGGACTGCTGCTACTTTCTTTTGACATTTGACAGGAACGCTCTTGTTCTCAGTACCTGGTCTTACACATTACACTGTACTGCATTACTGCTTCAGAGCATTCTGCACAGATAACACCTCGAAAAGCCCATTACAATGAAGTGTTCCTGTACCCACAGGGGTAACAACGAATGAGAGTTGTGACCGGCGGACCTGCGGCTCTACCAAAGTCTCGGGGCTTCAGCGCAGCCAGGAGCAGAGCACCGAAACGCCGTTCGGGCCCGCTCTGCACATTGCCGGGTCCGTGTCACCCGCCGCCGCCTCCCCAGCACCGACCGTCGACGCGACTGCTCCACCTCCCCCAGCAGCTCGGCCCAGCTCCCCGCTGCCTGTCAAGAAGGAGCCTGCCCCCCAAGCCCCCACGCCGCCCACACCAAGGGTCCAGCCGCAGCCCCAGTGCGACCTCCGGGCCCCGCCCTCCCAGCATCACGGCCCACCTGTAGTGGGCCATCAGTCACGGCACCAGGGGCACTACTGCAGCAACTTTCACGGCCTCAGGTGAGACCTTTGCCGCTATGTTGCATGCCCACTTTCAAACTCAAGGAGCCTTTCTGTCCCCTTCTGACCACAGCACTTCCCTCTCTGTTGACCCCCGCAGTCGCAGCAGCAGCAACGGCAGCAACGGAGGTGGAGCTGTCAGTGGTGTGAGCCTCCCCAAACACCACCTGCCCCACTCCCCCCACATCACTGCCTTCCCACCCCCAACACCTGCCTTGCCCTTGTCTATCGCGGACCTCTCAGCGTCGCATTATTCCCTGCGAGCTGCGGCGCATCGCCACCCGGCCATGTTTGCAACCCCTGCCACATTACCACCGCCACCAACCTTACCAACCAACGGCCTTGTGGTCCCCGGGCACCCCGCTGGAGCTGGATACCCAGGTGGAGCAGTTTTCCTCAAGTCATTTATCTCCAGAGAGGGTTTCTGGGATTTGTTGTTCTACAGCTACACTGGACTTCAATATGGTTTTGTGTTGAAAGTTAGTAGTAGGTCAAATGCATGCTTCTGTTACTCAGACCAATTTAGGCTTACTTTTTATCTTGCCATTTTAGATATTAAAATTATTTTAATGTCATTATCAGCCAAAATAAACATGAAGCTTAACAGCGTGAGACAATGTGAAAATATTAACCAAATTTGAAACGGCAGTTTATAAAAACGAAAATAGGGTCTCTAACAGTTTTATACAGCTAGTATTAGATAGGAGTTTACTGAAACATGCTTTGATTAAAACACTGATGTGAAATTGCCTTTATTTTCTTTGTGATTCTCATAGTTTTCAAGCAAGGTATAGTGACAGGTCTTTTTTCATATTTTTTATATATTTTTAATGCCAGAAGGTGTTAGGTGCAGCACTTTTTAGGAAAGGCTATAATGAATTACATTCTAATTGCATTATAAAAAAAAACTAAAAATTAGTTTAGCCACTGAATTCTATTGTGGCAATTAAATGCATGTCAACTTAAATTCTGTTAATTATGAATTTTTTAATTTTCCCTCTATCGTGTTATGTGTTGCTTTCCTTTTCTGTAGAGTGTGCTTAATTAAAATATTTTAATTCTCACTGCAGTTTTACACCGATTATAACAATGCGTTTGGGACCCCTGTCAGTATTTTCACCATTTGAACAAAAGCCTGGTTGTTTCTGAAAACTGCCTTTTTTCCTTTGACAGGGTTGTAGAACCGGAAGGTGCAAACAGCGTAACAGTTGTAACTTTTTTACGCTTCATATTAAATTGTGATCGAGGGTGAATTTACACCTGCCAGGATTTAATGATGGATAATAGGGCTGTGAGAAGAGGCTACATTGCATTGCATCTGCAAGCTGTGAAAGAATTCACTTATCAAGTTACTTTTAACTTTTTTCTCCATGTGTTTAAGCATGTGTAACGTTTACAACATTGGTATGTGAAACCTTTAAATATAAAAAAAAAAAAAAAATTCACTTTTTTTTTTTATTGACATAGCTAGGGACTATCGTGAAGGTAAGCTAGAGGAAAAAAGAGAGTATGTTTTCTGCTGAGATGACTCTTGGTGTTCTTTCTTGTCTTTAGATACCAGCCTGTTGATATCATTCAACCAACCAATCATGTATTGCCAGCCTCATTCGGGGATTCTGATTGGCACTTTGTCACAGGCAACTCTCTTACCACCACCAATGAGTCCTCACGTAGAAAACCCTCACAGCATGAGCTGGAGAAACAGGGAATGCCAGGTGACTATTTTTATCCTTCTTTCTACCTCTGTCGTGAAGACTGACTGGCCCCCGTGCCTTTTTGTGTCTCCCTTTTTCCCCCCTTTTCTCCGCTCTCCTTTCTTACAGAGCATGACCTCCTCCGGCAGGAGCTGAACAACCGTTTCCTGGTTCAAAGTTCAGAGCGGGGCCGGGGGCCCTCCGCGTCCCCACTGGCCCCTGTGTCGCTGCTGAGGGCCGAGTTTCACCAACACCAGCACATGCACCAGCACCAACACACCCACCAGCACACCTTCACGCCATACCCCGCCAGCCTGCCCCCTGCGGCCGTCATAGCGCCGCCCACTGCACCCCCCATGGTGCGTACCCCAGCCAGAAATGTGAGGATAAGTAGCACGCCCACTTACCCCCCCCACCTCCCGCCTCCAGTTCATAACACGCTCCTTCTAATTCACAGCCCCCTTGATACCAAACGTTTCTCTTTGTGGTCCACACTGAATTGGGCCAGAGACACAGAGGAGAGCGTGTGAATTGTACATTTCGCTTAATGTCAACATTTCAGGATGAGCAGTAAAAGAAACGAGAAGCTAAACCACGTCAAGCTTCATACTCTATTTTATCTGCGTTGCTGAACCTAAATCAAACAGACGTTTCCTCAAGCTGTTTTTAACCCGAAGTTTTTTTAAAGAGAAAATTGTTGTAGTCTGTTAGGGGATTCATAGTGTATTAAGAAAGGATTGAAGACACACATTGATGGACACACTGAGACCATCTCACAGATCAGCTTTTTCTCGGGAATGTCCATGGGACGATACCACAGCCATGTGTTTATTCCAGCCATAATTGTGCTTTAAACCTTACTCTAAGGGAATGCATCATGACCGTGAACATTCTCTTTGCCTTTTTTATTGTAAGTTGCTTGTTTAAAGGGGATCCAACTGGCAGTCAGAAATATCCATACTGTGACAAGCTCAAGACTGTGGTTGGAAATATGAGTCTCATGGCTGCAATGGCAAAATCAAAGCTTGGTCTTTGAAAGTGGTATAAAAACAACTTTGCAGCACATGAAAGATGTTGCATCATAGGAACAGTTTAGATAATGTATAATTGCTTCCTCACCCCTTTTTGCCACCAGGCAGCCAGAAGCAGACATTGGCATCACATAATGAGAACAGCGAAACGCTGGATTGGCAGCACATTCATTATGAAGAAACACGTGCTGTTGTAAGCAGCAAACGTACAAATATTCTGCGAAGCAAAGGCGCTTCGCTCTTTGAGCAGCCTGCTTGACTCCGGCTGCCAAGTTACAGGTTTATGCGACTTTTCAGCTTGTTTGTGTTACCCCCATAAAGAGAACGTGTCAGACAGCTTACACGGGTGAGCCCCCCCTCTCTGAGGAAACACAAACACGGCATGTTTACAGTTTCCTTTTTTTTTTTTTTGAACTGAAGAAATTGTGCCACGCCTGTTTCAGAGTTTGTTGTGAAAGACGGCTATTGGAACAGTCCAGCTGCACTCATTTTGGGCATTTAAACTCAACAACTGCCTTTAGCTAATGACTATAATTAATGAAATGATGAATCCTCTGGATTTGTTTGCTGTACACCCTTGCACAGGTGGTTTGCCAAATGGCAACTGCGAGTTTCATTTTCCCTGCTTTATTTCCGTAAAGAAATATCCATTATTGTTAAAAGATGAAATATGGAGCCCTAATTATCCAAAGCTGTTTACAATAAACCTCAGACAAGGCTTATAAATTACAAAGCAAAGTTTTTATAGATAGTCATAAAGCGGAGTGTGTCACGCCCCTCCCCCCTCCTCCTCCTAGCTTTAAGCAGTCCCAGAAGCCTTCAGGAAGGACCGTTAATGAACCTATGAGCTCAAATGACTGTTTCACTGACAGGGGCATCTGCGGTTTTTACTATTAGGACAGTTGTCGCCCATCAGGCGCATTCAGTCGGCTGGTATCTTCTTTTTCAAGGGGAAGTCAGCCTTCGTTGGGGGGGGCGGGGGGGGGGGGGGGGGGGGGGGGGGGGGGGGGGGGGGGGGGGGGGGGGGGGGGGGGGGGGGGGGGG
>JABJVR010000035.1:8760402-8785712 GCA_025773905.1 Chitala chitala
CCTATAGGCCCCTCTTCCCCCAACCGGGCCCTTACCCAGGGAGGTAAAGTTCTTTT
Organism: Chitala chitala; assembly: GCA_025773905.1. Classification (NCBI taxonomy): domain Eukaryota; kingdom Metazoa; phylum Chordata; class Actinopteri; order Osteoglossiformes; family Notopteridae; genus Chitala; species Chitala chitala. The sequence continues at coordinate 8,760,459 of JABJVR010000035.1, forward strand.
TACCGGGCCTGAACGCCTAGTTCCCCCCCCCCCCCCACCCCCCACCCCCAATCTCGTCGCCACTCTTGACTTGACCGCGGCGGGTAGGCGGGGTAATCTCACACAGTTTCACTTGTCTCCCTTTCGCCTCAGAGACGGCAGCACACGCCAAGCAGAAAAAAAGACTTGCTCAAAAGTACCTGCAAATAGGCTGTGTGTTTATGTCACAGAAATAAGTTACTGTCGGTTGCCATTAGCCTCCTTTGAGACAGTGCAGTATTGGCTGGCAGCACAGGGGTATAAAGTCCCCTATTCATAGAAAGAGAGACTACAGTTCTCTAGAGACTTACCACCATGACGCTGACACAACCGCAGCCAGCACTGTAAGCTTTCAGCTTATTAAAAAGTGTCTAAAGGTCTGGTCATCCTCTTAAAAACTCCAGGGGTTCTTTTTTTTTAATTCCCTTGCCAAAATGAGTAGGACTGTCTGTTATTTCCAGTCGTCGAAATCGGTCTCTTTCCCCTGCTAGCAGATACTGTCTAGCTAATGAGCCTACTTCATTTCTGGAATAATGAACACACAGTCTAAGTGGTGTTTACTTTCAGTGTGAGAAAATTCCCCCTGCAGTTGGTACTCATATCAAATGAAAATTGCCTGTAAATGTGAAGGCTTAAGGGAACAGAAAGATTTATGACTGGTTGACATTTCAGCATAACTTACTGCATCTGAAAACGAGCCTTTTTTTTGTTTTTATTCCACTATATGAATAAAATCTGTTTATGCGCTTAGTTTGTATTTCGTTTCTACTTTTCCTGGAATGGGTGAAAAGAGGGGGGAAAAGTGTCTTTAGCTGATTAAAAGTTTGATTTGCTTGTTTTGAATCACGCCCTTAATTAGTCCCTTCATTTCTCAGCGCCCTGCCTTTTTGAGATGCAGCACGCTCTGCAAAGTGCCCGTCTCGCTGTTAAAAGCCAACCTCTGTGTGACGACATGCTCATCTCCACATTGCAACAGTCATTACTCCAAAGATGACACTGAAACATTTTCCCCGTTCACTTATGACACAGCTTTCAGTTCTCTCCTGTCTTTTGCAACACTGGGATGCATATGTTTGTTTTAAAAGCCTGCAAGTTCCTTATTATCTGTATGTGATTATGACTAGATCTACAAGTCTGTCTTTCACACCTGTATGTAATTCTTGTTATTTAACAGTGTTATGTGAGACTGGTAATATCGCTTGCTGTTTGCCAGCTGTTGAAGACAGGTTTATTGTAAATGTATCCAGTTGTGAAATTGTTTAAGTCTTGTGTTTATGAATGGGAAATGACAAAAAGCTTCTGACTTTATATTTTGTAAATTCAAACTGTTTTCTATTTGTAATTTCAATTTTCTGTTTGAGATTGCATTTCGAGTCACATGACACATTTTTTTTTTTTTGTTTTTTGTGTGTCTTTCAGTTTGACAAGTACGCACCGAAGCTGGATAACCCCTTTCTGAGACATTCAACTGTAAGTCCCCAAAGTGCTACTTTATCTCAACATTATGTGTGTGTTTTGGTAAGAAGTGCCTAACGGGAGTTCTTGTTCCTCTCTTCACAGTTTTTCCCCTCTTACCCTCCAACAATGCCTGGCATGCCTCCTCTTCTGCCTCACTCAGGCCCGCTCAGCAACCTGCAAGGAGCCTTCCAGCCCAAGGTCAGATCCGTATGCAAACAGACCTGTAAGCTGGCCTGACTTTGTCAGCGTAGCGGAGGCAAGTTTGCGTGTGATAAGCAGCCCATGGCTGGCAGGCCAGTAAAGGCCTCTGACCACATGTAAGCCTCGAGCAAAAGCCAGCCTAAATCCAGCAGGCTAAATCCACTGGATTTGCTCCGCATGGGCTCTGTTCTGCCTTTTTTTTTTTTTTTTTTTTTTTTAATCTGGCAAGTTTGCTGAACAGTTCGAGTGCGGTCAGCCCTTTGGCCAAACCACTGGTAAGCAACAGCGCTGAGGCCAGTGACTGTGTATGCTTTGGAGCTGTCTTCGGTGCACCAACTTGACTTTGGTTTAGAAGTTGTGAGCCGAGGTCCCGGAGCCCAGCTGTGGAAACGGCGAGTCTCCCCTGGGCGCCTGGGTTTTGAAGTCAGAGCTTGTCTGTGTGGAGAGCTGGCGCCTGCCTCTTGTTATGCTGGAGATCTTTTCTTGGGCTGGTTCAAAAGTTATGTGCAAGCCTTGAAGCTGCCTTCAGCTTGCTTGCCAGTTCTTCAGCATCGTGTTTCATCTAGGCACATGCGAGTGCTCCTCAGCCAAAGCTGTCTTGTCCCTTTAGAACGTTAGTAATGTTCCTATTAGTTACGGCTGTCTGGTGACACATTCTCATAACAACACAGTGAGACGGAGCTAGTTCTTTTCACATTTCTTTGTGCACACAGACCTGTAGCTTCCCATTTTTCAAAATGTATTCATTGCTCCCTCTGTCTTCTCCTACAACCCTCCCCAGGCTTCAAACCCCATTGATGTGGCCACCCGACCGGGGGCTGTTCCTCACACACTCCTGCCGAAGGATCCTCGGGTATGTTGATGCTATCCTGTGTCCTTACACACTCTGCAGGGAGTCTGGCCTTGAACATCTCGCTTTTCAGTGGAGTTTTTTCTAACTTATTACACAGCGAAAAGGGGGAAAAAGAAAACTGGCTCAGACAAATTCATAGCAGACTGTCTGGAAACTCTTTGCTAATTGTAACCAATGCCATTTTCTGTGAATAGTATGAATACTATAGTCATTGCACTATACTGTACAGACTACACTGAAATTATAAATTACAGTCAATGTTGTGAGGTTCCTCTTGGATCAGTTGTTGGATGTGGTTGTGCCTGAACATCTACTTATTTTTGCACAGGTAACAGATCCCTTCAGAACATCAGTCAGAGTAAGTAACTAGCATGCTCAAATACTTAATTAATTAGCCCTTAATTAAAACATTGTTGCAAAGCTGTAGAAGTAAGCCACATCTTCTCCCACTGTTTCCTTAGAAGCCTGGAAAGTGGTGTGCAGTCCATGTGCAAATCGCCTGGCAGATCTACCACCACCAGCAGAAGATGAAGGTGAGGGGAGCGGTGAGCTGCCGTCGAGAACAGGTTGGGGGGTGGCATTTGTCAAGAATCAGCTCAGAGTCTTCCCATCACCGTGCTGACCCAGGAGCTCCCTTCAGCAGGCCTCCCGGAATGGGGGTGGGGGGAGCTCTCTAAGCTTGACAGCTCCTCTTGGCGATGGTTCGTTGGGCCTGTCATGTCAAAGTCGACGCTCGTGCGTATGTGAGTGCTCCCCGCAATGGGAGCCGGAGCGCTCCTTTAATATTAATCTCTCACCATCGCTCTCCCAAAGCAAATGCAACTGGACCCTCACAAGCTGGACATGAATGGCAAGCTGGACTTGTTCAGCCGCCCACCTGCTCCCGGAGTGTTTCCCGGGTTCCCGTACCCCCACGATCTGGCTCGACCTCTCTTCTCTACGGGTCAGTCTCCTCCACCTGCTCCCTTCCCCACTCCTGCACTTTTTAAATGCCTTTTCAGAAGCTCTGTTTGACGTGTCAAGATCTCAGCATGAAACGCGTGAACATTTTCGTGGCTTTCAGCATCCTTAATGGCATCTCGGGCTTCACCCCGTTGCTTAATCGACGATGGCATCGAGCTTCGTTCCTTATCAAGCTGTCACATCGGTTTTGTCGCAGTGCTTGGAAGCATCTGGCGCTGTAAGGCCCTGGCTGCTTCAAACTGCATTTCAACCGATGTCACGCCGGATAGTATTTCTCAAGTACTCCACTGGTTAGCCAAGCAGACTGTAGCAAAATCTACTAAAGTGATGTCTATAGATTCCTGTTTGATAATTAATATTAGTTAATCATACTACGTAGATTGTGTGTAGAGCCCAGCTGCATTACCATATGCTCCATGACTTCTCACAGAAGATGTCATGTTGAAAGGCTTTTGTCCAGGACTACGTGTTCAGGATCACATGTCTGAAACCACATACTAAATTTAACCATTTTTGAAGAACATTTCGCCGTTGACAATCATCTCCGTGGTGAGTGTTGGAGAGTGCTGAAAGCGTGTGTTATTCCTGTCCTCCTGCAGGGTCCGCCCACTCAGCAGCCTCTCCGTACGGCCCGTCCCCCCACCACAGCGGCTTCCTGCCAACCAGCCACCTGACAGGTAAGAACCCCCAGTAACCACCCCTCGGCCTTATTTTTGAGGGTCTGCACACAAAATACCCACACACACCATCCTTCTTCAGTGAGCACGGTTTCACAACGGCACCTTAGCTATGGGTTCATGTGGTCCACAAGTGAGCAGTTTCACCCCACTCACTGAGACAGCGCTGGGACCATACTGCATATTAAGAGTGAAAAATACATAAGAAAAGAGCCGTTTTTCAACATTAACAAGGAGCAGAAGTCCGGAGCTGGCAAGAACGATGCTGCAACACCTTGTGTGCTTCTCTCCAGCACACGGAAAGAGCCTTTCTAAGCCTCCCCGGTAGTGTAATTAGTGGCCTTCTTATAGAGCCTCTGGGCCGACGTTAATGAGCACTTTGGACTCAGGGAGTCCATCTTTAATTCCCGCCATTTAATGCACACCTCATAGTGGGCCCAGGGATGCTGTAAAAGGAGGCAGGATGACCTCATTTTTGTGGATATCACATCGTCATCCACCACCCCCATGTCCCAATGTGTGCATTTCTTCCCTTCCTGTGGAAATGCATTCTGGGGACCTTTTAGGTTCCACTTCAAATCTCTGCCAGGTATATGATGGAAGCCCTTGTATTCCCCCACTCTTCTGTTTAAGTGTGCTGCTTTGAATGTCGAGAGGGGATTTCACTATCCAGCTTGAGCTCATATTCACGTGGTCTACGGGAGGACTGGATGACAAGTGAAAAAGGCTTTTAGTCAGTTGGGCAGAATTCCACATTTCAGTTTAGGTCTGGAATATATTAGTCTGATTTTTTTCGAGATTGATTTAAGTCCTGTCTTTTTGTTATACTAAAAAGCAGTCAACTTTAACACTAGCATACTCCCTCTGGGAAATATCCACATAGGTTTTTATACTGCATGCATGTGTGTGTATACATATTATAAAACACACCTGCACATACAGTATATATAAACAATAATTACACTATAAAGGTTTTTACAATTATGTAACTCTGCCCAAAATGTGTACCACATATGTAATGCATAAATATGTCATAATGCTTCCAATCATAGTTTTATGTTGAACAGTCCTGGTTTTTTCCTAGACTTAACAAAAGTGACTACAGACACCCCATGCAGTCTTAAACTAAGAATTCCTGAGCTGTTTCTGAGTATACCTGCACTGTTAAATGACAAAGCAAAGGAACTGGATGGCTTTAAGGTCATCACTTCAATCGGCCTCCCGGTTGACAAATTTTGGAAGCCATCAACAGGGTTTAGTTAGAAGGTGACTGACGGTGTGAGAAGTTGTAGCCCTTCCAGAACCTGCTGAGTAGCCACATATAGAGCCCCTGTACCAGCAAACATAGCCAAAGGAGAAGTTGGCAAAGCTACCGCCTGCCTAGCCTCCACAGCCAGCTGAGACCAGGCTGTGCTCCCAGCCACAAATGCCCTAGTCACCCTGTGTGACAGGGGGAGCTGCCACACACCCCAGCGAGAGGGAGCAAACGTAGTCCCAGGGCAGGCAGGCAGCTACCAGGAAGCTGTGTAGACGGTCTGCCCCCACCCCGAATCATCCTCCCCAGCCCCGTGGCTAATCCCTGTTTGGCATTTTGCAGATCCGTTCAGTCGCTCCAGTTCCTTTGGCGGCCTCAGCAACCTTTCAAGCAGTGCCTTCGGAGGATTGGGCAACCCTTCGCTTGGTAAGCCCATGCTAGCCCCCTCCCCACAGCTGGGCACAGCAGAGCTCCTCTCCAGACCACCGTCAGGCCGCGTCATGCAGAGAGGCACTTAGCTCAGCGGCGAATGCCAAAGAGCAGATGGGAGGAGAGGAAAGTCAGGCAGCGCTTCCCTCCTGCAGAAGCTAGAGCCTAATCCACCATCTCTTCTGCCAGATAGCACTTTGATCGTGAGCTTCCTGTTTGGTTCTTATCCGTGTAGTATTTTTTAACTCTCTTTTTTGTGTTGTCTGTCAGCTATGGGGTGTCCAAGTGGTATTGATGTTCTGTCATTACCCTGCTGCCAAATTAGCTGTGCTGTAGCCAATCAATGTCACTATAACACAAATGCAATGGAATGGAAGACCTGTCAGGCAGCTGCCCTGAGGCCTGTCGCCCACATTCTTCTCTCTAGAGACCAGTTTGTAGAACAGAGGTTTCCCCTCATAGTTCTCTCCTTGAGATTTTCCTCAGAGTGGCATCACAAGGGAAACGTGATGAACAGGGGCAGCACTGGGTTCAACCATGACCTCATGCCCAGAGCCTCACCTCATGCAGGATTTGGGAAGCATGCAGTCAATCCTCTCTGCACTTCTGTGCCCTGTCATCCTAGGGAGCAACAGTGTGTTTGGTCACAAGGAAGGCAGCGGCCTGCCTGGTTTCAGTAGCCCCCATCACGACGCATGGAACCGACTCCGCCGGACACCACCCTCGTTCCCCACGCCACCGCAGTGGCACAAGGCTGGAGATGTGGAGCGCAGCAGTGCCATCTCTGTCCATGAGAGAGACCGCGACCGAGACAGAGACCGGGATCGGGATCGGGACCGGGAGAGAGAGAGAGAGCGGGAGAAAAGGGATTCTTCAGTAGGGAAGGAGGAGAGAGATAAGGACAGGTGAGTAGAACGTCTTCCCCTCCTGTTCTCATCTCATTACTTCATCACATTTAACTGCTGTATCACCAGTATTACATGACTGGAGCTTTCAGAAGCATGGCAAACAAAAACCTTCTGTATTGGCTTCCTGTTAGATAGAGGGTCGTTTAGCATTGGGAGTTGGTGACTGAGTTATCTAGTCAAGAGCGTTCCTCAAATTTGATGCTTTGATATTTGAGTCATATTTGTTCATAGATTACAAAACGGATGGATGGAGCCCTTCATTGTTATGTTTTTCTGTCCTGCACAGGGAGTCTTTAGAGAGAAACCGCCATTCCAACCGGTCATCCCCAGCCTCTGCCCCCGGCGGGTACCAGATCAGCAGCCTCATCCGTAATAATAGCCAGAACTCGAGTGAGCCGGGCCGGCACCTCGGGGCAGAGCGCGGGCGTGATGCTGAGAAGGAGGTTCTGGAGCGCCAGCGGGAGGCAGCCATGGCTCTGTCTGACGTAAAGGTGAAGGAGAGTCGCTCACCGGGGCGGGACGCGCATGAGCGCCGAATCCCAGATGAGCCCTGCAAACCCGCACACCGCTCTCCATCCCCATACCCCAAAGCCACTGCTGGAGAGCAAGGCATCAAGCTGGGCGGGGCTCTGCCAAGGGATGTGGAGCGGAAGGAGGCAGCTTCCACAGAGTCCACGCTTCACAGGGTGAAGAATGACATGAAGATCAAAGAGGAGCGCAAGGAGGAGCAGGAGGTGCTGGTGGTGGGCTCGGAGCCAGCCTCCCAGCCAGCTGCCCCTCCTCCTCCTCCCCCGCTGGCACCCCCGCAGCACCACCAGCCCCACCCTTCGTTGGCGCAGCAGCAGCCACCTCTCCCGCATGCCCCACCCCGCTGTGCCGATCTGCCGGGCGCAGCTGCTGCGCTGCACGGCATGCCCCTTCCCCACTCCCTTCCCCTGTCGGTCAGCGCCATGCACCAGATGGGCGGCCTCAGCGTGCTGGAGCGTGCGCGGGTGGCGCCCTTTGTGGGCGTGAGTCCCCTGGCTGGGGGCCGCGATCGCCTGCCCCACCCAGCCTTCCCGTGGGACCCGATCCGGGAGGCCTACCGCAACTTAGACCTGCAGCGCCGCATGGACTTCCAACTGCGCGCTGAGTCTGGCCACCGTTTCCCCTCCGCCTACGACGCAGAGCGGCCGTACCGTGACCGCGAGCCACTGGACTACGCCCACCACGACCACCTGCTGGAGGTGCGCCGCGAACAGGAGCGGCTGCGCCAGGCCGAGGAGCGGGAGCGTCTGCACCTGCGGGAGGAGCTGGACCGCGCCCGCCTGCACCAGCTGCACCAGTCACCCATGGAAGGCCACCTGCCGCATATGCCACCGTTCATGTCCCAGCTGGGGGGCATGCACTACCCCAGGCTCAGCCCATCCACCGGGCATGCTGGCCTGCTCAACCGGACGCCCCCAACCGCTGCACTCAGCGCCCCTCCTCCCCTGGTCCCCGCGGGTGGCGGCAGGCCTGCCTCCCCAAGAAGGACTACCCCCCTCACGAGCCAGGACCCTCGGGACTACTCCCCATCCCGTAACCCCAAAGAAGTAGAGGCACGGTAGCTCCATGCAGCTGAAGGACTGGACTCAGTCTACGAAAACCTTTTCTACAGACAAAGCGGATGATTTACCAGACAACTGTACCGTCGCTGACGAGTCGGAGTGAAAGCACATGACTTGCTTTTGTAAGGGCAGGGGGAGAGGAGGATGCCTGGTAAAAAAAAAAAAGAAGAAAAAACAAGTGGTGATGGAACAGAGTGTATGTTCTTTGCCAACTTAAAATTTGATATTAATATATTAATGAAATACTTTTTTCAATTTTCACAAGCAAAGTGAGATTCTGCAGCAGATTTGTACATTTCCAATTTTCTTTCCATGTATAGAAGTCATGTGTTTATTTTATTGTGGTATTCACTCATGTTTTTTGTTTTAATTTTTTTCGTATTTATCCCAATTCACTGCGAGCAGTACGATGCCCACAGTTTTGAGTGGATTTGTATAATTTAGCATTTTCACAGCTATTACACCATATTTAGTACCTGAAAATTCTCAGAAATTACAATGTATAAAGTTACATTTTTGTTTTGCCTTAAGATATGCAGATGAATATGTATGAAGTCTCCTGTTTGATTTCTGTAAAGAAATACATGTAAATATCTTGTTGATATTACTTGGGACAAATATACAATGTAAATTTATTAGGCTTTTTAAATGTTTGTAGAAAAAAAATAAAAGCTGAATGGAACCAATTACCCATTTTAAAACCATGGTTACAGACTGCAAGCTCAGTGGATTAGAGGGCAGGAGGTGTGGGCCCTAGAGCCCTTTGGAGGGTATCTGCAAGATCTATGCAAGGGCACACAAAGACATTCATGGAGAAACACCTGGAAGACGTGTTGGAGATAGCAGCTGAGCAGAGCGAAATGTGAGATTTACAAGAGCTATTTTTTCCATTTCAACAAGAAGTACATTACACAAAGACTTCCTGGATTAAAGGTAAACTGTACCGGAAGCAAACAGCATGGTACCCCAGAGAAGCGGACAGAAGAAGGGGGGGGGGGTGTTTGACGGGGCGGAAATTGACTTTCTCTGTCCACCTTGTGGTGTTGTGCAGTGTTTTTCTTAGACTCTTGTATACAAAGCAAGTAGAGTTTTAGGCGTGCAAAAAAGAACAAGAAAATTCATGGTTTAAAAAAGTATTAAATAAAAGCTCAGATCTACTATCTACAGCATTTTGGGTCTGCATTTAATTAATTTTTGTTTCGGTGTTGTTGGCAATACGCCGCAGCCTTGCCGCAATACAGTTCATTTAACTGAAACAGCAGTAAGCCTTTGTGTTTAAATTGCGGAAGTATTTTTATGAAAAAGAAACAACAACCAAGCTTGCAGTTTTATTAGCATAATAAAGACACATTACGATTAATAAAGGTACTGCAGGGTTAATTTTAACACCTAATTTAAAGCAATGGTGAAATACTTGTTAAACTCACTTTAATTTGCCTCACTCTGTGTTGCTGGCTGCTTTGAAACAACATATTTCAAAACTAAAATCTTTTTGCTGCCGTCTAAAGAAATATTTAATCCTACAAGTATTTGCATAATATCCGTGCTATTATATCCAAATTCATCTTATAATCAGGTGTGTTTTAATAAGACTGTAGTGCTGTCTTCATTGGGTACACCTTTCTAGAACCTTCTTTGTCTCCAAAACTGCCTGCATGGCATGTCTTCAATAAGGTGCTTGAAATGTTCTTTTAGAGATTCTAGACCTTGTTGACATGATAGCATCACACAGTTGCTGCAGGTGTATCTGCTACATGTGCATGCTGTTACTCCTCAGTTGTACCACACAAAGGTGCTCCATAGAGGTTATTGAGGTCATGTACCTGGAACCTGCACAAGATGACATGTGCTTTGTGACATGCCATGTTGTCCTACTGGAAGTCGTCGTTAGAACAGGGGTACACTGTGAAGGGATGCACAACTTAGCAAGGATGTGTGATTTAAACAGTGAAGGCTCTGTTGGTTTTAAGTGTCCTAAAGTGAGCCAAGGTAACATCCCTACAGCAATATACTTCTACTGGTCTGAACCACTGGCTCAAGGCAAGATGGACCCATGAATCCGTGTTAATGCGAATTTTAACCCTACTATTTACAATGTCACAACAGGAATTGAGGAGTGTCAGACCAGTCAACATTTTTCATCCATTTGTGCTAAGCTTGTACACTGGCCAAAGTTTCATGTTCTTCTCCGATTTAAGTGGTCTTCTCCTGCTGTAGCTCATCCTCAAGGTTTGATGGCTTCTGTGTTTTGAGATGTTCTCCAACTCACCACAATGAAAGTCACATACCTCGCAGTTCTTCCCCGTTCTGAGATTTGGTGTAAACAGCACCTGAAGTTCTTGGCCAAATCTGCACGCTTTTATGCACTGCATTGCTGCCATATTATTGGAAGTTTATATATTACACCTTTTAAATGTCAATGATTACTTTAAATTTAGCCAGAGTATGCATTTTGACCCATTAAATACAAATCTGTCATCTCAATGTGCAAGTAAATGGAGTTTTAAAATGCATAACCATTGGTGTTCTTTCTGCTGATAAATAAACGAACATGTAAACTCACAATAGAGGCAGCATGGTTCTAAATATCTATAAATCTTTTCAAAAGCACTTTTAGATAAAGGTCAGGTATTTGCCTTCAGATGATACTTGATTTACACACAGGAGACCCATACAATAGATTACACAAGTAGACATGCAGCCAAAAAGAAACCCTGGTCCAAAGCTCCACTGGTTTAAGTTTGTCGTTACAGCTAAACACGTGCTCTTATTTTTTATTTCTGATCATTAAACTGCAGATCCTCTGAGCAGATCAATTGGAGCGGTGAGAGAGAGCGGGGAGGGGGGACTAATTGGACATTGATTCCACGAGAAAGCAGGTTCTGAGTGTTTGTGTTGCAGGTAAGTGTTATTGACTGAGAGGCAAGCGCCTTATTGACCCGCGGTCTGGACTCATTTGCTGAAGCCGTGCCTCTGCGCCAGGCTATCGGATGTGAGGAGAAAGGGCCTCCCCCCTCTACCATGGGCCCCCCCACCCACGTGTCCTGTCATCCATTTCTCTAATGAGTCCAAAAGGCCCTTCAGAGCGAGTGGAGCACCGCACAAGCCACGATCCGGTATTGACCCGAGCCCCAGTGGCTGCCACTCGGCCTGCCCACTGGGACGGGCGGTCGTTTCCTGTAACAGCGCGTTGCCCGTGCACTCATTTGGCATTACGCGCCGTAATTTCGTCCCCGGTACCTGGCCTCGATGACAGTGCTGGTCAAGCTGTCACGAGGCTATTAAAGGGGTTATTGAAAATCGCTCGTCTCTCTCTCACATGAACACCCCACCCCAGCTCTCTGAACTAAGCGTCGGGAAATAAAGGTAAGCTGCACACCTGCCCCCCCCCCCAACCCCACTTGTGAAACAGGCCTGCGTCTTATGATCACTTTCAATTTAGGGCTAGCTGAAACACAGTTATGTACCACTCAGACAGGGGCTTCTGTTTCGTGGGCTTCACTTCGCGCCGTGTATTTTCGTTTCTAATCACGCAGTCAACAGTAGCGCTTAACCTCAGGCTGGAGATGCAGTACAATCACAGCCCGTAATTACCAGAGGGAAAATGACAAACGCTCATTCTGCTGTCGTCTACGCTTTATCTCTCGCCTGGCATTGTTCCAATCACAATATGGAGCACTTCATATATGACAAAACATCTCTGTTCCAGTAGGATTTTAAAAAATAGTGCATTCAGCCCATCTTGCTTGATTGGATAGTTTATATCTAATTGTGGGTAGAATTATATGTTATACTAATTACAGTAATTCTAAAGGCAATGCTTTTGATTTCTCTAGAAGGTAGCCAAACCTCTACAATCCACTGAAAATGAATAATCATGGTTTTAAATTAAATATTAAATGAGAGCTATAATATTTACAGTATGTTTGGTCCATAAAAGATAATTTAAGGTGTGTGTGTGTGTGTGTGTGTGTGTGTGTGTGTGTGTGTGTTTGTGTGTTTTTAAACCCATGCCTACTCGGGTCCCATTTTTAGTCACATGCTTGTGAATCAGTGACCATAATACGTTTGTGTTCGCTTAGATATTCAGACTGTGTGCATTTGGAATGAGAGAAAACATTGTCAGTGAAATAGTGTCCTTTGGCCCTGCAAGAGGATGGTGTCCTGTACAGGGTACATCTTGCCTTACCATGTCTGTGCCTGGAGTCTGCTCCAGGCGACCCATAGCCCATGCAAGGATAAAACCAGAAAATGAATGAATGATGTCCTTGGTGTCTGTGTACCTGGCTCAGGTCTTCTTCAAAGTTCAAACACATTCAACCCCATTCTTGTGTGGCCGTTAAAAAAATTTATCCAAATACAGAATTGCATGGCGGCACGGTGGCGTGGTGGTTAGCGCTGTTGCCTCGCTCCTCCAGGCCTGGGATTCAATTCCCGCCTTGGGTCTGTGTGCGTGGAGTTTGCATGTTCTGCCTGTGCTTGGTGGGTTTTCTCTGGGTGCTCTGGTTTCCTCCCACAGTCCAAAGACCTGCAGGTTAGATTGGTTGGTGTGTCCAAATTGCCTGTAGTGTGTGTGCCCTGTGGTGGCTTGGCACCTGGCCCTGGGTGTCCCCTGCCCTGCGCCCTATGGGCCCCAGGTTTCCCCGCGACCCTCACCAGGACTAAGCGGTTAAGAAAATGACTGACTGACAGTATTGTGTCTGACCGCTTCATTGCGGTGCTTTAACAAGTTTAAATATAAATTTTTTATATTTGTATTACTTCTGAATACCCCTTTCAGTGTACAACTTCTTTAATTACTTTGTATTTCTCGTATATTAATATTATTAATATTGCTTTTTGTCTACATAGCTAGTAGTCTTGTTAATGACACACCCTATTACTTTGTATTGCAAGTTTAACTGCTGTGGAATCATAAATAAAGCATCACCTAATTCACTGTCTGTCTGTCTCATATTCCAGGTGTTGCACTGCAATTTTTCTTTCATGCAGGCCGTAAGTGCTTTCTAAAAATAGACACACTGCTTTTTTCTGCTGGTTGACACTGTTACAATCTAAAATGAATCCTGTTGGTTAGACCAGATCTGTCTTTCATAAATCTGTGCCTTCCCTTAGAGTTACTTTTCACCAAATTGTGCACTGTCTTGGGTTGAATTATAGCCTCTTGGAATCACAAGTAACGAAAATAAACTAGCCAATGACTTTCAGTCTCAGATCTGCCTCCTTTGTTTGGACTTAAATGAGATATCTCCATATCTCCTATGGTCTTAACTATAATCACCGGAGGTCTAAGAATAACGACTTTTATCACTGTGAATAAAACCAAGGGGAGGGCACCATGCCTTTATAATCTGCTGAACTCAGTCCAGCTGCATCTCCACACATCTCCAGGTGATGTTCAGAGAACCAGGGTGAAGGAGCCGTTGTAGTATCCATCTGGGCTCGTCTCACATCCTCGTGTTAACGTGTTGCTTTGTCAGAGGTTTTTATAGGTTACCTCCTGTCCCTCAGGCCTAAAGGTGGGGCATGCCCGCTGACCTGGTAGTGACATACAGCTCTTCCAAAATATCGCCCTCTTAACCAGGCTAGTGATATACACCTGCTGTCATGAAAGCACATGTGAAACTCACATGACCCAGGCAGGCTACTGCATTAGTCTACTTGTTATATGTCAACAAAGCACATCATAATCTTTAGCTAGCTAAAATGTGAGTGATGTGCCCCTTGTGGGTGTACTGTATTGTCTGGGTAAAGTTGTTCTGTTTATGTGCAGGCTAAAACCTAAATCCCTGTTCTCCCCTGTCCAGCTAAACATCAGTGCTGCAGTTCTGTTGTTCTGAAGCAGAATTTGACAATGTTAAATTGAGACTGTTTATGGTATAACAATATTTTAGTTATTTCCTATTCATCACACTCCATAACAAATTGTCTAGATGCTAATGTGATACCTGCCCACTCACATTTCTTTCTCAGTAGTTCCTTTTCAAGGTGGAAATGTAATCCTTTCAGGAAAGATCTCTACTGGTATATTAATTCAGCTTAACAGCTAGAGTTGTTCTAACATAAAGGAGACAATACTCCATACATACACTGGACAACATAATGGATATCACATAACACTTACGAAGACATTTAGCTATACGCTTGGTGACATTTTACACCAGCACACGAATAGGCCTAATGCTGGCAGAGAGCTATACCTACGTGAAATGTAAATTAAGCAGCTTGATACCTGAAGGTACTGGCTGGGATTCTGTGGCTCCAGCAAGCAGAAGGTCACCAGACAGACAGAAGGGCCTGTGGGCTTTATTTAGCAAACGGTCAGTTAATACAGCTCTGTTGAGCTAATAAGCAGACCTGGGAATGACTAGCCTGTCCAGGCCTTTTTCTGCTCTGTTCTGATGCAACGTGTACGAAAATGTTTTAAACAGCTATGTTGCAGCTCCCCAGGCTTCACTCAGCAAGGTCTAATGCATTAGTTCCCATTTGGCATGTGTTTTAAATGGAGATTGGTAATAAGAGCAGGAGCCTCATGATCGCATTTGAATTGGCTCTGGGCTTCCGGGGCTGAATGCTTCTAGAAGGCTCCTCTGTGAATAAGAAGCTGTTTCACAGAGGGAGACGCGCACTCCGCGGAATCCGGTGAGCGGAGCATGAAACCGGAGTGAGACGGGTACTCAGCCGTCTTCATTTAAAGGTTCTGGCAGTCAAAGGGAGCGTACATTTCATGACCTAAAAAGGAAACCTGAGTACATTGTTTGATTTTGTAATCTTTTTATAGTACCTAAAGCCAGTAAGACAACAGCTGATATGATCCAGGCAGGCTGGGCGTGGGCAACTGAAAGGAAAGCAGACGGCGTGAATTCCATGCTCTGGTGACAAGGTGCTGCCCAATATCTTTACACCTCTGGCCCAGTAGCAAAAATGTTGGCAATCTTGCAGTGTCAAGGCTCCACAAAGCCAGACGCGGGGGAAGTGACCATAAATCATCACCCTTCAACACAAAAGAGGCACACAGAACGAGGCAGGCACAAAGAAGTGGTAGGAGGGGTGTAGCCATCAGCCAAAATAATCTTTCCACTCTCATTCATTTCCAGGGAGTTTTTCTCTCCCAACCCCCCAACACGCGCACACACACACACACACACACACACACACACACACACACACACTTTTGCAAAACAGTGTACCCACACACAGGCAGCTTTATACGCACGCAATATAGTCAAATAACATTTATACAGCTGGGCACATGTGGTGGAGGTGGTCCTCTCCAGTGAGGACCATGACGTGCTTGCCACCCTGTTCTTTGTGTGGGCACAGAGGGGGGTTTGAGGAGGAGGCACAGGACGGAAGGGCACTTTAAAAAAAAGCCCTCAAAGCAGCCCTTACTCAAACTTGACTTGTCCAACTTGGCATGTTCATTGCACACAATTAGCTGTTGAGACATTAATCAAATGTGCCTCTGTTTTTGAAGGGATAAGGTTAGCATTCGGCAGCTTGTGTGTGTGTGTGTGTGTGTGTGTGTGTGTGTGTGTGTGTGTGTGTGTGTGTGTGCCAAGAGGGAAGTTTATTTAAATCGACTCATTGGTGGAATCACTTCAGCGATGTTTGGCAGCAAGGAAGACGGAAGAGTTTTTCAAGCACTGGGGAATAATGGCTTATCCCTTCAAGCGACATGCATATATATAAGCACGGAAACCAAGCAGAAATTATGCTATTTATTTTTCCTTGTTCTCCATTTTTCTTATTTAAAAAAAACTGAAAATGTGTGACATTATTGCTACTGGGTATATTTCTCAAGCCAAATATGTTTGAAGGGTGAAATACACAGTTTATTAAAAAAAAATAATAAAAATAAATAAATAAATACATAAATAAACTCGTATACATGCTATTGGCAGTCTATATGGATGACAGGCAGAAAATTGACATTACAACAAAAAGACATTTGTCCTGCAGTGACATATGCTTGGAGGAAACCTTTTAGCATAGCTCTATGAAAATTGGACATAGATACAAAGAAATTACTAAGAAATCATTGTTTGGGCAATTTTGTGATGAAAGGCACTATATAAAAATAAATTGATTTCAATGTTTTTTTTTTCATACAGGGGCAGAAATATATATAAAAAAACACTTTGAAATGTCTATTTGGTACTGCAACGTACACATTCAAGGCATATGTGCAAATACAGCAGTCCTCTGCTTTCAACAACTATGGACAAAGTCAGCTCTTTGATTATTGTCCCTCAGCAGGTAACTGATCTGTCTCTTGCCTCAGGGGTTATGGTCTAACAAAAGCTCAATGAAAAAATATAACAAAGACTGCTTCTGTCTTTATTACTAAAATGGCAGGTGTGTGATTACACAGCCATGAATAAATAACCAACAACTAAAAATACACCTCTTCTGAACATATGGTTTTCACTCATTTTGACTCCACTCTGTCAAATATTAATCATTGATTTTCCTTTGTGGAGAGTATTGCCATTTTCTTGGAGCAAAAAAAAAAAAAAATGTTTTTTTTTCAGTAGTTAAGAGTACAATACTATTTCCAACAGCAATCTTAAAATCAGTCAGAAAATTGCTTGAAGGATTTCGTGGCAGCATGCAGAGTCTAAAATGATTTCTGACATAAATCTGTTGACAACACAAGCACAGCAGAAGAAAAGATTTTAGAAGATTGACAGAAGCAACCTCTGGTCACAAAAACCCACATTAAGAGACAGCATTAAAAAAACACCACAACAGGGTCTCTCGTAACTGCATTTAAACACCACCCCCTCACCAAAAAGCTGCATCCTTTAATTCTCCAGCTAAAAAGCAATTAAATGATTAAACACAAAAAGGCATCAGGGTACTGCCAATGGAAGAAGCTCCGCATCTGGCTAATCACAAAGTTTAGGGCACATTGCACAACCTTAAATCCACCATATAAATGTAAAATGTATAATTTAACCGCAACGCATCAGTGAGAGCTTCTGAAAACGTGTCGCTTCACAAAAAGTGCAATCCTTCACCCTCTCTCCTTCACCATCACTGCTTACTGTTTGCATGGGTATTAACGCCATATGTTTCCGTTTCTGAGCATGTTTTCCTCTGTAGAGAGAGTTTATCCATCCTGTTTATTCAGAGTAAGAAGGGAGTTACAGATCTGTTTATTTCCACTTTCATGTATGTTTTCTGTGCTATAGGAGATGGGTCCCTTCATCTTAAAGACTGTAGTCAGCATGGTAAAAGTTCTTGTTGCATGTTGTAAAAGTTCTTTGGACCAAACATGATATTGTCCACTAACATACTAGTTTATGAACGACCTGTTAAGCTGGATATTTTTCTAGTGTCATCATCCTATGTTTAAGTGTCATCATCCTATGTTTAAGTGATGCAGTAATTTATGTCACGCATTGGTTGCCGGGTCTTCTTTTCTCTCAAAGACCTTATATAATACAGAACGTGAAGTCTGGCCAATTAAATATTATGTAAATAAAAAAAAACTACAATGATAGTATATTGGAGGAATCAACATTGTCAAATTATACTGTATGTTTTGTAACACATATTAGCATGCTAAAGTGTTTCCAGACCGAAGCTGTCAAAAACTGAATTTTACGTGGAATCTGTGGCACTGTCAGCCACAGTTCTGTTTGTTTTCACTTCAGCACGAGAGCAGCTGCCTCAGGAGCCTGGCTGTAACAAAGCGTTCTGCATTCCTCCCCCAGCCAAGAAAAGCAGGGTCTGCCTTCGGCAGAAGGCCGTCTGGCAGCCTTCTTTGAAAAGCGCTTATCTGGTATCTGTGCAGGAGCTCCGTGCGCTCGATAACGATCCCTATCTTATCTCGTCATTTTCGTTAATGTCACGGCTTAAGGGCCATTTCTCCGGCTGCGGTAAGAAACCTCTGAGTGGATTGTTTGCAGATTAGCCAACACGGGCCTACATAATCCAAGGGCAAGCCTAAAAGGAAAGAAAAAAAAAACAGCACCAACTCTCGCGTGATTATAGACACGTTCCCACATGGAAGAGCAAGCACACAGACAACCTCCTGTTTGCCTTTTTCGCATGACTAGGAAACAATAGTGTGGTCGACATGGTCTGTAGAGTATACACAAAGGAAGGTCTGCAGACTAAGAAATTGAGTCTAGTTCCACAACAAACAATAGCAAAGCATTCGCTTCCCCTGTCCTTTAATGAAAGCTACATAAAAGTAAATCAGATAAACAGCTGTACTTTCAATAATTCAACTACTGTTGTATACTGGAGGACGCTATCTAGATGGTCCAGAAAGTACATGTGTAGACAATTAGAATCCATTCTTCTCAGCAGCTCGAATGAATTATGTCTAGCCAAAAACATGACTCCACTGAGGAAAATTTGAAACAACATTTGAATAAATAGACTGTTTATGGGTTTTTTGTGACAGCCTGGCATAGTGGTCAATATTAACTATGACTACTGGATCCCATGATGGAAAGATGATATCCCTGCAGGGTTTTTGAAAAACACGAGGCTGATCATCTGAAGGATTGTGATCAATTTTTAGAAGCATTCAATACCTCAAAAATAACTAAATAAAATAAAACTTAGCAGAGGCTCATTATCAGACTGGTTGTGCTTTTAAAATGTCACAACAGTTTAGAACTTGAACAGTGACAAATGGACAGTATAAGACAGCATACCAAACCAACTTCGATTGTTCAAAACTTGTGGAAGAAAGGTCATCGCTCTCAGATTAAAAGAAAACTCAAATGCATTTGTTTGGAATAAATATAAGGTTTTACGGAAAGTTAAGAATAAGCGTTGGCTGACAGGCTTTTACAGTGGACTGGTGTGAGATACAGGCGCAAAGCCATTACGCTAAGACAGAAGAGACTTTGCGAACCTGCATATTCAGCCTCCTATCTGTGGCTGCCCTTGGCTACATAGTGCTTCTCTCAGTGTTTGACTGGGTGATGACGGCCAGCTATTTAACACATCAAAACAACAAGCAGCACTATCAAGCAGCTCCTCTTCGAGGCTCGTTCCTTCGCTGCCTGAGAATGTGTCTTATCTTCTCCTCTCTTGTTGGTGTAGCTAAGCAGCAGATGGATGAATTCTCTGCCCAGCAGCGCAACAGATATGGGGGGGGGTTCAGCTTTGACACTGCAGAAGAGAAAAAGTGGTGAGGATGGAAGGAAGGGTGAAATGGGGGCAAAAATATAAATCTTGGGAAAGAGCCACAGTGCTACATTGCAATTTGATTGCTCCCTACATTAAAAACTGTACACAGTATACGTGGTATTCTCTACAGCAACAGATGTTAATGAAACATAACAGCTGATTTTTGTCTGCCTTTAAATTCATCCCCTCTTTATTAAAATTGGTGAGCACAATTGCAAAAACTCTGTAAAATATGCTTCATTTGTCCAGAATAGTTTAAAATGAAAAGTTTAACTGCAACATAATTACACATCCTAGGATATTATGAAATCCAATATTACAATTCATGTAATTTTATTTGCTTGTAATCTTTGTCACCCAGACTAATAGGAATTTTCAAAGGGCATGCTTCAGGGTGTAAATGTTAAAGCATTTCTAAATGAAATCGCAAAGGCTCTGTTCCTTTGTCTTTAATTTCCCACATGAGGCTTGATCATTGAGAAATGGGGGGTGGCAGGGAAAAGGGGGGAGCCGAGGGATTTGCCGGCCTGTGATCTTGGAAGCTCTTTGACAAATGAGTAAATTTGGCTGAGAGAATTGAGGGCCAGGTCTTCTGCATCTGCAGAATTGTGATGAGGTGGTTTATGTAGCTATCTTAAACTCAGAGCCAGCTCCATTGTTGGGAAGTTTATAAAGAAAATACACACGGCAAAGACTGTTCTCGCCGCTGCCGCGTACCTCTTATTCAGAATTAAGCATAATATTGACTGATATTGATATTAATAATAATAATAACACATGTAAAAGTGCACACTGTGGCTGAGTTCCACAATCCATTACTGAAACGTATGATTTAAGACATACTCTTAATCCCTTGGTGAACATTGAGTAATGCATATCAGATGTTACTTTGTGTTTTGTTTGCTTTCTGTGAGGCACTGGGAATAAAATGTGCCATCTTGATTGAAATAAATGCACACCTCAACGGCAGTGAAACCTAGTCACCGTTATAATTCAGTCAATCTTTGTTAAAGTGCCAAACAGTTTCACCATATATAAGCCTGCTTCATTGCATATAATGAGATCTGTGGATCATGCAGGTTCTGAGCCCAAATTCCCAAGAAAACAGACTGATTAAAAATGTGTTTTCTGTATTCAGATACCTATTAGGGCAGAATACAGCTGATATCCATACTTCCATTTTCCATATTGTTTATTCTATGGAGGGTCGCCGAGGGGGTCTGTAGCCTTCATAATGAAGTCAACAGCATAACGTTTGTAGTTTTTCAACTGCATCACCCACTACCAAGCAACAGCTAACAAAATAAATGGTAGAGTTGTACAATTTAAATTTCCATAAATATATTTGTTTATTTTGACGGTGCCGATCAGGTCCAGTTTGTTGTGAATCTTTGTTGCTGCTTACAAGGTGACTAGAATGTCAATTCAGCTACGTTTCCCAAAGAGCAAGGACTACCCCCTGTGGCCACGTTAGTGCAGTGCAATGTTCTCATCACACACACGCACACACACACACACACCGCCCCCCATTCCTCACAGCTGCTTCTGTGGTCCTACTGATAAGTTAACCTTGTGATAACATGCTAATGCACAACGAATGCTGTGCTAATTAGACACAGCTTCTCGCACTTAGCAAAGAGGACATCCAGCAGCAATTAGCCCAAGTCAGGAAGATAATTTCAGTGAGCTGAAAGAAGTCTTATCAAGCTTTCATGGGGGTCTCATTTGACAAGGTTAGCAATTATTCCACATTTATTTATATAAATTCTTGTCTGATGCAGTACACAGTGCTTACAAATTATATGTGATCCATTAAGAATATTCTGACGAAGATAAGGGAGACAAGTATTCTGTGGAGTTTATCTTTAAGTTGTCCTCCCTTTCAGAAATCTAAGAGTGACAGGAACACTAGTGGCTATTGTGTAAGCAACAAGGCTACCAACTACCATTGCAGTAAAGATATTTTGTCCATGTGTGTTTCATACATTGTTGTCATATCCAATGTAAATATCCTTTTTAATATTTTACTGTATTCTCCAAGGGTCCCAGCTTTCCTTTAGCAGACTACTAACAATGAGAAATGAATCCATTAGCAGAAGAGGCCACAGCTCTCATCAGCACCCACTTTTCCCATTAATAACGTAGTGCAGGGGAAACTGGGGGATTCGCAAGATTAAGCCAGCATTAAGGAAACGTTTGCAATTTCTATTACAGCAACACTGTCATTTTCCAGTTTAGTAAGATTAGTGTGCTTGTAATGTGAACACTGTTCAGTTTGTTTTGACAGGCCGTGAGGATCTCCCTCAAACAGACCCAAACTGGGCCGCAAAAATATGGATGTGGAATAGAAAGGATGGGTTGGAATACAGTATATCTTTCCGATTTGAGTGTAAATAGCAAGACTTGCTGAAAAATGTTTTGTGCAAATCATTTTGACATTTGGGTTCTAGTTATATATGGTATAATTAAATGATAACAATATAATTAAATATAATGCTAGATCCCCCTGCAATGGGTTGGCACTCTTTCAAGTGTGTATCAGTGCTCACATCCTTTGATCTTTCAGACAGGCTTCAGGCCCCCACGACCCTATCCACGAGAAACGGCTGCAAAATGAATCGGCGGACGAACGAGTATATAAAAAAATATATAAATTTCACTGCACATCACAAAGAAATAAGAAAATACATCAGAACTTTTAGTTCCAATGAAATCCTCTTCTAAAATTAATTCAAAGAGCAATTAAGAGGAACACAGCGAGTGTGTTTAAAGAAATGGCATGAGCGTGTAGTGGTTATACAGTGCCATAGGTCTGCCAGTTCCTGTTTGTAGATCACACTGGGTTGTCTGAACCAAATATAACATGCCGTTTGCTGCAGGCTTTTTGATTGATTAATACCCAGGTATGGCTGTCTTATCAGCTGCTGCAGCGTGTGCGTGGACATCCACTGGAAACGAGTGTCAAGTCAGTCTGTCAATCTATATTTTGACAATTTATAACAATGTTGCTCATTTATCACATGCAAGCAACCAAGAAGCACGCATTCCTCACTCCTGGCCTCCGCAATGAAAAACGTACGTGGTGTTTTAAAAATTTTAAATGACAAATTTCCCTAATAATTAATGTGGTGTGTGTTTCAATGTTGATGTTTGTAATGCATTTCAAACATGTTGTTAATAGCACAAAAAACAGGGGAGCTATAGAGGGGTGGAAACCTAGGAGAACTCCCAGGGCCCAAGACTCACAGGGGCTCCCAAAAAAAAAAAAATCTGAACGTAACACAACATCTTAACATAACATTTAACATCTGGGGCCCACTGATGCAAAGTAAAACTTTTAGGTTTCAACAGAATCCACAAACCTGAGACGTCATTCACAAACACAAGCAAAAGAATCTACAAAATGCAACATGGCGCCCACAAATGTGTTTGAAACCAAGAGTGTTTCGTGGAATGTGTTGTGTATTTGTGAGTCCCTGTATGGTTGTGTGTTTTGCATTACATTTATTTTCAGAACATGTGGTAACAATATGTGATACAAATGCATGCTTGTGCATTACATACTTATATTTGTGAATTGTTTTCATTAACTTTTAGCTCCATATATTTGAGTGGCATATTTGAGTAATATTTGCATGTATCAGGGCTGATCAGTGCTGAGCTGTGATGCTGCAGCAAGAGGATTAGATTATAAAACACCCCCTCAAACTGAAATGTTTGAATAGAGTTGAAAGCTTAACTGATGTAAAAATTGTACTCTACTGTAAAGTCATTTGTGCTTGAACAATTGTATTCTGTTTTTTTTTTCTACAGTTATCAATGTCATTAAATCAAAGATGGAAGGGTGTGTACTTATGCAATAGTTGCATGTGGTTAAACACATGCTGGCTCCGAATTTGGGCAGATCGATGTGTGCCGGTAAGTCTCATCTAAATTGGTGGCACCCAACTCCCATTTCAGATAGGCAAGCAAGAACAAACATACATAGCTGGACATTAATCAGCAATTTTATCTATGCCTGTCAGACCCATGTTTAAAGGCCTGCTGGCACTGTATTTGAGTTGGGCCTTTTCTGGCTGAGATGCATCATTACTGGAAACTGAGGGCCACTAACACTTTGCCACGTGTGGGATCCTGCACCTTCTTATACCTGATGGTTACTGAAGGCAGCTCTACTGACTTTTGCTTTATAGCACCATGGAAACATTAAAGATCCTGATCTCCTGTCCATTCACACATGCATTTGTTCGATAGTTTGTTAATTAATTAATGTATTTGTGCGTTGTGAAATTATGGAGTTAAAAACTTTTATGGTTTGCGTCACATTATCTGTCCATTTTGTTCTACACAAAGAAAATGTGATTGTTCCATAAATCAAATTGTAAATTAAATTAAGTTCTGTGCTTGATCATGAATCACAGTTCCTGTTTGACTACGTAATACAGGTTATATTTAAATAATGAAAACTGCCAGTAGAAATTTTCCAGTTGTCACAATCGATTACCAATGGTATATGGATCATTTAATTTACATACTTGTAAAATCTGCATATATCGTTTATACATTTTACATGTTAAATGAACCATGTGAAATAACTGCAATTACATTAAGATTCAAGAAGTTTACTGTTTCAATGGAACCACTAAATTCCCTTTATATTATGTTTTATGTATTGAGGAAATCAACACGTTGAGTTCCAATACATAAGGAATACAATATTACATTTATACAAGGCATGTAGTGATTTGCATGTTTAATACATCTGACTTATTTATTTTATTGATTTAGGCATATTATAAATTTACTGATGTAGTGTGTCACAAAGACGAAAACTGGATTCCTTCCCTAAAAATATGTTCTCCATAATCTCCATAATGATGTGACAAAAGTCTTTTAAAAATGGCATCTCAAAAATGGATTTCATTCCTTCTGACTACTTTTATCTGAAGATACATCATGTAAATTCTCAGACCCGCTGAATGCGGTCTACTCAAACAACACTCTACATCAGGTAATTGTTTCAAATACCTCTAGTAACGTGGTGTTACATGCACATGTATTATCAGATCAAGCCTACATATTCATTTGCAAATCAATCAGATGACACGTGGAAATACGTCATAACTGCACTCCCTGAAGTGTGAGCGCGTCTCCCTTGTCACGTGATGCGCGTAAAAACCTCGTGCAAAATGGCAGCACAGAGACAAGTTTCATTCTGGTCTTCCTTAGTCATGTGATACGAGCAAAACCCTCGTGCAAAATGGTGGCACTCAGACTAGCTTCAGTCGCTCAGATCGCGTCCTTCTTCTTCCCTTCCTCGATCAGCTGATGTGTGTAAATACCTTTGGTTGCCAGGAGAATGGAAGGACTTTAAATGTTGTCGGAACGCAACAAAAGACGATGGTTTTGATGCAGGGAGTTTGGTAACGTCGCAGAACAAGGTACAGAGTCAAAACGTCGGCGTACTACCGAATTAGTGGCTGCTGTTTAACTGTTTTGGCTAATACAGACTTTTCTAAAGAGGCCCTCAATAGAAAAAGAGAAACAAAAATGATAGTGTTTTTAAAGTAGCGGCTTCTCTATGTGAACGCATGTAAGCAGTCAGTTATTTTGCTAATTTGATTAGAACAATAACAGTTCATTAGGAGCTATTATTTGTAGTTATGTATATCAGTATAGTTACTCACTTTATGAACTTCGGAATTTCGAAGAATTCGAGCAGCTCATTTAAATGAAATTTGCATAT
>JABJVR010000035.1:8796365-8822481 GCA_025773905.1 Chitala chitala
CATGCGCCAGCAGCAGTAATTACTGTGAGCTACAGAGACTGTTTTGGGAAGGCTAAATCAAAAAAGTATGTCTTCAGACAGGACTACACTTTCTCATCCTTCTGTCAGCATGATGCAAAAGCAAGCTAAATTCATGTGACATTCTCCACTCCTCAGTGGCTCAGTTTTACTGATTCTGTGATTGCTGGAGAAGCATTTCCCCCTTCTTCTCCAACACTATCAGTACCCAATGTGCCTAAATGATAACGCAAAAAAAAATTATGATCTTTCATGTGTTTATTGAGAACAACCATAAAAACCTCATAATGCTAGTGGGAAAAGTATGTGAACCCTTCAGTTAATTACCTCAAAAAAGCTAATTGGAGTTAGGTGTTAACATACCTGGAGTCTTGTTAAGAAAATGACTTAGGAGGTGTGGACTAGATCTACTTTGACTGATAAAAACCACTCAAACTTTTTGAGTTTGCTCCACACAAGAAGAATATGCTTATGTGAGCCATGTCTCGGCAAAAAGCTGTCAGAGAAGCCAGGTTTAAGAATTGCTGATTTACATAAAGCTGGAAAGGGTTACAAAGTGATTTCAAAGACTTTAGAAATTCACCAGTCTAGTTAGGCAAACAATCTACAAATGGAGACACTTTGGGACTGCGGCTACTCTACCAAGAAGTGGGCCCAAGAGCAAAACGAAGACCCATCAATGAGGTAAAGAAACAACCCCGAGTGACAGCCAAAATTTTGAAGGCATCATTGGAACTGGCTAACATCTGTTTTCATCAGTCTACATACAGTACATAAAACACTGAACAAGCAGGGTGTCTATGGCAGGACACCACGAAGGAAGCCGCTGCTTACCAAAAAGAACATTTCTGCACATCTGAAGTTTGCAAACGAGCACAATGACACTTCACGGCGGTACTGGCAAAATGTTTTGTGGACGGATGAAACTAAGACTGAACTATTTGAAAAGAACATGCAGCACTACATCTGGCATAAAAAGGGCACTGCATATCATTATGAAAACATCATCCCAACCGTAAAATGTGGTGGAGGAAACATCATGATTTGGGCCAGCTTTACTGCATCAGGGCCTGGTCAACTTGCAGTCAGTGAGGGGCAGATGAATTCCCAAGTGTATTTGGATAATGTGAAAATGTCTGTATGTCAGCTGAAACTCTGTTGAAATTGGATGATGCAACAGCACAATGACCCAAAACACCGGAGCAAGTCCACAACAGAATGGCTTCAGAAAAACAAAATCCGCCTTTTGGAGTGGCCAAGTCAGACCCCAGACCTCAACCCAATGCTGTGGAACGACCTGAAGAGAGCTAAACACATGAAACGTCCAAAGAATATGACAGAACTAAAGCAGTTCTGCCAGGAAGAATGGGCTAAAATTGCTCCTGAACGATGTGCAGGTCTGATCCACAGCTACAGGAAGCGCCTGGTTAAGGTTATTGCTGCCAATGGGGGGGGTCAACCAGTTATTAATTCCAAGGGTTCACTTACTTTTCTACTACCATTTTGGATGTTGAATGAATGTTCAATAAAGACATGAAAGATCAGATTTTTTTTTTATTTAGGCACATTTGTCAATACGCTTTACTTAGATGAAGATCAGATCACATTTTATGACAAATTTATGCAGAAAACAATGAAATTCCAAAAGGTTCACATACTTTTTCTTGCCACTGTACATGCACACCACAAATAGCAACCATACTGCAGTGTTCATATTTATAGCTCTGCCATATTTATCAAGGCTCTTAAAAACTCAGGTATTTTTGCCACTTGCCGTAGCTACTGGGATACCTTGAGGAACCCTAATGTTTTCATGTACCCGTTTCAGAACCAGTGCTGTAACCTATCTGTGAAAAGCCCACAAAGTGCAGTTGAAAAATTCTTGCTGAAAGGCTCCACTTTCTACCATGTGGCATAATCCCCAGTTCTAGGCTTTTTGTTAAAAAAACAGGTACAGCTTCTTATTGCCTGTCTTTCTGAAGTATATTTACTTAATATTTTTATACCTACCTTATTTACATGTAGATTTATAAAAACTTAAAACATCTTTGTTTGTTTTTACATCTTTGTTTCTTTTTAAGTGGCCTGGTGGCTCAATAGGTAGAACATCAGGCTGGGATACAAAAGCCTCTCAGTTTGAATCCCAGCACAGGGACAGATATGTCCCTGAGCATGGCAGTCAGCGTTAGCTCCCAGGGCACCGCATGTGGCTGCCCACCACTCCCGTCAGAGGATAAATCAAATGCGGAGAAGTAATTTCTCCCTGGGATTACTTACTAATAAAAATTGGTAGGAACAATTAGGGACTTCTAAAATATTGTTAGGTATGTGTACCATCAACTTACTGTACAGTGTAGAACATATACTGTATGTATATACCATACTGTATATTTGGTACCACACTATATCTAGTTGACTAACAGAAACTATTGCATTGTACAGAAATATTTACTAAGAGTAAACTGTTATCCATTTCCCAACATCAAGACACAAAAGTTTAAAATTTTGCTTTGGTGCGCCATCAAAAATATAATCTGCCTTGCGTACTTCGTAGGTTGGAGATTGACCGTATGTCGCTTTCAAAACGAGTTTAATACTCGTCTATAACATACACAATAATATTACTTGGTATGTAAGGTACTTTTATTTGGCAATTCAAATTTGCATTCATATTTAAATAGAATTTAGAACACTGAAAGGAAACTTTATAAAACTACAAATGAGATTTCACCTTCATTAGCGTTTTTATTCATGTACACGAATATTTTAAAAAGAGCATTATCGTTTAGTTTGGTTAATTTGACGTTCTTTACTTTTGTGCATATTATCACTATAAAAACTAAGCCATCTGCAGGATATCCATAAAGGTGTCATGTTTACACATTGCTAGCTACACAAGGGTATTATGAGGGGAAAATAAAGTGACAACACTGCAAAACTAATTTAACCTAGTGATCTGCATCCAAGGCTCATGTATACCAAGTGTACTTCAATCACATATAATGAAAAGTAGCTGTACAAAATGAGGTTAAAACAAGCCACCTTATCCACAAGCCATGTTTCAGCCTGCTGCTCATGATAATAAATCAGCAGGTCAGAAATTATGTAACCCCCCATCAACTCCCAGGACAGGAAGCCACAGTACAAGCAGATATCACCATGTCAGTATGTTCTGAAATATTTGGATGCAAATAATCCCCCACCCTTACCCACTAAGCTTTCAAAAGTCAAACATGTTAGATCTATGCATGCATCTATGTTGATGTACAACATATAAGGGCAGTTCTCAGAACATCACCTGTATAATCTGGGTGACCGCCTACGTATCTGAAATGTGTTATAATATCAGAGTACCGAACATTTACTGCTGATCAAAGTAAACTTACATACTTATGGCTGGGATACAACATGCACTCAGGTCAAGTCATAACAACCGTCATCTTTATTATCACTTTGGTGGAATCTATATCTATCAAAAACAGTGTATAACGGCTGGCTGAGCTCCAAGGATCCAGTTCCCCTTCACAGAACCACTCCAAGGGAGCTGTTCAGCAACTAGACATTAGAACTCAGACCCAAACAGGTGACTCAAAAAAGGTCAGTTGCAAAGGGATGTCAAGTTGCAGACTACTTCCATTAAGAGCATGACTTCCAGCTCCTGCTCCCCCCGTCAACTTCGACCTCTGTTCCTAAAAAGAGGACCCCCTACTCATCATCCAATTCCATTTTAAAGCACTCACAAAAAGCCAACTCAAAGGCATAACCAACATGGATTTCACCCATTCCATGCCTCATTTCACAGTACAAAGTCTAAAGACATTCTAAGTAACAGATGACATCATGATATAAGGGTTTGATTCCACAATACATAAAGGGGGTTAAAATAAAAAAGTACATTTTCATAAATGAGGAATGGTTACTAAGATTTGCCAAGATCGTATCTGCAATGTGGCAAAAAAAAAAAAAAAAAAACCCTTTGATAAACAAAATGCACACATGTCCAGATTCAGTTTATTTAAAGTCCATTGTAGAAAAGGGGGAAAAATGACAAGTTGAAGACCATAAAGAAGCAAAGCTGCAGGTTTTACTTCTCTTCGGCTTTCTTCTCCTCCTTTTCTTCTTTCTTCTCAGACTGCTGTCCCTCTGTTGGTTTGGTCACATCATCTTTTACAGACAGTTCCTCCAGTTTCTCTGCCACTTTGTTTGCAGTGCAGGTGTTGCCTGTGAGCAGCACAGTAATTGGACCTTACACACCGCTGGTAATTTCACTCTCCCACAACCTCATTCCAAACAAGGACAAGCCACGATGCACGAACACACACAAACGGTCTGGCCCAAAGACAATCTATTATTAAATAAGCATTGGATTTAAACGTGGCTTGTATGACAGTCCATAGGCTACTTCAAGCTGCATGTTTTAGTAAGTCTACCACCACCAAAGCAGGGACCAATCAAAACTGTTACAAGTCAAAATCAAAATGTGTGATGAACACATACAAAAAGTCAGCTGAAGCCTATCAGAGCATACTGACATTTGCCTATGAGGCTACTGAGCACATTCTTCTAACAGGCAGCATGAGCCTGGACAGAGCAACCTGACAGCGAGTTTGCTGTGTCACTTCAAAGTCCTTACCTGAGCCTTCTAAAGACCTTCTTACTTCTTCTCTGCATTCGTCAAACTTTGCTTTAAATTTCTGTGCATCTATATTAAAAAGCGAAATGCATAAATTCAGAGAAACAAAGGCAACTAAAACGTTCCCATTATGATACAGAGCTACTGAGACAGTGCGTACGTTCAGAACATTAAGACAGAAGACTCACTCTCAGCATTAAGAAAGCGGATGGCCAGGAGCTCTGGTTTGGGCTGCTCATCTGCAAAGTCTGCGTGTGTGGTCCACACCCAGGCCCTGTCACTGCCTGCGTTCGGCTTCAGTTCCATCACGGGAACAACTGGGAGGGGGAAAAACAACACACAACACATTTGCATGTTAATTTCCAAAACATGCGGAGTGAAATGTCACAATGTGTTTGGTGTGTGTGAGATATATATATATATATATATAAATTCTAGTTAAGTCAGTTGAATTTTGGCTGCTCCCTGTGGGAGGGTCTCCACAGTTGACGAGCATCCAGTCAACGATCCACACATTAACAGGTTTTTATACCGGATGACCTTGCTGACCCATTTTGGTTGGCTTGGGACCGGCATTAAACATGCACCAGCCTGCACAGTTCCTGGGCTGGAATTCAATCCCTTGACCTCAGAGGTACGAGGCAAATATGCCAACTACTGAGCCACTGTGCTGCCTCACCCAACGGCATACACTTCAGAATGTCTCATACAACTAGGCATATAGTAATGAAAAAAGTGAGATCTTGTGTAAAAATTTTAAAGAAAATTGTTATAAGAATTTAAAGGATCACTTGCACATTAACAACCTCCTACAGGAGTACACAAAGCTCCCTTAACACAACAGCACTTTCATCCGTGTAGCACAAACACCAAACTTGGTGACCAGTGTGCTGGAACTCACTGTGGTGGTTTGCACAGATCTTCAGAGTTCGGTCCCTCCTCATGAGCAGCCGGATGGTGCCCTTCTCCTTATGTCGCAGCAACTTGACGTCACCAGTCCCCCTCTCCTTCCACTCCGGAGGGTCGTTTTCTGATGCAAAGCGATACAGCTTTGCTCTCCTGAAACACGCAACATATACCTTTCAAGCACACGCACTATTTGCATGGAAAAATCCTCTGTCCACAGCAAGGTATGTGACCTAGGAGTGAAAACATCCAATACGCCAACATAGAATAATGCGACAGATAACGCTTAAACGAAAGATCAGATTACGCATCACCATTGGTATTATTATGGCACGTTATGGCAATTTCCCAAAACTGTGCTGTACCTTGCTGAGGAACTGGACCAAAGTGCACATGTCAACTGCAACTCTGCCCACAGTCATGCTTGACAACATCACAGTGATGCCTACATTGTTTCTTTGAAACACTGCAGGCACCACATTGTTATCAAGGGGAAATTAAATACTTTTTGGCTGTGTTTCAAATTCAACAATATAAGCATGAACAACTTGTATGGTACTATTTTAGTGGGAAAGCGTAAGAATATTTGGCATTGGGAGGTGTGCGACAAGAGATGCAGTAATCTACAATCGTGCTGATTGTTCAAGTTGGTGTTACATTTTTACTAAAACCCATTAAATTTGTACATGCCACCTAATTATTTAACACTATAACTGACACAATAAAAATGTATAGGCACCATTTGCCGTTTGGTCCAAGAACATACAACTACCTTCGAAAAGCAAGTCATAAAGCATATATGTTTTTGGTTTGCAAGCGCACAGCAAAACGACATATCACATAACAATGTACATATTCTTACATAAATGATAATTGGCAATAAAAACATTGTAAATTCCGTGCTGACAAACTACTGTGTGATGATGTATCGCTGAGCATGCAATTTCATGTTGCCATATTAAACAACTGTTTCCTCAAACTGCAGTTGCTGAGTGGAAAAGCACCATTACAGAGAAGCAACTCTATATTCTCATCAAAATGGTACATATGCATTTATGTGGTGTATAAATTTTCAAAATATCCAAAACACCATTAATAATTTCGCCTCCTTACATTTTGAACAGTTCTTCCTCATCTTCTTCTAACGTTTTAACATCCTGCTCAGGGAGTGACACAATGGGCTCAAAGTGTGGATCATGATTGGACTCATCTGCATTGTCTGTTGAAGTCTCATGGTCATCTTGTGTGTCCTGTACAAAGAAAGAAAAAAGAATCAATTACAGATCACATGTACATCAACTTGCTTAATTACATTTACATTTCTTAATCTTCAATTATCAGTTCAAGACACTATTCTCATTTGGCAAAATGTCCAGCTCTCTGGCAATCTGGTTTAGGATATTATCTGACTTGTAGGATACATTTGTCTGCATTTAGACAGCAGATTTGCAGCAGGCTAAACAAAACACCTAGTGCAACATGAATAGAGGGGCTTTAACAGGATCATGGATCAGAGGATATCTTTTGTGTGTTAGTCTGCCATGAAGCTGGAGTTAGGGCCACAGACGGATCTACTATCGAGGCGAGTTTGATGCACAACCAGGGACCCTGTACGCAAAGGGGTGTATATACAAAATAATTACTGAATCACTCCATCTCCTCGATGAAACACCAAGCGCCCCACTGGGGTTTTAATCCAGTCCTTTTGGTGACTATGCAAATTCTCAGACACACAGCAGTCTGTGACTAGAATACACGTGTATCCGGATGTTTTATGACTGATCAGGACTGAACGTAAAAACGACCAAACATTATTTCATATTCACAAAATGATATCAGTCTTCTAATATGCAACATCTGTAGACGCATCCATATTCAAAAAGTTCAAAACATTAATCTTTAAGCAACCCATATCATAATTTAAATACGTACATTTACGTGGAAAGGTTTTTTCCACTTTTGCTCCCCACCGATCTTTTAGGCGGGCTTTTAAATATAGAATGCCGGCAAATTCAAGAGGCCTGGGAGCTACGCTCACGTACTCGTAGAGGCTGCAGCGCTACATGCAAAAAATTCTCTTTAGTTAGCAAGTCATTACTGTATCCTACGTTGATTTTTCACTCCACGTGCACGTAAATTCGACGGACGGTTGCGTAGAAACACGACGAATGCGGCCTCGCGCGCTTAGCATAGCTTAGCGGCTAACGGCACAATAGGAAAACGTGATTGATGTGGCCTCGTGAACTTAGCTTAGCTAAGCGGCTAACGCTACCAATATCACCGGCTTAAGCAGGCCGGTGTCGTCAGCCAGCTACACGCTATGGAAACAAGTTTAAACAGTACGTGTTAATGAAACTTAAACCCATTTTCTTCTCTGCCTAAGGCCTGAATGTCCAAACTTTCGGACATTTGGGCACATCGTAGCAAAATGAAAACAATACTGGGGTTAGACCAACGCTAAACCGGCTGTACTCGCTAGTAACTCGTAAGTAAATTAATTCAGCAGACGGCGTATCAAACTACAAATTCCTTAGCGGTTACATCCACGCCAAGCTTGCTGTCTCCTTTTGACTTGGATATAAAATGTATGATCCAACACAACTCACTGTACAACTCTCAGCAGTGTTTCACATCAAGAAACACCACTGTGCTAATGCTAAAGATAAGTGCACAGGTGAAGTAAATCAGCGGAAAAGATGCTAGGAAAACTTTTCAAACCTCTACATTTAAACAAAGAATACGAAATGTGAATTGTTCAAAACCTTAGCTTCTTTAAATGCTAAGATCGAAGATTGTTCACCGGTCCAACCAGTTTAAAAGTATACATTCCATCTCAACCGGCGAGGTAATAAAATCACAAAAATATGCACTGAAATTCTCCATTTAGTGTCCAAATATGGATTTTGTCACATCGCGGATTCATAAATGTGTCCTTGAATAGCGATCTCACCTTTGTATCTGCCATGCTGACGCTGGATGCCTTCGGATTGTGGTGTTTTCGTGTCTTTAATTCGGAGCGCGGCACCTCTGCGCCTGCCTCGCTGCTGCTGCTGCTTCCCGGGTTCACGCGCCTGGCTGCGTTTCATACGGCGCGCTCCGAAGGGCTCAACCCAGGACCCGGAGCGCGAGCAGTGGACCCACAAAGCCACTCCGTTCCTGACAGAAATAAACAGTGCATGTTAGAAGACCCCAAATACTGGAGATTTTCATATGCTACAAATGTCTTGCACAACGAGTGCTATTTAATGCTTTTTACAGAATGTTTTTGTTTCATAAGCTCAGAGCCTGCTTTAATTATTGCATTTTTAGATGAATGACATTTTTGTAACAGACACGTTTTTTTAACAAAGTAATTGGTAACATAATGTTTTATTTTCAGTACATATTTATTGTACTGTATTCTCGCGCTCCATTCATTAGTTTGCTTAAGGTGTTTGTGTACGCCTCTGGTGTATGTTTGCACATATTTTACAAACTTGTGTACAGGTATAGCGGACCCTGTCTGGACTCAAAATAAAATACGGTCAATAACTTTCGGAGAGAAAAGTACTTCATTAATGTATGTGATATATTGTATTATGTTTTGAACTGAATCTCCTAATTTGTAATCAGGAGAAATGTAGTATTGAACTGACACTATGTTGAAATAACAAATGATATTGGTTATAACAGATTACATTTCTTCGCCGGCGACTTTCTAGCGCACATACATAATATAGTCGTAATGGCCATTAAGTTCTACTAGTACAAAAGCAAGTCGATCCAATGGTAAATAAAAGTTTCCAGTTCAGTTGTCTTACAGGTATGAAGTTTTTAAAGTTAATCCCAGGCGAACTGTGATTTTTGATGCAGCAAACGTAATGTAAAACCGTTCTAGCCGTTAAAATTCTATGTAAGTAACGCGCACATATTCAGTAATGCTGTTGTGCGAATTTTTTTTAACCACACTTTGATCTGTAACCTCAAACATTCTGTTTTTTGAGAAAGTCCTCGCGCTAGGTAAACAGTAACATCTTCGAAATGATTTTTGCAGATTCGTTACAGTTAATCGAGTTGAAGCTCTCCGTGTCTTTAGTAAATTATGAATAGGTTATTGCTAATTCTAGTTATGTTTTCAAATATCGTTTAAACACAATTACCTTGCGGATCTCACTATGCAATATATTAAAATATTTTATTTAAAGTGTTTGAGCGATTGTCCAGAATAATTCTCCCATCAGCCCAGCGTGGGGCACATGGTTTCCATTATCATTATGTCTCCGTACAGCCTCACGTTGGTGAAATAGACACAGCCGATGTTTACATCTAAGGAAGTGAGTTTCAGGCCATTGTAAGTCTTTTTCATTTGTTAAACTGTGGTCTTTTAAATAACACATTTATATGCAAAGTATTTGCATGTTGTATGATAGCCGAATATCAAACAACTTTGCACAAATTTCTATTTACTCTTCTAATAATAAATTAGGCTGTATAACTTGCTAGTCAAGTTGCCACATGTGCAGACGAAGTGTTAATCGGTTTTTAGTAAAACGTTTATATTAGCTTGTTTAATAAATGATAGAATTATGCACACACACAAAGCTATGTTTGAACTAGTTACATGCCTCTGTTATTTGGTAATAATAGCTCATAGGTACTGCAACAGTACGTTAACTAAACCACAACTCAAACATTTGTTTTTGTGATGTGCAGATGACAGACGTTGTAGATGAAGGTGTCTCATCATTAACACAAACGGAGGAGGTAACAGGAGGGCAGGAAGACAATGTTCTGGCAGAAACCCAGACAGATGGGAAGGAAGATAGGAATTCCAGTCAAGGAGTATACCGCTACATCAAGGGGGACCTTTTTACCTCTGAAATTTTCAAGGTGGAGATTCAGAACCTTCCGAAATTCATAGGCTTCAATGACCTGAAGAAATTCCTTAACAAGCATGGACTGAACCCACACAAGATCAAGTTATTCGGCAAGCAGACATTTGCCTTTGTCACTTTCAAGAGCCAAGAGGAGCGGGACAAAGCCATGAAGGCTGTGCACGGCATGCTGTGGAAAGGCCGAACGCTAAGCGTGCGCCTGGCGAAGCCCAAGGCCGACCCCATCCTGAAAAAGAGGAAGCAGGATGAGGTAGACAGTGGCGTACAGCCCGATTGCAAGCGTGCCTCATCCTCACAAGGGCCAGATGAAGATGGGGAGCTCCACAGCAAACAGATAGCGGATGTTGTGACGCCACTCTGGAATGTCCCTTATGAGGAACAGCTGAAGAGGAAGGAGCAAGAGGTGGAGGTGATCCTACAGAGGCTGGCCAAGTAAGCATCAGTGACAGCTTGGTGTTAAGTTAATGCAGTGAATGACTTTGTCACCTGCACCCTTTTGATTAATTGTGTTTGAATTCTGGGAATACATCATATAACATTAGTGATTGTAACTTCTTCAATGGCAAGACGTGATGTTTCACTGAACTTGTAATAGATTTGTCTACTCCTTCAATGATATTGTGTCTGGTTGCATATGTTGATTGTACTCTGGCAATGAATTGTGGATGTAAGTATTGAAAACTTTTAATGTTTATCATTCTTTACCCCCATTGCTTTAGAGAAATTGGCAACAACAACAAAGCCATGTTACCTTGGCTATTTGTTCAGAAACAGAAGTACAGTAAAATGTGCTGTCCACTGGAAGGAGTCCATCCATCACCTGTGCAGGTATGGTTATGTTTTCTGAAGTTTACCGCTTACCGTTGTCCTGTATTTCTACCTTACTTGGAAACCAGCTACAGTTGTACCCCCATATCCATGGGTTTTATGTAACAGGCTCTACTGCGGTTGGCTAGGATTGCGGATTAGAGCGGACACCTTATATAACCTTTTGTTATGTTCCCGATCGTATTTGCTTTATGTTTCTGTGTCTGTGCATCACTTTGAATTCTTGTGGAACTGACTCTGAGTTGGAGAATACCCGTTGTTCTTCAGGAATGCCAATCACCAGGCTGACACATCAACAGGAAGCCCCCAGTTCAGGAATTAAAAACTGTATAAAAGTGACTTCCTGGAAGACGTTTGTTGTTGGGTTGTAATTGCTCATTTGTAAATATAACTCTATCACTTTTTCACTACCAAAACTTCTCATAATTTATTGTCTGCTCCACACTACAATTTCCCATAAGCACTCTGCACAGTCCCCATTTGTTTCTGCTGTCACCAAAACAA
Organism: Chitala chitala; assembly: GCA_025773905.1. Taxonomy (NCBI): domain Eukaryota; kingdom Metazoa; phylum Chordata; class Actinopteri; order Osteoglossiformes; family Notopteridae; genus Chitala; species Chitala chitala. The sequence goes on from JABJVR010000035.1 coordinate 8,808,129, forward strand.
CAGAGATGAGTCAGTACTGGCATAGCTAGGTATGCCCTCTTCATCATGTTTACTCTTGCCTGTTTTTTTCCCCACTGTTGACTGAGGTTAAATGGATCAACAGATACCAGGTCAGTGGATACAGGGTCGCTACTGTACTTGGAATTTTTTTTTTTCCCATTTCAGTGAAGTACAGATATGAAATGGGTTTAATTCCCATTTTGAAACTGTAGTCACCTGGTTGGTTTAATAAACTGTGAGTTTTTTTTTTTTTTTTTTTTTAACCTGCCACAGCCCTGAGAAAGGAGGCCTTGTCAGAGGAAACTAAATCATCTCCCTTAGTTCATTTACATAATGTAAACTCGGTTTACTTGTTTGTTAAAATTATTTTTAAAAGGATGTCATCTTTAATTGTGGATAATTTCCTTTTGTTTTTAAACAGACTGAATACCGAAACAAATGTGAGTTTCTCATTGGCATGGGGGCCAACGGAGAGGATAAGACGGTGGGCTTCCGTCTGGGAAAATATAAAGGGGGCTCCTGTGCTGTGGTGGGCCCCTCTGACACGATCCATGTTCCTGCAGAGACTAAGAAGGTGGTCAGCCACTTTCAAGACTACATAAGGTGACACGCTGTACAAGTAGATAGTCATACATTTGTGGCGTCCTTTCCACAAGCAAAGTCTGTGCAGTGTTTATTGGTGTCGCTGTGTTTTGGTCATGTGTGAAGCCAGATCATTAGAGCTGTGACATCGGTGTCCACAGCTGGACCATGTGTTTTTCAGTCTTTGTGTGCCAAGCAGTTGCTGACTCAGTTGAGGCACAATGTTTGCTCAGCGTTGACAGTAACAGGCAGATGGTAGATTCAGGATGAATGGCTCCAGTTTTTTCAAGCATTTTGTGCTGGTTATTTCACAGGACAACCAAATACTCGGTTTACAGCCCTGAGACGTATGAGGGTCACTGGAAACAGCTGACCGTACGGAGCAGTCGGACCACTCAGATCATGGCTATGGTATTCTTTAACCCACAGGTATAGAGCTGCCTCTGGGCATCCCTTACACTTCTCCTGCACTTGCAGTAAGATAAACATTTTTGTCTTTTAGGGGAAATAATTGCATTTTGAGAATTTTTGAATTATTTGGGAGTAGTTTTGAAAATGACACGCACAACACTTTTTGGTATGACTGCCTCATTGGACTCGCAAGCCGCTGAAACGAGATTTCTTGTTTTGATTGTGAATAAGTCACAAGTGAATTGTGTGCTGAAACAGCACAACACAAGTGTGCTGCTGCTTATAAATTGCAGTATGTGCTGTGGGCCCACCCAGTTGTTATATAATGCTTCCCTGTAGCCAAATTTTTAAATAGCCGAAAAAGTTGGAACCATAACATTTTATCATCCAATTACAAAGTAAAACAATCAATATGAAAAAAATATGACAGTCGTATAAAAAGGTTTGAATAAATTTGCAAGCTTATGTAACAGAAGCCTAGCTGTACTCCAAAACATGTCATTATTTCTACTGCAAGATGACACACTTAAAATTTTGTGGTTACCCCTCACTTTGTGTGCTTAGGGTTATTTAAGATTACAGCATCAACATGTCAGGGGTTGTGGAGTTGTTTGTTTAGTTTATTTCACAGCCAGTCCTCTGTGTTTACAAAACAGTTTTTGACTTTTCATTTCAGAAACTGTCAGAGGATGAGCTGAATGAGCTGAAGTTCTCTCTCAGACAGTACTTCACAGAGGGAGCTGGCAAAGACAGCGGTGTGACGTCTCTGTACTTCGTTAGAGAGGGCCAGAGGTAAAGGTTGACTGTGCACTAATAACCAAAGTGCATGAAGTAAAATGGATGAGCTGAGTAAAGGTAACGCTGTTGTGTTTGGTCCCGTTGAGGACGTCTCCAAACCTCGAGGACCTTCCCTGTGAACTTGTGTCTGGAGAGGAGTGGATTCATGAAGAACTGCTTGGGCTGAAGTTCCGCATATCTCCTCACTCTTTTTTCCAGGTGAGGTTTTCCCACATCGATGGCTTCTACTGAGCCCATGATTGGTAGTTTTGTGGTGTTACTCACAGGATATGATATTTAAGGGTTTAGCAAACGTGGTGTGTTCTGGTTATTCTGAGTATGGCAAAAACATAGCTGTGTTATTTGGGTTGGAAAACTTGGTGAACTTTTGGATTTCTTGTTAAAGTGTCCGTCTTGCTTATTGCCACTAGATCAACACGCTGGCTGCCGAGGTGCTCTACTCCACTGTGGGAGAATGGGCCCAGCTGGACCAGGAGAGCACCGTGCTGGATGTATGCTGTGGTACAGGGACCATCGGCATCTCCTTGGCCAAGGTATGGTATTTGTTGTTCTTCTATTGATGGAGATATTCATTACAAGTGACGATGATGTAATGGCCCTAACAGAGCATTTCAGAAAAGGTCTTGACTGAAATTTGAGCAGCTCTGCCAAACAATGTGTAAAAATTGCTGCAGGTTTGTGTTATCTGAACAGACATACTAAATTAAGCAGTAATGAAGGAAACCTGAGCACATGTGTATTAACTCTGGCCTGTTCATGCTTGAGTGGTCTGTAGGGATAAGGTGGGGACACGTCAGTACCTCCAATGAGCCAGCAAGACATCGTTTTGTCAGCCATTAGCACAGAGCCTTTATTGCTCTTTATCTAATATTTTACATGTACTTGAGTCTTCAGTTTTCACAGTTGCCTTTTAAGTTATTTCTGGTGAACTGGGTACATTTTAACTTTTAATGAAAATTTTTGCCCACAAAAAGAGTCCAAGAATCAAACATGTAAATAGATAAATCTTAGTTAGGTTGACCTGTAACTGGTTGTAATTATTGTTCTGTACTGTTTTGTAGGTGAACTTCAGTGGTTCGAGTTTCGTTTCATAAATGAAAAGCATATGCCCTGTTGGAAGTTAATGAATCATAATTTTCCGTATTTTTCTTAATTGTGATCTTGTTCAATAATTGAAGGACATAATTAGGCAGGAAAGTGTGAAATACTTACAGTTATGAGACGTTCATTGTTGACATTTTGTATGGTTCATAAAGATTTCACAGCATTTGTATAGGTTTGCATTTAGGTGTATTATGGAAACATTTAAAACTGAAATGCATAACTTTGGGAGGGAAATAACCTTGACGTTGAGACAATGTCCAAAGTAAATCACCTACATTTGTGAAATAGCCACAGCTGATATTTAGTAGTAGTAAACTACTTGCAGTAGGGATCTGGGTGTGCTTTGAAGATGTTTGGTGCTCTTCTCTCTCAGAGGGTGAAGAAAGTGATTGGAATTGAGCTCTCGCAGGTGGCAGTGGAAGATGCCAAAGTCAATGCTCAGATCAACGGTGAGAGCAAGAATCAGCTGCACTTTAATGCCTTGCTTCATATTTTTATAAGTCTGTCCTGACAGCTTTTTAAGATGCACCTGGATTGTTCTCTGAAATGTGACCCACTGGGGTGTACCTTGCTTTTAAATTGTAAACTTTCTCCTTGAGACACTAGGTTTGTACTATGGTTATTACTTTCAGGGAATATCAAATTAATATTTAATCGCTGTGATTCCACCGTGATTTGAATATTTATGAGAAATCTTGAACTTGCAGAAAAACAACTTTCGGCAAAGCCCATTTGTGACATGACATAGGGCACAATTTTAACAAAGGCAGCGCTTTAATTTTTTACGAATGCGCTTCAACTTAAAAAAACAAACGTAGAGATGTTTTCACTATATTTCTGTGGCAAAATAAATTTCCACAAAAATAAACAGCTTAGTCCCAGCTCTGTGACCAAAAATTATCTAAAGTTTGATGTGCTTTGAGGCAAACAAGTAGCACGTTCTGCATTTACATGACCTAATATCTACCATAGACTTAATAAAATGTTTCTTAGAACCCATATAGAAAAATGTAGTTTTTTTCACCTGAAATTTTCTTAAATGAAATTGCAGTAGTTTGTGTTGTGTAGTTAATGTGGGCGCTTTTATGCCGTTGTGTGCGTAATGCATTAGGCTTGAGTAATGTGGAGTTCCACTGTGGAAAAGCAGAAGACATATTCCCATCGGTACTCAATGCCGTTGTGTCCCCTAACGTGACAGCCATTGTGGATCCACCCCGCGCTGGACTACGTAAGTTTAAAATGCAACTGTTGTTCACATCTATTAGGAGATCTTTACAAATGGTAAATCATCAATCGTGTACTTATAGTCCTTAAACTGTTTTACAGACTCCAAAGTCATCCTAGCTATTAGGAAAGCAGAGCATCTGAAGAGGCTGATTTACGTGGCCTGCAATGCCAAGGCTGCCATGAACAACTTCATTGAGTAAGTTGACATACTATACATTTTCGATAATAGTTCTTTCTTTAAGCAGTAATGCAGTCTGCCATTTAATTTCCCGTCGACATCACCTTTCCTAAGGTCCTTCACCTGTTTGGTTCAGGCAGCTTAACAGCCGCACTTCTGTGCAGCCTTTGCAGGGCCCCCTCCAATCGTGTTCGTGGGGCTCCATTCCGCCCTATCCGAGCCACTGCAGTGGACCTGTTCCCACAGACCATGCACTGTGAGATGCTGTTGCTGCTGGAGAGAGTGGACTACAGCTTACAGAGTGACCCTGCCAAAAAGGAAGCACAGCAGGCTTTAGAGTGAGCTAACGGTGTCTCTCTCTTCTCTAGCTGGGCCCTCTGTGCCCCTCTTCCCCACTACAGCAGTATTACCAACTGTCATTCCACCCACACCTGTTTTGCAAAATGGCTATGCATGAGGTGTCATTTCTGTATATAAATCAGGTTTAATGAAGCTCTGAAATTAGTTGCCATGACAACCATGTGGCATACCTGACTTTTTTTTTTCTCTCCATTTGACTATAAGTTGAATGCTTTTATTTACTTGGAAATAAACAGGAAAAAGCACCTCTACTTTTGGACTATTTAATGGATGGTTTCAAATGTGGTAAAGTATTGGTCTAACAGCTTAAGTTGTAACAATGCCACAACAGAGTCAGTAATAGGAATACTTGGATACTTTAGCATCTTCAAGAACAAGATGAACTTGGAAAAACGACTTGGGAGGCCGGAGTGAATATAGAGTAGGTTGGTCAAGTTTTGGTCCACGAGATGTCAAAGTAGAAACGGGACAGCTATAACAACTTTCTGCATGCCACACGTTAGGTGGCCAGTGGCTCATTAGGTAGAACATCAGGTTAGGATGTAGAAGTTGCCTGGTTTGAATCTCAGCTAGCAGGTTTATCCCTGATCTAGACTCTCAACACTAGCTTCCCAGGTGCCAAATAATGGCTTCCCAGTGCTCCCCTAAGGGATGGGTTAAATACAGAGAGACTTTTCCGTGGGATAAATAAAATACATTTCAGTGAAAGAAAAACTGACTGAAACAGTCCAGGTAGATTTACGTGAGACAAAGGTTTATTTGCATAAACAAATTTCACTGAAAAAGTCAGCTCAAGTCACATTACAAGACTTCATTTTCTAGGCATCACCTCTAGTAAGGAAATCTACACTTACATGTCCACCAGCAGAGCATTAATAAAAAAGAAAAAAGTCCTACCGACAATCCTCCATACACAAGCTCACATAGATTGTTTTGCAAAACAAAGGACACTCCTCTGAACAGCAATGCATAAAAGCACATTCTTAAAGCATTCTAAACTGTATTACAGCAGCTCTGTCCTCATGTGCAATGTTGAAATGTTAACTGTTTACATTAAGGAAAAGCTCACACATACCAAAATACTTCTCACAATAACAATGCACAGCAGTTTTTTTTGTTCCTGCAGTTATTGCATTTTTCCTTTCCTGTTTTATGCAGCAACCTACAATATTCTATAAAAATGCATAAGAGCATATTTAAGCTTTGGTTCACTCAGTTTTACTATTTAACTAAATGACACATCGTTTGTTCGAGGTAAAGATTCACCTTAATTTTAGTAGATTGCCTTTTTAAAGTTAAATGCTCCAAAATTTACGTTTAAAATCTGCACCCACACATACATAAAGACACATACAGACAAACAAGACGAATTAGAACATGCTGAAGGCAATTATGCCAGAGCCTCAATATTCAGGTCATATTGGTACCCCATTACCACTGCAAACAAACTTAGTTTTCAGGCTCAGGTATAAAGGGCTTTCAGAAAAACTAAGGGACTTTAGTCACTGACTGACAGACACGCACACACAAACCTGTATGCAATAAAAGCCCTCTGTAATTGTTGGGTAAGGCAATACATAACCAATTGTTCTGTTCAAGAGAAGAGGCTTTTGGAAATGATAAATCTACAAAGCATAAAAAAAATCTAAATTATAAATTTTAAATGCAAAAAATATGCAGGGGGATAAAAAGGTTAGCGGGATTTAGGATATATACTTCTCTTGTTCAGACTACTGTACCTCAAACCATTGTGCTTATAGTCTCAGCAGAGACAACATAAAAAGCAAGCAAATTAACACTTTTCTAACCATAAGACTCAAGTCATAGCTGTGAACCCCCGCACCAACCCAAACATGTCATGTAAACAACTTAGAAGCAAGCATTTGATAATTTCACTAGTGCTACAAACTCGGTTAATGCATTTTAATAAAATCCTTGTATCGTTTCTACAATGATTTGGCGAAAACTACAGTCTGAAGATGAACAGCAGATTATTTCAAACATATTTCACATCAACAACAGAAGCTATATACAGTGTCAACCATAAAAAAGCCTGTGTCCTAACAGACAGTAGGTTTGTGTTCCTCAGTGTCAACCTAGAAAATCTCAAATTACAGATGTGCCAGGAACAGCTTCAGACCCAACATGGTGTAAATGTTGTACAAAGGAGTTGGTGGGAGATCAGATCACAACAAGCGTCTGACATGCCTTTCAATCAATAGTCCATAATTCAGAATCTAAATATTGCCCAAATATATGCATTTAACTATTCTTCAAATGTCGCGAGTAAAATTTTCTGAATTCCACTTCTGAATATCACATACTTTAGACTATGCTCTTGGTTGTTCGAGAGCACGCGTGAACACGAATGCCAACATACAATATTGACCCTTTGAACAGTGCAATTATGATGTCTAGGTCCCATATATGCAAACGTGCAGGCAAAACAAAAAGGTAACAAGTCACTAACAGTACTCAAGGTAGAGGTTCGAAACTGAAGTCGTATTGCCATTTCAGTCTAAACAGTGATGCATAATTCCAGCATATGCAATTGGCCTTCTTATTCAAAACAACTGGCACCCCTGGCGAGTGCTGTACACTGTCGATGGGTCACTGCTACACATCCACAGTACACAAAGGTTCACTGCCAGGCTGTGCTGACTCCATTACTGTCATTTTTGGCTTCCTTCTGGTCTCTTCCTGTATTGCAATAAAAAGAAAAAAAAGTTTATTTATTTTCATTTGTATAGCCTCTACTGATTTCAAAGCAATTCTTAACAGCAATTTAAACACCTGTTTTGCGCACACTCTTCTTTTTGTAGAAAAAAAAAAGCATTGACACACATTTGCAAGTTTGCCATACTGATGAGCCTCCAAACCACTATAATGTGGACAAAAGTATAAAGCACTAACATTTAAATGTGATGTAGTCACAACTGCAAGCAGTGGAGAAGGGCTGACCTACTTAATGTGACCAGACCACTCCCATGCAGCAATAAGGTGGAATGGCCCTAGGGGCATCTTTATGTAGCAATTAGAAAGCATGTAAACAAATGTAGGACTTCAGCTATTAACTAACATTTCTGCGGTGAATGCCAGCCTGTCATCAAGCACCTGCAAATTGCCCTCAAATGAGCTTGTGAAATAAGGAAGTTCCAGTTCAAACCAAATAAAATCAAGTATGTGTGACTGCTCTAGCCTGTTACTACAAACACCAAATATTTACATTCATTTTGTTTTTCCTGAAATTAATAACTGTAGGCCTTTGAAGGATTCAGTGGACCTCCTGTTGCGTGTCACAGCTAAGCCCATTTACCCCCCAGAGCAGAACACCCACCCGCTCCTTCGCCAGCTTCCTCATCTCTTCTTGCAGTTTGTTCAGGATGTGAAGATTTGGCTTGTTCTTTTTGGCATACTGCTGAAGTTCAATGACACTTTTATCCGAATTTTCCTGTGAAGCAGCACAAGTCACGTTACTGAGATGCAGTGAGAGGCTGCTAATGAACTGCCGCCTTTTGAGACACACTTTAAAACAAGCAACTCGCCTTCATTTATAACACATTACACCCCACTCGCTTGCAACAGTGCGTTTTCAACACTCGTCAAAAATAAAAACGTTCCCATTACAATAAGGTTGTAGGGCCACAGTTCAAACGCACACCAACGGAACGGCATTAACAAGGATCACCTTCTTCACCATCTTATTGCTCTCTCTGCCGTACATGCGTAAGAGCGATCCCCAGTTCTTCACATGGGGGTGCAGCATTTGCAGAATCTTCTGAGAGGCCAGCTGTTTGCCCACTCTCTTATTCTTGCCTGGAAGCACAGAGAGCCACAGAGTAAGGCTCCCCCCGGGCCGCTGAAGAGACACGCTGCTGCGGAGAAGCATCGCTGCACTTACACCAGCCACGCACGGTGTGCTTGCCGCACGTCATGACGTACTCGCTCTTCTGGTTCTTCCCTGGGATCACCTCAAACTTGATGCTGGTGTCGCCCATCCCATGGTTTCTGTGAAAGCGTTTATGTTCCCCATCCACAGGAGTGGTTTCAGTAAATGCAAACAGCAGTCAGTTTTACAGAAAAAAACCAAAAAGCTGAAGTGTGATTTGTGTCTGGTATACAATCAGTGCTCTGGTGGATAAACTGTTAAAGAAGAAAAGGCATCCTTATGTTAAAAAAAAAAAAAAAAAAGGTTCAAAATTAACAAATTTACATAAGCATTATGACTGTCTGGTTTGGAGTAATTTCTGACAGCCTGCTCGGTAATGGGAGAAACAGCACGATCGTGGTATCTTAACAGATGCATCTACTCAAAGTGTGTGGTAATGGTGAAATCAAGCTCTTAAAGCCAAGAGAACAATTCATTCAACAAATTACATGCAGCACAACGTTCAGGTCACACAAATATATACATATTTGAAGAAGACAAGTCTATTAATAAAGCTGCATTTAATCCAGCAAATAGCCTCGGTGGGGGGGACTTCTCAATGCTGGCTAAGACAGTAAGCTTTTAAAATTGTTTCTACTTGGACAATTCAAGAATTTTCTTCCAGTATATTTTCCATGTAACAAGTACCCTAAATCACCAAACTAAAAAATATAACAGGAGCTTGTGTCTGCCCAGCTTTGTTGTACTCCTATTCTGAAAACACACACACACACACACACACACACACACACACACACACGTTGGGCAGTTTACCTCTTAAGGCACTCGTGAAGAATCTGATATGGTGAGAGTAAGCCCGCTTTGTTGGTCAACTCATAGACTCTTGAATCTTCAATACTGATATGATTAAAATACTGCAAAACAACAGCCAACCATTCAGGCACTGATAAAGGATCAACATGCCAGTTTAACATGACTTCACCACCTCACACTTTACATACCAACCATCTTTACAAAATGTACAACCTATAACCATCAGTCATCAATAATGAAAAATCTAATTCTTAAAAAAAAAAAAAAAAAAAAAAAGTCTAGACAATAAGCAGCTTACCTCCAGTTCATCGCCCTCAACCAACTTTTCCTCTGCTGTCTGTTTTACAAAGTCCGGTATAAGGATTTCCAGTGTGGCGCGAGCTACATTGGACAGTTGGGAAATTATTTTTAAAAGAATACTGTAAATGGTAATAATAATAATAATAATAATAATAATAATAATAATAATAATAATAAAGGACAGCAGTTAGCCATCAAACACAACTTGGCATTTATGAAAATTAGGATAAAGTGGCATCTAAATCAGCAAGATCAGTCAACTACCAACACTGGCAGTTTTAATTTCCAACATGCACATTCAGAAGAGGGGGGCAGGAAGGCATTTACCAGCTTTATTCTTGGCTAGCTTTTTACTGCTTGCAGTTCCTGTACCATAGGTAACTCCATCTATAATAACTGAAGCTCCAAAGGGCTCACTTGGGTTTTCTGGATGGAGAAAAAAGACATGAGTGCTTCATGAATTCCACAAGCAGCTACGTTTCCTTCCTAGTTTTGACCTCCCTAAACAGAAAAAACCTCAGGACACTGTAGAAAGACGTGTGACTTACCACATTCAAAAAAGTTGTAAACAGGTCGGACCTTAAGAACACGTTGCATATATTCATGAAGAATGCACACTTCAGACTTCCCATTTGGGTTTATGACAAACTCTGAAAACACAACACAAAGAGGAGCTGAAACATGCTGGGATGGTTCCCATTTGACTTGAAGAGCAAGAGTGCACAGGAAGGCTCTCCAAACCTTTCTTGGTGGGGGCGTCCTGTACAGAAAGCGTAATAAGCTTCTGGTTGGCCGGCAGGATGGGCCGCTCCGATTCGGCCTGCTTCCTCTTCAGCTCCCTGTTAAACTGCCGACGCTCCGCCCACGTGCGAAACTTCTTCACCGTCACTTGCTCAAAATCAAAGCACTTTTCCAAATAGCCGCGGAACTCCTCGATGTCTGGAGTTTAAACATGATCTGCCCTGTTACAACTACACTATTACTTTTTCCCAGTCCAGACCTCACACAGGACTTAACTGGCTTAACATGCAGTAATGATCTATTCTAGAAAAACATGACCAGCAACTGTACCACACAGGTTATGCAAAATCATGAAACTAAGCAAAATTCTCAGTGAAACAACATTAAACAAAATATATTAGACAACTTGCTCAAACAGCAACCCCACAGCCTGTGGAGTAAAGCTTACCTACTGACTCATCCTTGCACACTTCCACTTTAGCCTTAACCTGGCCCAAAGCTCCTTGTGCTGCATCACATGCCTGTGGCTCCTTCTCCCCTAGGGGGGCTTCCAGTGTACTCACTGCCCCTTCACCGGCATCTCCCGAGACCCCTGTCGAGGACTCTTCGAGGGCCACGGAGTCTGGCCCATCCACCTTCTCCTCCGCTTCCAGCGTCCCGGTCTTCTCTAGAGAGGCCTGGCTGGGGCTCAGCTCCCCATTAGCCTCCTTTTCTTCTTGCTCCTTCATTTTCTTATAGTGCAGGCAGGGAATACTGCTGACTGGGGGGTCGTGTTTCTGTGCAGCACAAAGGAGGAGTCTGAAAGGGCTGTGTTTGCCAACTACTTTAATTCGCGCACTTACAACCAAATGTCAGCTAGAGAAGCCGTTTTTTTTAAGAGCCCAGCTTATCTTGCCAACAGATGTTGATGAAACAGTTTATTTCAGCTACAAACAACACACCAGCATTACAGTGCTATTCACTTTGGCATGTAAAAACATTAGATACTGTTGAATGTTTTAAAGTGTTACCTACAAATCAAAAATTTACTGATGATTTGCATAAACTACCACTAACAAAAAATTTATATTGAATACTTAAAATTTTGCAACATTTTAAATACAGTTAAAATATCCTTATCAAATCAATGACCCCATACCATTACACAAGCAACTTCATACACAAGCAAAAATTAGTCTTATTGAACACAGTATATAATAAATGCTCATCGGGCTGAAATGCAGCATCCACATGGCACTCTACATTTCACTGCAAGAGACTGATATCTAATTGAAGTTTTACAGCAAGTGTTTTTATTGGGCTGGGTCTCAGTGCAGAGCCTATTACCTTTACAGTTAAAAATCCCTCCACAGTTATTATGGGCCATCTTACCCTAATGCTTCCTGTTCCAAGAAAGTAAGGCCTGGACCAGGTAACCACTCGGCTTTCCCTGTGAAGGTAGACTGGAATGCCAGAATTATGGAATGTCATGATCCAGCCGTCAGGGAGCGGCTCAGTTGGCGGACGACCGCGACCTGTACAAACAACCCACTGTCAGCACATATCAACATGAATGAAGAAGCAGCGCAGATATGTGCAAAAATGCCACACCCAAACAAGCAGAGAGCAGCCTTACTCATTGGTCACAAAAAGGTTCATATTCTGATTTCTGGTGCAAACGGAAACCCGTGATAAACCGTAGATCAACAGACGTCTGAAGACCGACACTCACTCTTAAGCACAGTTTTGATTTTGGTCATCATGGGTTGGACGCTGCTGGCCTCTCCATCAGACTGGTGGTCACTTTCGCCCCCGTACTTGTCCTCGACGAGGCGCATTTTCTTGGGAATGGGCATGCCTTCTTCTAGCAGCGCGTCTACGTCGTTGTCAAAGTCCTCCTGAAAGAAAGCACCCAGGGAACAGACGGGCGGACAGACAGACAGACAGACGGCCCTCGTTCATCAGTCCTACAATTACAGCCATCACCATAAACGTGATCACTTGCTGATCATCCATATTCACCAAATGAACACATCCAGCAACTCGGGAGGACAAAACTAAATATTAACGACAAAAATACCTTAAAACAGAAAAGCAATGTGATGAACCGTCTGTGCTGCAGATGGAACTAAAATTACAAATGTGCCCAAGTAACAAAAGACCCTCTAGTCTAACCCAAAATAAAATCAACGTCTGATTCCTGTGGTGTGTCGGAACCATATCATCTCCTTCCCAGTGAGGGTTTACTTAAGGTGGGTATCCAAACAGCAATGATTTTTCTTTAAATATGAACTTTCAACAGGATGACTTTTCAAAGCAAAAACATTTTTTTGTACATGACTGACCACACAGCACATTCCATGCATTGTGGTGGCTGACCAAATATCAGCAAATGGGCACAAAATTGCCAGGAACATACCTCATAGGAGTAATCGAGTCCCTCATCGTCTGCTTGCTCTTGTTGAACTATGACCTCAGATCTGAACCCGCCCTGCTCTCCATCTTCAGTCTCCAGAAAATTCTGAGTCAAATCCTCCAGCTCATCCAGAACTGCAAACTCCACTCTGTTTTCCACCTCTGCATCCAAATCCTCAGCCTGTCTGCCTGCACCGAGGGCACCGCCGCCCACACCTGCCCTGCCAACAGCTCCTGCATCTGGAGCCTCATCAAGCTCACCATTCAAACCCTCCACTGAACCCTGGCTGCCCTCGACCTCACCTAACCCTGTGTACAGCACTTTCCTGTCCTTGCTCCTGCTGCTCTCAGAAAAACTAACGCTGATCTTCACATCCCTCAGTGACTTAAGATCAGGGAGAAACTTGGTGACGGGGGGTGCATGGCGGGCTGTTCTGGGGCTGCGGGGACTAGCCCCCGCCTCTTCCGGCACGCGGCTGCTGAAGGATGCAGAGCCCTTGGTGAGGAGCATCGCCCTGTCCGCTGAGCCCTTGTCCCCTGCTGGGGTGTGTGTGTGTCCATCACCACCAGAGCTAACGTCCATTTCCTCTGCGTCACTGGACGTTTGCAGGGGAGGTGGAGGAGGTGCTGCAAAATTAAGGCTCTCCACATTCATTGCCTCCGGCGGTTCTAACGGGAGGGGAGGTGCAGGCTCTTTTGTCTCCATATCCAACTTAAAAAGCTAATATTGACTTAAAATTAAATTTACTACAGAAGGAAAACAATGAAATGTTTATTGATAAAAGGTTTTTCAACCTATTGAAGAACATGCAAATCTACATTCCGTGCAACTCAACACAAGTGCTCTCTACTGGCCATTTAAAGTGTTGAATATGCTAAGCTGACTACATTGTTCTTTTCATTAATGTAGACAGCTTTTTAGAACCACTGTCTCAATTATTGGAAATCACAATGCACTCAGCTTAAATTGTGTTCATATTTAGACTGCTCATTCTCCACAGTTGAATCTTCTGTACGAGCTGAAAATGGAGAGGGGAAAAAAAACATCAATGTAAACATCTTCAATCAAGAAAACACTGGAAGGGCAACTGTGTTTTTAGAGATTAAATGTGGTTTTACATGAGTCCCACTGCTTGAGTTTTACTCCTTTCATCAAGTCACTTGGAAAAACAAAACGTAAATTTTAAACCATTATGTGCATACTGTTTAAGAAATTAACTGGGAAACAGTAAATATTTCCAACAACAAGTCTGATGTGCAAAACCAAAGTATTTTTCCAAGTATTCTTAATTATACTTGGTGCTTAAACGTTCTGCAAATCCAGTTCTGCAGAACTCAGCGATAACAAGGACCAGGTTATGACAACGTTTGTTCTGTCGAGACAGAAAACGTAAAAGTACTACGGTTTGGGAGGCACGGGCTGAAATTAATCACAACGATATAAAAAAAAAATAAAAAATTATACACACACACACACACACACACACACACACACACACACACACACACATAAAACACACAGTCACAACTAGCTGGGTCCTCTTGCTCCTTATGTC
>JABJVR010000035.1:8827202-8869432 GCA_025773905.1 Chitala chitala
TGCTCTGGGATGGGCTCCAGGTTTCCCCGCGACCCTCACCAGGAATAAGCGGTTAAGATAATGGATGGATGGATAATTTCTGCCCCAACAAAACACTTGGATTAATGGTCACCAAGATGTGAAACCTCTGGCTCAGCCATTGAGTGTAGTTATCTCCTCTAGGTTCATTTAGTCTGTATCAATCACCCTTTTTCAAATTGAAATTAGTACTTAATGATTTTTTTTTAACAAGGTCTTTGCCAACCCATTGTCTGTCAGTGTATAAAAGGTCAACAATAGAAACACTGATGAAGAGAAACTGAATCCAGTCTTTATCCAGTTTTTGAATCCAGTTTTTATTTGTAGTTTTTTAATTTTAGCCTTTCAGACATAGACCTGTTTGTTATTTTAATTTTCTAATACCACAGGCTGTTTGATGTTTGCTGATTGGTCTGTCCTGCAGACCAGTGACCGACTCTTATGTACATTTTAGGGTTACGCTCAGAAGAGTTATAGAATATAGAAGAGATGATTGAAAGAAAAGTAACGCATGACTGCCTACGAAGTAAGGTTTGCATAAATGAGCCAGAGGAGCAGTAGAGCTGGGACATGAGAACCATCAGTCTGTTCATAGACACAGTGCCAAAACCGTTGACCTCCTTTCCACTGGCCTGGAGGAGTCCGGACAGTTGAGCCCCCCCCCCCCCCCCCAACCCTCCACATTGGGATGTTCCTTTCGGCACCACCTCTGCTGAATGGAGGTGGAGTCTAGGTCAGGTTTTGTGTGAAGTCAGGAAGCAGCAAGTTTCAGAAATGTCAGAGAGCAGAATAATAGACTGTTTCTGGATGTGAGTCCCTGGTTCCACTGGGCTCTTGGTGAGGGGTTGGACATGCAGGTTTGAGCTGTGGTGTTGTGTTGTGGAGGTGCCATGCTCTGGGAGCTCTTCCAGCATCCCTGCCTCTATTATCTCCCTCCATGTGTACAGTTTGTTTTATGTTACAGCAGCACAGGGTACAATGTACCCATTGTATGATAATGGTAAAATTCCTGTCACATGATCACAGACACCACTATAAAGAGAGTGCTGAGGAGAAGGTGGTTGGCTTGTTAAAAGCAGGTATTAACAGGAAATGTGAAAACGCCATCTCGAAGTTACACCCAGACTTTGCTATTTGTCTAGGAATTTCTTGTGATCAATGGCTACTTCAAAGACTAAAATCCCAAAGTCTTCTGGAAAGGACTATATAAGTTTTAGACATTTGTGTGATTTAGTGACAATGAACAGATTTCCGAGAGGATCATTTAATAGAACGCATGATCATGTCACAGAAGAGCTGCATATGAACTTCAGCAATGTTAGGACTATATAGTTTCAGGAATAAAACTGATGGAACATATAGCAACATGCTATTGTAGTTATTCAAAAATTACTCTGTTTCGACTCACATTTTAAGGAGAGCATTTTGTAATACTGTGGAAGGAGAAACGGTGTTTAATTCATAAATACCTTAATGAAGCTTGTTGACCTTGGCAGGACTGACAACCTAGTCTGAGTTTAAACGTAGACAGCTGGGTGAATTTGGGGAAGGTAAGTGTTTTCAGGGTTTTGCCAGGAGGTGACTGGGCACAGGACTTTTCTGTTTGGCACATAATTGATCTGTTTGCTCTTTGTATCTCCGTGATTTCTGTTCCTTTTTGTGCTGCCCAGTAAAAGAGACAGAACTGCAATTTCTGTCCTTTCCTTTCTGAGAATAAGTTTTAATTTGAGCTTTACCCTTCAGTGCCCCTGGCCTGATCTAGTTGGACAACTCTTTGCTATGCAATGTAAAAGATTAGTAACATTTGAATGTAACACAGCTTGCTGAACTTAATTTTTAAAAGTGTCATATATAATTCATTGGCATGTGGATGAATTCACATCTTCTGATCCCCTTTTAGTAAGTGACTAACTGGTTCGCTTGTGTTATTTAGGTCTGCGGTTCAGAATTTTCAGTGTACGGGCCTGGCGTATATGTCAGGATATCCGGTGTTTATGGATGCTGTTTCTCAGAGTTGGTCTAATATTTCCTGTTCATGAGTGTGATGATTCTCTCCAATGGGAATGTTTTTGACCTGTGTGTGATACTGGTCAGTTGTTGAGAGTGGAGAGTGATTTTTTTCTTTCTTTTTTTTAATCGATATGCTCTGTGTTTGATTGGAACTGTTTGGAGACTACCCTACATGCCTCACCTGCCCTTTATTTCACTTTCTCACCAAGGCTGCAACTTTTGAGCACAAAACTTTGGTACATGAAAACCAGGAATTATTTAAGGTCATGCAAGGTTGTACTTAACTTTTGGTTGGCTAGAGTTGGGGCTTCAGTTGCTGAATAGAGAATGACCTTTATTTTATTTGTGTACATGTTACATATGTTAAGGATACATCTGAAAAAAATGACTTGCTTACAAGTAACAATAACTATGCAACTCAGGGCCAAAGGAGGAGCAGCCACTGGTGGCTTAATCGGTAGAACATCAGGCTGGGATGCAGAAGTGTCCTGGTTCAAATCCCAGTCCGTCCCCAGGTGTGTCCTTGAGCAAGACACTAGCTCATTATAACACGTGTGAAATGTTGTAAGCTGCTTTGGATAAAAGCATCTGCTAAATTAATAAATGTAAGACTTAGCAGCTGGGTAACCAGAGTAGCCCACGTGGTTACCTTCTGATTCGCACAGGTGGACTCACATGCGAAGAGGCTATGTAACAGCACCACACGCATTTAAAACATCAAGAGTGTGTGCAAAATGTTGCCTGTGTGTGAAAACTGCATGAAACAATCATAGCTGCATTTCATCAGTTTTGAAATTGTACAGTTTACAGGTTCTTAAGGACATAATCTAACTTCTGTAGAGTTTTCAAGGCTATATTTGAAGCATAAATACTTCAACATTTTAGTGAATACACCTGAGACATTTCAGCAGTCTTTCACCAAAGCATAAAATCAAGCAATTTGTTTGTAATTAAATTGCATAAACAGATATAAGCGTACATTAATCAGTAAGAGAAATGTAACACAGTAACCAATCAACCAAACTTCTCTGTCTGTTTTCTTCAAAGAACATCATCGTGTAGGGTAATGAAATTTAAACAGAATTACGGAAATTCAGAGAACATTTTTTTTTATACCATCTTCAAGTTAACAATTTAAATCTGAACGCAGACTGGTATTTTCACTTAATATGTGATCTCATTTTTCTTCTCTATAAAAATGTACATAAACAGTGATCAAAGGCATGCGTGGTGTGTGTGTGTGTGTGTGTGTGTGTGTGTGTGTGTGTGTGTGTGCGCGCGTGCGTGCATGCGTGCACACTCTTCCTGACCAATCAGTGGGTACCTCATCTCCCTGCTCAGGTAGATGCCCTCTTGCCTTTCAGTGTATCGCGGCACACATGGCTGTGAACTGCCAGGTTTCACACAGCTATGTTAGTGCAGCAACATGGCGTGTGGTAAGAACATGGCCACGCCTACATTTGGGCTAGGGCAGAGTTGGTAGGGTGGCAGGGGGACAGGGGGGTGGGGTGGATTGACACAAAACAAGCGGTGGAATTCAGCAACAGTCTCAGCAGAGCAGCAATTTCCTGAGTGGGCTGCCCCAGGGAAGCCCACGGTCTGTGTTGGGAGATTACAGCCCCTCACCACCAGATCTCTTACGTTATAGTATTTCAGTAGTTTGTAAACCTTTCTGTGTTGTTCTTCTCTATCCAAAAAGCACGTTTATACCATGAAGTAGACATATTCAGATATGGCCAAGTAATTCTTATGCATATTTAAGAACGTATATCTACTTTGTGACTTTCGTCAGATCGTTGAAATCTTGCCTGGAATCAGATCAGGCTTAGCGAGGGAACTATATGACCTGTATTTATGCCATTGACGTTGCAAATGAAAACATCTGTGGTCTTTCACGCAAGCACCTCATGTTGGACTTCTATTTTCAGACTGAACTCGCATTGAGTTTTATGCATTTTGACTCCCTCCAGGCAGAAATTGCAAATTATCTTCCAATGGAAATTAATTAGATAAATAACTTTATTTATTTGTCCCAGAGAGGGTTAACAGAGAGCCATGGCATCTATGGTGTTTGGACCTTTTGACCCAGCATCTCAAACAGCGGTCTTTGGTTTAAGGTGCACCTGATAGAAAACGGCAAGGACCCGTCACTGTGCATTATCGACCTCAAATGGCGCATGTCAGTTTGTCTGTTTGCCGTGTGCAAGACATGAAAAGTGTTTCTGAGTGACCGTGAGTCATAGCTTGTGACACTCACAACTGAGATTGCTCTTTGTGTGACTGACTGCTGTGTTAGATGGTCCTTAAAGGTCACCTCCCAGAAGTCTGGCCTGTTTTACACCCTGGGCGGAGCATATTTCACACCGCAGCTAAAGTGCAAGTGAAGCCTGTCCACGCCGCTTCTTCTTACCACGCTCGTGTGCAGGACCCCAGACAGCTTTTAAATGTTCTTTTAAAGGTCGAGTGTGGCCAGATCGCATCCGGTCAATTATTTTCCTTTTCACGTCACACCAGTAGAACCAAGCAGATGACAGCACCGGGGCAGTGTCGTGATTGCGACCCATCAGCAGACCTCTGAGGAGCAGAGTTTAGCCAGGAATCTGGTACTTCTTCAAAGCAGCCACTTGTGTAATTTGAAATTTCAGATTTTATGGCCCTCTGTGGAGTTTAGTGAAGCATCTTTCTCCAGCACACGGCCAAGTTCTCAGGTTTTCTGGAAGGCCACCGCACTTTGTGGCTGAAAACTGTTGTGGCATGGAGCAGCACGGCAGTCCCTCCGCTGCATCATGAACACCTGCTGCCCACAGAAGCTCGTGTGAAAATTGGTTCTCCTGCTGACAAAGCAGTGAATAAGCAGGAGATGCAGGAAGGGAGGAGAAGATGGGCTTGGGGTGCAGATAAAAAAAAAAGAGGCTAAAGATACAAAGATCACACGTAATTTAGCAGGAGCAACTAGTATTTAAAATTCATTCTACAGTGACAGCTGATGTGAAAATGATGACCAGGATGCACATTAACCCTGTAATTAATAAGTGAGATATAAAAAAGTTTGGAAAGAAAGTTAATGATGATGAGATGATTTGAAAGCAAGAGAAAGTGTCATACTGTGACCGTCAGTTTTTTTTGCTTTCAACACAAGTGCGGTGATTAACAAAAGGTCCGTTTTCATAATAAATTGCTTTTTGTGTTCATCAATAGCAGGCTAATAGCTGCACAGTGTACCTCCGGCAGTCTTCCTAGTAATTAATAGAAATAGACAAGACTGGTGGCAGACTGCTTCAATGAAAACCCCGCCTCCCATGCGTTGTGGCACGGAAAAGTTTTCTCTGACTTTCTTTGTGGCGGAAAGGTATCCCCGATGGCCACACAGGCAGTGGTTTCCCACGGTTGTGAGGCTTTGTGAGCGAGGCTCTTGCATGAAAGCGGGAGATTGAGCGATCAGCAAGGCGGCGGCAGATCAATCCGCACTTGCCGGGCCTTTGAACCTCGCCACAGCTAAATCAATGGCGGATCGGCACTTGTTAGGCTGTTCAAAGTCAAATGAAAAATAAACGCGCCCCTGCCACGCAACTCCGTCCTGTGAAGACTGCTGTATTCTTTTTGTGTCACAGTTCCATTTAACCTCCTGACCTGCTGATGGGACTGGTGTTAGTGCTGGAGATAGTCTTCTGACCGCACTTGTTTACATAGTTGTTATACTCAGTTTTGTTCAGCATGTTTCGTGGGCTAAGAAGGTGACCCGACTTGAAAGTGGACTACGAAGTGCACAAGTATGAAATCACAGGGCTGGTTTCTGTTTGCAAATCCCTTGTGTTTTTGTTATTGATAATTGCTGCAGATTCCTTCCTTCCTCTTTCCAATTACGAGGGTGCAGTCGCTCCTTTTATCTCTCAGTGGTATCGGGCCTGGCGGTGCTGAAGAGTGACGTCTTGTGCTTCTTCCAGAGTGCGCATTGTTTGTCTCACGCGACGGGGCCAGGTGCAGCTTTGAATGAAGTGATTCGTGCGCTTCAGTCACTAATTACTTTTTCGTGAATGTCTGAGCGAAATGCCTGGAAAGCAATCTTTCGTGTGTCTGTGAGTTATGATTTGTACATCGAAGAAGATGCCCCGCCATTGGCCGTTTTAGTGTATGAATGGTACAGGAAGTAGGCTTTCTCGCTAGTGCTCTAGACCTAAAAGGCTTGGGTCTCTTCCTGTGTGGTTTGCATAACACCGGTTTGCCCCTTCCTTTTACAGGAGCAGAGCCCCAGTAACCAAACATCCCTGGCAATGATGCAGGAGCCGCAGGAGGTTGTCGAGGAGACGGTGACCATCGAGGAGGACCCGGGAACGCCAACGTCCCATGTGTCTGTGGTGACCTCTGAGGATGGAACTACGCGCCGTACAGAGACCAAGGTACAACAGGGTGGGGAGGAGGCCTCGTGCTTCAGTAACCTTGAGATGTTCCCACCATTCAGAGGACTCTCTTGTCACATCTAATTAGGTCAGATGTCTAAGACCCCTCCAGTGTCGAGACAGATTTTCCAGCTGGTTGGGGTGACACTGGTTATTTACACTCAACATTCATGGAAAACAATAGGAGGAAGCTGCTGAGCTGGTTATACATAGTCACAGAATGCTCTTTTCTGCATGTCATAGAGCAGAGCTTCATTGTGCGAGTCCAGGGTCACCGACAGTAGCATGTCTGCTGAGACTGTACGTTAATGGCTGTATACTTAATGCAAAAAATAGTACCTGTTTTCAGCTTCAGTGCAAGCACTATTTATTTTATTTAGCTGAATGGTTATTGATTTAGTTGACATTTCTTTAAAACAGTTTTCACATTTTGCTCTGATAACACGCTTTAGACTGCATAAGATGGACCATTGCTCAGGACATGCTAGACTTTGGGTTACTGCGTTCCCTGTTTAAACAGCATTCCACCCAACTTTGTGCTCCTTTTAACGGCTGTCGGTGAGTTCTGTGGATGACTGTAATTCAGATCATAGGGCTCCTGTATTGGACAGCTTGTATTGTTACTCTGTAATGAATTATTTTAGAGGGCTGTCTGTTGATTATGGCCTGCTTTGTTTTGTTGTTTCTTAATAAGGACACGTCAACAAACATAAAGGTGAGTGGAAACCTCCCTTGTCTTACAGGCTTAATTCACTCCACTATTTATGTACCCATTTTTGCTTGAATGCTCACGAGCACTGAGTTGACTTCAGCCCCACCCTCCCCGCCTTCCTCCATTCCATAACTGTTGTGTGGATTGTAAGAAGTCACTTCACATGTCAGTGTTGCGGTCCTTTCCCCGTGTCCCAGCACCAGGGAGAGCTGGGCTGCCTTCCATTAGCACATGTGAAGCTCTTAGGCTGTAATTAAACATTAAGCAGTTAATCTTCCTGTCACAGTGCGCTACACTCCACGCCACGCCAGTACGGTCCATCAGAACCATATCCCATAAATGGCTGGCACTGCCCCCGTTAGCTCTGAACGCGACACAGAACACAGTCCTCAGTCTGAGGTGAAGGCGTTGACTTAGGGTGATTTGCAGACCGTTGATGTTCAGGGATCTGTCTGTTCCACAGTAGACAGACAGCGGGGATTACGAGTGCTCGGTGGGCACGGTCATGACAGCCGTGGCGGGATGGCTCACTGCTAGCCGGAGCGTCATGCAAGAGCCCGTCTTACTCTCACGTCGCTGCGCCTCGCTTCCATGGGAAAGGGACTGTTAAGTGACAGCATCGATGCGTTAACTGCGTCCTGGGAATTTCCTCAAATTGCGAGCAGCGAGGCAGAAGCCGTGCTTATTTAGCCCTCATGTCTTCGGTTTCCTGAAAACACTTTTGTATGCTGTATGTTTTGTTTAATGGCAGCCGCCACTCTGAGGGTAATAAAGGACTACAGATGGATTAGCCTGGAGTGGCTGTTTAAGTGAAACACAAATTGAATCACTCATTTAAATGTCACGTCCATGCCTGGAGGGCGGAGGGATACTCTCCCTCATTCCTCTCCTCATTCTGGCCATATGCGGTTTTGGCTGGACCCATTCCAGTCCCCCTTTGGTTGGATCGGCAGGGTATTCATTAACATGGTGCCAGAACAACACAAACAGAGAGACAACAGCTAACCTTATTTTTACTCCAAGGGATGTTCTGCGTGCATTATAGATGTGAGTGGATTAGGCTGTACGTGCTTTGTTAAGCGGCGAGCTTTGATGATGTCTGTGCATACACAGAAGTACAGTCTAACCTAAACTAGTCATTGTAGAGGAAAACATTTTGACCAGGAAGCAACTAAGATAACAGATAATCACAGCATACACACACCAACTTACGTTTGTCAGTTCTGTGGAAAGACTGTGTATTACTTTCATGATAAAGTGTTTGCACAAAAGCAGATTGTTTTTATAATAAAGTTGTGGAACCTGTCCGCAGGTGACAAAGGTAGTGAAAACGATCACCCGTCGCACCTACCACCCCGTGACAGTGATGGAGGCTCTGGCAGGGTCAAAACCAGCCACTCCCACCCCGTCGGACGTGGACCCAGTAAAGATGCACCTTGCTCTGGTTTGATGTGGCTTGGAAGCTACTAACACGTGGCCTCGTTTGCATGCACGCTTGATCAAAATTTTTAAAAAGCTTAGAGCGTTACACCTGACAGAGGCAGCCCTCATATACCCTCAATGATGTCCCCAGCCCCACCCCTCTGCAACTGCTTTTCATTATCCTGCAGGTGTAGCTGCTGCCACATACCTGGCATAGTGAGAGCACCAGGTGCACTGGTGTATTCATAGTGTTATTGCAGGAGGATCTCTGACTTCAGTCTATTAGGTGAAAAAAACAAAAGACTTTCCCTAGGTGTTTCTCTTTTTGTTTTTTTTTTAAATGGTCTCATTTTCTCCCAGTTACGAAGGCCACATGCTTACACCCAGCAAACACAAAACGTTCAAATAACGTTAGCTAAACGTTCCTAACGTTCCCTAAACATTTAGCTAATGTTATTTGAATGTTTTGTGTTTGCTGGACAGATACTTTCAAAGCAATATCCCCACAAGATGCTGGCATTTCCTCATGAAAAAGACAGTGGTCAGAACCGGTCTAGAGCTCAGGGCACCATGTTGGGTGTATCTCGTTCTCTCCTACTAAAGAGGAAGAGAGAGATGCAGGAGCAGAGGAGGTCTGCGGTATGGGTGGTGTCAGCGTACACCCCTTAGCTTTCGGTTCAGCGGTTATATGGGTAAACATCCTTCCTCGCCCCCCCAACAGCGACTCTAGGGAGGGCTCGTGTGGGTCTATAGAGGGGCTGTGCAATTAAAATAAAAACCAAATCAGACGTGTTAATCAAGTAGCCATTATTTCGGGATCACAAAGGCATGAGTTGTTTGATTAAGGTGAAAATCCAAACAGGAGCTGATTTTCAACAAGAATTGAGCGATCGTTTGCAATTTACACTCAAAGACAGGAGAGACAGATTTCCTGGGGTGCCTTTGCCATATGTTAATCCAGTTTCCAATTTTAACTTGTTTAAAAAAGCTCTTCTTTCCGTGAAAAGAAGGGTTATGAGAAATTTTCAACTTTAAGATAGCAATTATTAATTGAAGGCTTCAAAAAGTTAAATTAAGCTAAAGTAAAAGAATTTTCACTTTCACGGAGTGTTGAATTAATCATGACGTGAAAAACAACTATAACAATCGTGATGTTTGAACATTTTAACCCAGAGCTGAACTTTTAACAGCCTGAGTGTGCCTGTCTACGACCCTGTTTGTTGCACTTCACAAAAGCGGGTAGATATTGTTTGTGCACCGTTCAAATTAGGTTTTTTTGCATAGGTTCTGTAGATTTATATTACTGGAGAACATTTCCACAGAGACAGATAAACAGCATATTTCTGAGCTGTAGAGAACGCAGATATAATTAGTTTTTATTGACTGGGCTCATTCCTCAGAGGAGTGACTGTCTGTAGATAAAATACCCAGTTATTGGTAGAGAAAATCCACAGGCAGTCAGACTGGATTCAGGAAGCTTTCTGACAGTGTGACATCTTCTACAGTCCCAGACAAACTCCTGATGCCAGGGTTTCTTTTACAGAAAAAAATGACCCTCTCTCTGGGGGGGGCAACAGTATAGATTTTTGGGGTACGCAACAGTTGTAGATATGCTGTATTTTGTACATTACTACAGATAATGCATTTATGTTTTTTGCTTCATAAACAGTGAAGCTGACTTTGATTTAAAACAGGACTTCACTCTTGTGACCTCCATAGTATGAAATATGTTGTATAATTAGTGATTTAGGTGAAGAACAAATAGCGTTGTACCATAGGTCGAGAAGAAATATCTTTGCCCCACACTGGGATTTTAGTTATTTTTTGCTTGTAGTTTAATTTATTTTAATTAGATTAATTCCACTCTAAACACACACACACACACACACACACACACACACACACACACACACACACACACTCTGTACCCTTTCAAACAGATTGTGCATTTTGCTGTTAGCTTTTCAGCTCTCAGGTCCTGCCAGTGAGTTCTTTTAGATTATTAGTATATTGAGAGACTGTACTGGTACCAGTTAAACCAAGTCTCTGGCAAAAGTAGGATTACTTCAAAGCCCAAGATTTCTGCTGTCAGAACGAAGCTGGAAGGAAGAACAAGGGGAATTTTAAAAGCAAACCTCATCTTAGACCACTTCTAACACCGAAAGCAGTTCTTGTTTTTTAAGAGAAAATGAGTGTGAGACTGTAGACCAGTGCCATTGCTGTCCATGCATGAATTTCGTGTCTGCTGCTCAGTGCCTGCTGTTGGCAAATTTTCACTCCAAACCCTGGAACCGGAAGCAATATTCTGCTCATTTCATCTAGAGAAATATCTGTGAGGCCCAGCCTTTGTTGACAGTGTGGCATCCTGCTGGCCTTTCTTTTTAACTGCTGGACTGGCGTGGTGTCTCGCTTGTCCTCAGCTTCACTGTACCTCATTGAGCGTGCAGCTGACACCTCTGGGTGCTCACACTCTCGATGTCGGCCTTCACCAGCTCCCTGTATCTCTTGCTCTTTCTTTTTCTCTCTCCCTCCCTCCACTTTTCTAACATGCTCCCTCTCTTTGTTCCTGTCCTCTTTCTCTTGCCTTCACTTTTCCTTTGTCTCACACACTCTCCTCGCTGTTTCTGTTTCTGTGTTCCTATCCCTCCTTTTGTCTCTTCTCTTTTTTATCTTTTTTTTCTGTTTGTGTACCTGTGCTTCTCTCTCCCTGTCCTGCTCTTTCTCTCCCTCACTTTCTCTTGCACACTCTTTGTTCCTCTCCCACTCTCTCTCTATTCCTCTCCTTATCTTCCTCTCTCCCTCTCTCTATCCCTCTCCCACCCATTCTTTCTTTCTCTCTTCCCTTTTCTCTTTCTCACTTTTCCATTTTTTGTGTAACCCCTCTCTCTGCTCCGACTTGCAGGTCACCAAGATGGTGAAGACGGTAACCACGCGCACAGTGCGCCAGGTGCCGCTCGGTCCTGACGGCCTTCCCCTCCCTGAAGGGTCCTCCCCCCTGGGCAGCTACACGGACTCCATTGACCGGCGCTACATGAAGAACGGAGACCGCTTCATGACGCCACAGGCCACATCCACCCTCACGCGGTCGCACAACAACTACAGCGATTCGTACGGCGACACTCCTGAGGGACAGTACCGCCATTATGGCATACATGATGGCTATGGCGACATGTCCGACAACTATGGCAGCCTGTCACGGGGCATCAATTACCGGCCCCGCTACCCGTACATGGCTTCTACCGGCTATCGGCCTGAGAACAGCTACACCCTGCCCATCCGCAAAGACGACTACGGTCATGTGGCTCAGCCCCAAGTGCCCATGGTGGGCACTGCCGACCTGAATCGCTCGCAGCCCGAGCGCTTCCAACCTGAACCCTACGGCTTGGAGGATGACCGGCGGAGCCTGGGCCCTGACGATGAGGAGCCCTATGACCTGGAGCCAGACTACTCCACAGCCAATCGCCGCACACTCACCAGAACTGATCGGGGCCGCCCCATGAGGGAGCCTATCAGAGAGCCACCCCGGGTCAGGTGAGCATGAGAACTACATTGATCCGACCTATCGCTTAGCTTTTTCTGTAACTCTCTGTTTTTCACTACGTTTCCAGCTCTCTCTCTCTCTTTCTACAATTTGTAGACACTTGAATGTGTCATGTTGGTAAGACTGTAAAGACCCAGATCTTTAGAAATTGCTGGTATTCATGTCTCGTCATGAGCTGAGGAAAATATATTTGCTATGTCAAAGAAAGTGTTGCTGAACCGTTGCTGAAAAAAATGATCAGAATACTGTCATTTTAAAGATTGACAATCAGGACGAAAATGGCAATCAGATATACAATATGGGCCTTTTCTGGAAACCCTGGAAAAGATTTATATATAAATAGATTATATTTTTCTAACAGAAAGATTTGAGACGCAGTGGATGTCAGCATGTATCTCAGGGCTGATTAGTGCACACGGCATGTGTCGGTGTCACCCAAGTAGGACCTCCAATCAGCACCGAATGTCATCGGCCACCCCACTACCTACCTGAGAACAGGTCATCTCACTCACACAAAGAGACAAAACAATAATCCCTGAACATTAACATGCCAGACTGTTTCCTTGTTCAGATTTGTGTGGGCCACTCTCCATTTCAAGAAACATTGTTGGTTTAATGGTGCAGTGGAAAAAGAACACCTTTGTTTAAAGGCGTTTTCTGCGAGCTGGGGCCATTGAGTTTTAGCCTACCAGTAATTGTTCTCTAACCATCAGGTAGAGAGGTTGCTGGGGAGACAGGTAGAACTATACAGGAGGGCTTTTAGGAAGCTTCTGTGTCAATATATAATATTTTTTTAGGATATAGCTATTGGACAGGTGGGGTAGTTAGTTGTTTCTAGTGGACGGAATTGAACTTGTGGCAGCGTGAATGTGTCTGGTGTCTTTATCAAAAAGTTTTTG
This sequence comes from Chitala chitala, assembly GCA_025773905.1. Classification (NCBI taxonomy): domain Eukaryota; kingdom Metazoa; phylum Chordata; class Actinopteri; order Osteoglossiformes; family Notopteridae; genus Chitala; species Chitala chitala. The sequence goes on from JABJVR010000035.1 coordinate 8,840,202, forward strand.
CCTTCTTCCAATGTCAGTTCATGTTTTGAGTCAAAAAGTTAGGGAAGGTCAGGCCCAGGGGTGAGTCAGTCACCGAGCACATGTGTGTGAAGGCTGTTATCAGGAGGGCGTCTGGCGAGTCTTGTTCATGTGGGGACCCTGAGGACACTGGCAAAATTCCCCTTGACAAATTTTTCTGCTGTAACAGCTCAGGCACTGCAGACCACACCTGCACATCATCCATAGGACCCCTGTGGTCTCTGTGACACGGTTCTGTACCAAGGCTGGTCGCCGCCGTCCATGTGACTTTCTCTTTCCCAGTGCTGCATGGCAAAGCTGCCTGGATCACAGGGAGGGCCCGAGCTTTTACTGTTTTCCTTTAATAACAACCGTCGACACAAACGCGTTCAATGAAACTGAGCCTTAAAGTGTGTTAATTACAGCTTTGCACTGAGTCAGTTACAGTCCTTTAATTTTGTACAAAAATATGTAATAATAAAAAAGCTGAATTAAGACGTTTGACATTGAAATTCTTCGTTTAACTGCTGCTAAGTGCCAATTAATCCCTATAGTGTACTTACTTAATTTATCAGATAATGGTACATGTGCCACTTACACCATACCCTGCCCTTTGCAGAGCTGTCATTGTGATTTATTGCTGCTTTTAAAGACCATCTGATGATGGGGTGTCTCCGGTCAGTCTCTAATGGCTCATCTCTCCTTCCGCGACCGGGTCACACTGCTGCCCTCCTCCGGGTGCTGGGGGAGGGAGTGGTCGCCTAGGTGATGATCTTGAAGAGGGAGGGGTCTCGTTCCACCACCCCTCTCACCTGGTGCTGATAGATACTGTACCACACTCTCTCCCTCATTTCTGCCCAGATGTGGTTGCATGACCCCTCGCCCCATGTAAAGCCAGCGAGCTTCATTTGCACAAGGCAAAGCTCTTCCGTATCATTAAAAACAAACAAAAAAAGGTGAATTACAGAAACAGAGGGAAGAACGGTTATAGACAAAAGAGGGTGATATGTTTACTGTGGAGAGAGAAAATGAGGTGGAAAGTGTTTTAAGAATACAAAATTTCTAACAAGTTCCTGGTTGCTTCATTAGGCTTAGAAACGTCATGTATGCAGTCACAGGCTTAAGGAGTGAGAAATGTTTTCTCTGCTTCAGTGGCATTTATTTAAGCCGGAGGGCTGGTTTGTTAGCCCCATCATGGTAGCAAGCTCACAGGGGTGTGTACCTTCATGCTGCCTGGTGGTCTGATCTTTCACACCCAATATAATACCTACCTTATCGCAGTGCGACAGCAGCTTAAATCCTTGAATACGAACATTTGCTCCATCAAACTGACAGAATTTATACCCGTGGAAAACCTAAGCGATTATTTTTTTTTGCATGGGATTTTTTTCTTCTTTTCTTCCTGTTTTATTCCTCACACGTTTTCTTTTCCATTACATGTGGCTTGCAGGCATTTTAGGTACCTACCTTAAGCACAAACCACTAGAGTGGCAGTTGCACACCTAATTACCGCTCCAAATCAGTAGCTGTTACGGGGTGTGGGGAAGCTCGCCTGCATTGTTCGTGTGGAAAAAAGGTGGAGCTTAGGTTCGTGTACTGTTTTATTTTGCTGGGGAGAGTCACTTGTGGGGGGAGTGTGGTGGAAACTCCAGAGGTGGCCAGTACGTTGTGGCTTATCTGCAAGGCTTTGTCATCAGTGGGATTTGTCCACCTAAGAGAGGGATGTTAGAATAATGAATTGCATTAGGCTAACGCTGCACCTGACCAGTGCCTGTTTGTAAATGTCCCCTTGCCAGCTGTAGCCAGATGTTAGGTCAGCTCTTGGCTATGTGTAACGACCATGAGTTTGTGGCATTATTATTTGCAGGGCGTCTAACTTGACTGTGTAATTGCATTAAAGTGGGTGTAGTAATTCTTCCTGAGCACAGACCCATGGCTCCCTGGAGCAGAAGTCTCTAACTCAGTTTGTTGCATTTTTAACGCTGTTTCAGCTTCCCAGAAATGCCATGGCATCTGCAGCTGGTCCCCACATGTGCAAGTCGACCCCTCCTTGTATGGGTCATTTTATTTGCATTGCTCAGTGGCTGCGGACTCTTAACACCATTTGTTATGTACGTGCTCAGACTCCATGTCCTTCTCCGATTTTTAATTAACGTAAAACTTGCACTTGAAGCACGCACACATAAGCACTTACTTCACACATTTCGGCAAGGACATCTTCACAGACAGCAGTTACAGAACCACAATAAATGGTTCGCTTCGTCCCCTGGAGGTGTATCTGACTGCTGAGGCGGAGACCGCAGAGACCATGGATGTCTCTAATTGGACATCCCTCTCCAGCTTCTGGTCTGTGAGACGTGAACAGTAGAGCACAGAGAGGTGGACCATAGGGCTTGACGTGTGAGTTGTATCACACTGCTGCTAAATTGTAGGCGCTCAGCTTTTTGCTTGTACTAGTTTTAAGTTTGAAGACCTACTCTTGGATGTAGATATTTCACAGGCATGCAGAAACTCTGCAGATGTGTCACCATCTTACCATGGGTGGATCTAGGGGTGAGGCCGCAGGGACACTGGCCCTAGCTGATAACTGATTGGCCCCTTTAGTGTCCACCTCCTGTCTGTCACTAGTTGCTTCAATGTAAGCCATACAGTTGGTCAATGTATGTTAACTATGGCCCTTGTGTCGCACCCCATTTTTAACAATCCTATAACCTTTTGTGGAATTTTTTAAAGCTTTTGTTGATGAACATACTCAGAACATCGACCACAGCCCTGTGAAGATCCTTTCAAAATTTTTAAATGTTTATTATTAGATTTTTACGTCACATTCTTTTTTGTTCAGGAAAAAAACAAAGCCGTACGAGAAAGCTTTACAGAGCCAACTGTGAGTTTGAAAATGCCAGTGTTCAATGGAGACATACAAATAGAAAAATATTTAAAAAGCGCAATAAAAGAGAAAACTCCCAAGGCACAAAAAAAATAAACCCAAATAAACCAAGAGGCAAATAAAAAAACAAGAACTCAGTTGAATATGTACACTCAAATAACAATTAAACAGTCAGAAACCAAAACCAGGCATAACAGAACCACCTCCAAGACAGCCCCCATGACAAAGAGTTCTTACTTTTCTGTAGTGTGAGTAATCTAGAGCTATCCCTCCAATTTGAAAACCACAATGTCCACCTCAGGCCCTTTGCGCCATCCCAGATCATCTCTCCTATTCTCTTTACATTTTGCATTGCACTAATGGAAGGGAACACCGTTACAGTAACGAGCAGTTCTGTCCAGTAAACTCCGAACTCCACTGTTCACAAGCTTCTATTTGCTCAGCAGAAATCAGACAAACTGTGTAGAGAATTGAACCACACTTGCATGTTTCACTAGGAAGCTGCCACATGCTCCACTAACAAGGAGCTCGAAAATTACGCTGAGAAGGAAACAATGTATCAAAATAGTTTGCTTGCTTAATTCAAAATGCTCACAACACAAGCTGCGGTTGGTAAGCCCACGTCCTCTCCTTGTTGGCATCATGCACACCTGTGTTTGGCCAATGCTTTCTTATTGCAGGCAGCTGTGTTACACTCTAAACCCATGTTTAAGCAATTAAGCCATCACGACAACTTACATGTTACAGATGTTTGGAATGGTTGATAATTGGATGCTGCTGTTATACATTAAACTTGTATCTGGGAAACAGGTGGAGAAGTTGTTAGGGGAGAGTACCATGACCCAGTGGTCTCTAACTCATATTCTAGAACGAGCTCTATCTTTGTGCTTTACACAGAAGTACTTAGAAGTACATGCGCTAATAAAATATCCAGGTGTATAAAAGGGTCAACACTGTAATTTTCTCTGAATAAAAGTGTCATGTTTGCATCCAAATGTAAATTTTGCAAAACATGGTCACTACAGTTGTGGGTAGTGAAAAATAAATATACATTATTTCCTTCACTTTTGTGGCCATATAGTGTTAACAGGAATGTGATTGGTGTTCAGGCAGGGGCAGAGTTGTGTTCACTTTGAGGTCCTTTTCTGGAGCACATATACCATGGTACAGCAGTCCAGACTTAGTCTCCCCTCTGCCAACTGGACTCCTAGCTTCTCTCCCTTAATACCTTAACCATTAGCTTTGTGACCATTAATAAATGAGAGTGACAGAAAGTGAACAAACTCGCATTCAGAGGAAGACCATTAACAAGGCAGTAATTCCCCGTTCCTGAAGTCATTTTGTACTGGCCCACTGACAGAATTGTTATTAACAGGGTGTGAGTTTGTGTGTGTAAATATGTGTATTCTCCCTCTCTCTTTTTCCTACACAGGCACACACACACAGACACACAACATTCTTTACTTTTGTCCTGTCATTGTTTCACGTTTCCATGCCTGTCTCCTGTTAACCCCCCTTCTGCCCATTTCTGTCTTGCTTTCCCTGTCTGCCTGCCTCACCCAGGGTGGGTTACGACGACCCCATTGAGGCAGAGCTGATAGACGAGCGCCACCCGTACATTCATGGCATTTACCCGGCCCCACTGGCACAGCCAGAGCTGGGCAGCATGGCCAGCCTGGACCGCATGGGTGGGCGTCGTTCGCCATCGGCGGAAAGCATCCGCAAGGACCCTCGCTGGCGCGACCCCGACCTGCCCGAGGTGATCGCCATGCTTGGTCACCCCATCGACCCGGTCAAGTCCAACGCCGCCGCCTACCTGCAGCACCTGTGCTACGAGAACGACAAGGTGAAGAAGGAGGTGCGCCAACTGAAGGGGGTGCCAGTGTTGGTGAGCCTTCTGGACCACCCGAAGGCTGAGGTCCACCACAAGGCTTGCGGAGCCCTGCGCAACATCTCCTACGGCAGGGACCACGAGAACAAGGTGGCCATCAAGAACTGTGATGGTATCCCAGCCCTCATCCGCCTGATGAGGAAGACCAACGACATGGAGGTCCGGGAGCTCATCACAGGTGAGCCTGGCTTTGTGCAGGGCTGAGGAGGGCAGGGCAAGGTGTGCTGATGGTGTATCAGCTTTGCACATTTTAATTTAATTGAAATGGATAACTCACAGAAATTAATTGTACAGTGTAAAAGTGTTGGGATTTTATTCATTTTTCTTTATCATACTTAGGAGAAGTGTGCAAATCTATTACATCTGCAAAACCTAAATAGAGTATCTTAAATTTACATGCTTGCTGCCACGATATCATTGGCCCACACTGATTTTAACTATATTTCTGTCACCTGTATAAGACACATACTGTGATCTCTTTCTCTGTACCTAAGCATACGTTCTGTTGGCGCCCTGCTGACAGTTTTTCACTTTTTGAACCAGGCAGTTAGCATGTTTTCTTTGGGTGAGTGCTGTTGGATTTGTCAACAGATGCTCACGAAGCTGCTGTGGATCGCAGCACCGTGTGTGCGCATGTGTGCGTGTGTGTGTGTGTGTGTGTGTGCGCGTGCCTGTTGGGGGAGAATGACTCACCCATGACACAAACGGCTGCCTTCAGAGAGTGCCACTATAAGTCGTGGCTAAAAATAACGCCTCTGAGCGAGACATTGAATGCAAATCTCTCCCCGTGCTCCGCAACACGCCACGTGGTCTTGCCGTGAGGCCCCGCGGAAGTGGTATAAACAATGCACCATCAGCATTCGGCGGCCCACACTGGGCACGCTTTTCTGCAATTAAATGTAATTACATGCCTTGAAAATAGAACATTTTTCGATTGTCCATATGTACTTTTTAAGGGCTTCCACAGTTTCAGGAACCACAGCCAAGAACTTTCCAGCAAGTTCAGGCCTGATGTGGAGTAACTGAATGGTTTAACAGTCAAAGCATACAAAATGTTAGTTATTTTTATACCTTCTGTGTGTGCTCTTCTTTTCCTACTTTTTCTGTGTATTTATGTTGGAACCACACTATTTCATCTATACATCAGTTTGGCCATTCAGAACAACTGCTTCTCCATGCTTTAATGTGCACGATGACAGAACAAACATACCCGCTGAATAAGATTCCTTTGAATGGACTTTGTGAGGGCTCATTTGGTGTGATCTCCAGGAGGACTGCACACAAGCTCGGCTCACTGCTGCATCCTGCAGCCTCTCGCTCAGCATGCGCGTCTGCGCCGCGGTCTCTCGGGACGCAGTGTACACCCGTGCAGAATGCAGACGGCCGCTCTTCCGTCGGCACACCTCAAGCGAAGTACCAACAAGGCCAGCATCCGCAATCGGAGATGAAAGGGCTAGAGTGGCATTAATCATTCAGCAGTGCGTGTTTGTGGTTCGGCCTGTAGTGGAGGCAGACCCCAGCCCCCTCCCAGCTGAGTGGTTCTGAACCCAGGCTGTGAACCGCGCTCCAGGGCTTGTGTGAGTAGTACCAGACATCTTGGGGTCTTTGAGGGTAACTCAAAGGGCAAAATCCTTTATTTGGGAGCAGGAAGGGTATGCTACATGCCATTTATAATCTGCTGGAGCCACCTGACACACAATCGTGTCAGACCTCTTTCATACAAACCACAAACATATATATGTTTATATGTATGGTATATATAGGCATTCATTCTCCAAACCGCTTATCCTGTGTCGGGTTGCTGAGGGCCTGAAGCCTTTCCAAGGGAGCTTAGGGCAAAAGGCGGGGGATACACTGGACGGAGTGCCAACCCATCGCAGGGCACACACACACACACACACACACACACACACACACATTACAGGCAATTTGGAAATACCAGTCAGCTTACAGCGCATGTCTTTGGATTGGGGGAAGAGACTGGAGCACCCAGAGGAAAACCCCAAAGCACAGGGAAAACATGCAAACTCCACACAAACAAGACAGAATCAGAATTTGAACACACCTAACTGTGTAGATGGGAGCCAACAGTACTAACCCATGAGCCACATCACCCCCTATACAAACTGCTAAAGTGTGGTCTTTTTTCAGCTTCTTGCTCATATAATGCAATTACTAATGATTTTGGGGTATTTTCTCAGAATTTCTTCCCACAAATGCATTGAAACTATGTACTTGCATATATATTTGCATACCCAGATATACATAAAATATCAAACTGCATGCATTGCCATGTCTACAAAGGGACTTCAGAGGTCCCCAACTGGGCCTCTCTGCTCATTTCCTGCAAGATAATCTGCTAATCAAATAAAAAGAAGTATAGAATGAAATTAAATTAAGAAATAAATAAATACATGGCACAGGAACCACGAGGAACCATAAGGTGAGGTTTATTAAGTTTCCTTCTCCCTTGTTCCCATCCAAGCATCAAAGCTCATTCCATTTCCTGGCCACCAGAGAGCTTGTAAGCAGGACACTGTCTAATCATGGGCCTTCACTGCTCATCTGTTAAGTAGTACAACCTCTGCCCATTCGTCAGTGTGAGAGCAGGGAATTCTGGGTGCTGCTGCAGCGAAGAGGGAAGTCATGAAGTGGAATGATGGAGGGACTCTGATTAGAAGGCTGTTTTGTGTTCTTCTGTTATGAAGTTAGCTGGATGGTTGGGGGAGATGGCAATGGAGCAATTTTTTGTTGTGTGTGTGTGTGTGTGTGTGTGTGTGTGTGTGTGTGTGTGTGTGTGTGCACATTCACGCACGAGGCACTGTTTGAGGAACTGCTGGCACAGAAAGCACCTGCAGTGATTTTTCATTTAAGTTTTGTTTCTAAAAGCGGTCATGTTCACATTCTCTTGTTTAACTGTTATACGTTAATAAACGGAGCAGCCATGCACTATTTCTAGATGAACAGGCTCCAGTAAGGGCTGTAATTGACAGTGATTTGATCATGTAAGTCGTCGTTCTTTTACTTGGCTTGTCTGTGAAGAGCTAATGAGGCCGTGAGGGTAGAGGGAAGCCGGACTGTGTGCTCTGCTGTTGTGTGCTCTTTTGTTCACTACTGTGTTTTTAATACTTCTGTGTCACCTCCTCCTGTCTGGTTCCTTGTTAAAGTGTCAGCGGATGCTTTCCACTTCCTGTACTGTTGTGTAGAAGGGGTTGCCATGGAGGCCCAGCAGGATGGGTAATTGTTTCCCACTTCAGTGTGTAGGTCTGATTCAGGCCCTGGTTCTGTGGGCATGTGTGTTTTTTGCCCTTTGCGGGTTCTTCACGTGTTTGCGTGGCCCCCACCCCCATGCATTTTAGGTGCTCTGGCATCCCCACACTGTTTCTCTGGTGTGTGTATTCTGTGATGGACTGGTTTCCTGCCCCCACAGTTTAGCTAGTTGGCTTTGGGTTGGCTTCAAACTCCCCCACAAGGGATTACAGTGATATTTATATACCAATACTTATAGTATGATTATTTTGCTTAGCAGGTAACAGAAGTCCAACATTACACAGGTGGTGCTTATAGATTAAAGACCTTCCAGGCTTTAAACCAGCAAACTTTTGGTTACCGTGGCAGCCTCTTGATCATTACTCCACCTACTGTTCTTTTTCATAAAAACAAAGTGACCCATTCATTCTGGACTCTATACAACTTTGCAGGCAGGAGATGTATTTATTTTTCTGAATTGCGTATACTGGAGATACAGTGTAGTCATTTCTGTTGTATAAAGGAGTTTATGCATCATGATTTCAGCATTTTTGTTTCTATTACAGTTATTGAGCTCCTAATGGCCTTTATGTTAACAAATAATAAAAGTAAATGACTGGAACTTTTTCCAGCTGGATGCATTGTGTAGTTATAACATTTCCTTGGTAACAATGCATAATTAAACGTTACTCCTTTCCCACAGCTGCTTTCTTACTGTTAGAGCAAATGGGGTGATTCTAATCACATAAAGCAGAAGTAATCGACCCATTAGCCTTTGAGAAGAGTGTAGCCACATCCCTCACCTCCAGCTATAGGAATATGAGATGCGATTGTGCACGCTTGGACGGCGTCGCGCTGAGCTCGTGCCCATGGCAGTCCTTGCTACAGACAGAGCCACTCGGGCTGAGCAGTCTGGAGCCTCATACAAGATGCTACCGGACCTCTCAATATAGTGTCGGAGTACACATGCTCTCTGCTCGATAAGCGGAGTATTTCGGTTCATGCCTTTTTTTTTTTTTTTTTAGTAGACTGTAGCTTGCATTGCAAGGATAAAACTATTATTCATTCTGAATTATTTTCTTACATTTTACGGTTATGAGTATGGATTTTCAGTGTGTGTGTATTGTATGTTTGCTTTCGTGGGACATGTGTGTACTTTTGTGTATGTGTATGTAGGTTTATTTTGTGTCTGTGCATTGGTTTAATTTTTTATGTGTATTTTTGTATGTTTTGTGTTTATACTCATGTAAATGTGTATGCATGTTTACAATACAAATACAATTTGCCCTCCTTTTGCTCTCATGACCTGCATCGCCATTGCTGACCTGTTCCCCCCGCTCGACAGGAACGCTGTGGAATCTGTCCTCCTATGAGCCCCTGAAGATGGTGATCATCAACCATGGACTGCAAACCCTGACCAATGAGGTGATCATCCCTCACTCAGGCTGGGAGCAGGAGCCCAACGAGGACTCCAAGCCGCGGGACGCAGAGTGGACCACCGTCTTCAAGAACACGTCAGGATGCCTGAGGTACGGCTGCGGGGCCAGTGGTTATTTCACCAGATCTCACGTCTCTCAGAATTCCCACGGAGGCGCATTTCCCAAAGTTCACACCTGGTTTGTTATAGTGTTTCCTGGCAAAGTCATTTTGCGTTGCATGTGTTACGGGATAAATGTTGTCATATTAAAATTCCACACACATAAAATTATGAGTCAGTGTGAAAAAAAAGGAAAAATCTCTCATTAATGCTTTTACGGGCATCTTACTCCACCCAGCCTAAAAAAATTGGAACAAGGCCAACAGGAAGCATTACAGCTGTTCAGAGTGACAGACTGCTTTCATATTGGCTTTGGTCCATTTGAAAACCAACAAATGTCAATATGAGCAGCCTCAATTACACTGGTATGGGGCCATTAGCACTAATAACTAGTAAGAAAGCCACCTTTACCAGAGTGTGTGTCTGGCCCACAAGGCCTGTTTGAGAGTATCCTCTTTGATTTAGATATTGGGAGCTATGGAGAGGGGGGAGGGGCTCATCTCCATGGCAGCGCAGCGCAGCATCCCTCTCCCAGCCATCCGGGTTTGTGTGGGCATCAAAACTGACAAAGAGCAACTGATAGACATCTTTCACAGTGTTATTTTCACCCTGGCAAGAGATAAGGTTCTTTTGAATCTCAGCCAGATATTTAATTTTTTTTTTGTTTCTTTTGTTCTCTGTTGGGTGATTTCTGTGGGAAGAAAATAGCTGAAGGGTTTAAGCATGAAATGAATGAATCTTTCTGTGGTGCATTAGAGCACGAATGAAGGAAGATGTGTTTTAAATTGAGGTTACAAACTGCCCCAGTCAGGTCCTTCTGTGTTCGGACTGCTAGCATACTGTCACTGTCTGTGAGCTCTTTTGTTTTTCTCTGCTATTGTTTAAAACAGCTGAACAATCTTTGCTTATTTAATGTCATCTTGTGAGCCTTCAGGGCATTGGAAGCGTATCCATTTCTTCAAGTAAATGGAGGTATTCTGGGTTTGAGGTTTGCGATTGTTTGTGCCGTTGCACGATGACCTCGCGCCCCGCTGTGATGCGTAGTCCTGTGCTATTAGGACACGGCGGTAATAGATACTTGAGGCCCTCGCGTACCTTGTTCGGCGTGATTAGTGAGCTTGCCGTGAGTGACCTTGATCAACCTGGTCACAGAAGCAGCAGTGGGAGTTCTTCATACGCCTGGTTCACAGGCGGCTGTTGTTGAAAAATCCCTGCCTGTTGCCAGGGTGTCAGAGCTGCTTCATAAACGTGAGTCTGGCTGCCTTGGCTTATGCTGTGTTATGTTATATTACTATAGTATTGTTCAGTTTTACTGTGGACAATTGTTCTGCTTTCACCTATGTGTGACCTGAACTCATACCTGAGGAGGGGTGAAGGTGACTTTAGTTTGGGACCCATTTACAAACCTCAGTTTTTCACATTTATCAGGTCGAGGTCTATATAATGACTGGGAAATGTTTTTGGACATCTTCAGGGTTTTTAATCAGAAGTGTGGGGGGAGAGGTGGCCGATTTTGAACAGACACACACACGTAGGCACACACACACTCACACACACACACTCATACATGCGCGCACAGCTACGCATGCTTCCTCTGGGCCTGATTTCATTAAAACTGACTGCCAGCTGGGAGCCTCTCCGCAGAAGTGAGGGGTACGTGTGTCGTTTTTGGGCCCCTAATCCCACCCCCCCACCCCCCCACAGCTGGGGTGCTGCTGAAAACTCAGCCGAACTCCAGCAAAACACTCCCTCCTTGTCCCTCCAGAAGTTAACACATTCCAGATTAAAATTCCTCTTGTTTCTTCTGTCTCAGGCATCTGGGGCTGTTTAGGTGACCTTAATACAAGGAAGGGGTTAAGGGGTTTGCAGGGAGGAGGTATGATCCATCTGTTTTTAGAATATTTTCCATAGCCCCCCCAAAGGTTGCCTCTTGCTCCATTCAGCTTACTCCTGCTGGGCCAGTGCTCTTCTTTTCTGTCACCATCAGTGTAAGAGCATAGCTGTAAAGTCTGTAAGTGACCGCAATGCTCCAAGCTGAACAGGGCCATGTGCTCCAGCACCTTCGGAAACAGAGGTGCATGACTTTGAGGGTTAAAAGACAGTAAAGAAGCAAGATTGTTACTGTATCTTACGTTTTCTCTTTTGCTCCTGTCTGACTGTGAAGCCGCTTTCGACTCAAGCCTTGGCCCAAACCTTGCTCAAAATATGCCCCATCCATAAGGCTGAACAAAGATAATCTATGGCAGAGGTGTCAAAGGACAGTCCTGTAAGGCCTCAGTGGGTGCAGGTTTTTCTTCCAGCTAATTCAGTCATTTTAATTTGTAAATCTTAATTTAATATCAGTTACATCCTTGCCTCTCTTCATTCTTCTGGATCATTTGCATCTGTTCTCTCAACCAATTGAGAAAGAACAAAAAAGAGTTACAAAGAATAAAGTTAAAAGCGAGACTTGTAGTTTAAGCTCTGTAACAAAAGTATGAATCCCAAATTACAGTGTTGCTATAACTGCAGAATCTGAGCAGAAAATGTCTGGATAATTCAGCATGGTGTTAAACCAGTAATCATTAATTGTATTCAAATTATGTAATAATGAACAGCAAGAATGCTTAATTGGGAGTAGTGTCTTAAGTGATCATTAACAGCAAATGGATTGAAAGATCAAAAATATATCATAACTGTTAAAAATGGTAAACAACATTGGTAAGTCTTCATCATGTTTTGTAAAAACCTTATTAAACATGAATAAAGCTCATTTAGACTTTCTGGATTGACATACTAATTATACAGACATGTCAGTAATGATTAATTGACATTAGGGTTCAATTAACAGCAAAATTTTGCTGAAACAAAAACCTGCACCCACTGCGGCCTTCCAGGACCATGATTTGACACCCCTGTTCTATGGGTGTCTGATACCAGGGCAAGCATGATAGCTCCCTGTCTCTGTCATGGCCGTGAACCTGCTGTAGAACCCATCTCTATGGAAACAGTAACCAGTGACATCTGTTGCTAAGTAAACTGCCTAGTAGCAGTGCCATATTGGCAGTAAATATACCCTGGTTTTGTGCTGCTGCTTTCTGGCGGAATTTATTATGCTGCTTCTATGAAAGTGAAATTGAGTATATAATTATTGTATTTTACGGTTAAAAAAATCCACCGTGACTCTTAGATTTAAACATTTTCCACCAGCATCCATGTTCAGAAATGATCTCAGTTGACATATCTTACATAAAACAATAGCTAGTGGTTGCTAGTGTAACCCACTTCTGGGTGTGCACTCCTCACTTTAGCATCAGGAGGAGCTAAGTGTTTTGTGTGACAGTCATCACATGACACAGCGAGCTTACCAACCAAAATTTAGTTAATAACATGTATAACATATTTACAAGAAAATAAAAAGACCAATGGGCCCTTTTACCTAAATAAATAAATAAATCGTTCATGGAATAGTTTCCGTAAAGTTTCTCCCTCATAACAGGTGGGTGTGTTGGAGGGAGTATCACACCGGTGTGACTGGTACACTCCTACCAGAAGCAGAGTGTTTATCCACTTTTCTCACTGGTTGCGTAGCTGCTGGTTTCCTAGAGAATCAAATGGGAGGCTCTCCGTTTATGGATCTTGTAGGTTGTCTTCTCAGGATCTCCTTGATGATTCATACTTAACTACAGAACCTGACCGAGATGGAGGGCATCTAACCAATTAAAGAAGGGTGCTACAAAGATTCAAGGACTTTGGTATAGGACCTTCTTATTGTAACTTCTTCTTTTGCTTTTTCTTTCTTTTCTTAGTGTTCTAACGATGATCTCACTCGTTCTGAACTCAGTGGGGTCATATCAAGTACAGCTCTTTCTCTTTCTCCCAGTTTTTCAGTCTCACATGCACTTTTCCCTGCAGGGACCCTATGTCACTTTTTTGTAGGGTTGGGCTTGGTGTCACAATTAATTTGATTGGTCCGCCTCGAATCCTCCGCAAACAGGGGAAAGACACTACTTGAAATTAAAACGAATTAGTTAATATTTCATTTAATTTTATTTTAATCCTGTCTCTTCCACGGGCTTACACTAGCATGTTAAGTAATAGAAGCGCCACTGACCTTGAGGTGAAAGGGTCATTATGGTCAGTGGTGCTTCAGACAGAGACAGCGGGAGGGCTATGCATAATTGACCTCCAGTAAAGTCATTTTATTATATTAAGAGTCACCAATGGCTTGCAACCTTAAATTTTGAACAGAGGCCATTTTCTTTTATGATCAGAAGTTCCCTTACGGGACCTTTTTGAGGGACAGTCTACACTTTACCCTGATTAACTACAGTGAAGGCAGACCACACAGCTGAAGCTCTTGCCCCGTGTTTGTTCTTGTGTATGGTGGGCCCTCACCAGCTGTCACACATTGTTACAGCAAGCTTGTTGTTTTTAGGGACCATTGAAGAAATATGATTATGGAATAATAGCAGTAAAAGAGAATGATCTTTTCGATCAACATGTTGATAAACGTGCTAACGTGTGAAGGTTGGATGATAGTCGTGGGTTTACGAAAGGCAGTTATGTAAATCTGATGTGGAGGGTGCCAGGCTGGAACAGGAGTCCATATGGCACACGACATCTGCATTTCTCCTGAATTAATTAATTCTAATTAATGTATTATAACAACTTGGGTGCATCTGTGTAGAGAGGGTCTTTGGGCCAGGACCAGCATATTGAGGTTTGGAGGAACAGACAACTATGAGTGTAAGTACATGTAACAGTGCAGTGGACTTGACTTTGCCTGGGGACTAGTCTTCAGTGGTTGTGATTGAACTTTTTTTTTTTTTTTGAATAGTATTTACTGCAGTTACACACCAAATGAACTGAGTCGACTTTGTTCTATAAATGTTTTCATCCTTTTTTCGAGTTTTATTTCAGCAGATGAAGTTCTATGACTTGTGTTTATCCTCTTGTCCTTGACTGGTTCTTTTCGACAAGGCAAGAGTGTACATGCGAGGGACTGAGCTGGGATTGGTGGCCACAGACAGAAAGGCATGGCCTTTGAACAATGCATGCTTCTTGCCACATTTCAGTGTAGTAGAAGCGCAGCTCTAATGCAGCCATGCCTTCTGCTCTGCTGCAGGAACGTGAGCTCTGATGGGGCGGAGGCTCGCCGGAGATTGCGGGAGTGCGATGGCCTGGTGGACGCCCTGCTTCACGCCCTGCAGTCAGCCGTGGGCAAGAAGGACATGGACAACAAAGTGGGTCCACACGCGCGCACACTCACCCGCACGGACATGTGCACACATATGCGCATACGAACGCATGCGAGCACACACACGTACATATGTATGCACACACACATATGCTCTCACATGCACGCACACATGTACACACGCACATATACACATTCTCATAATCATACATTTTTTTCTCCTGTCAGTCAGTGGAAAACTGTGTGTGTATCATGCGGAACCTGTCCTACCACGTGCACAAAGAGGTGCCAGGAGCGGAGAAGTTCCAGGACTCCTCTGCCGGCCAGGCTCCAGGATCAGCGGGCTCACAGCGAAAGAAGAAGGACGACGCCGGCTGCTTTGGTGGGAAGAAGGCTAAAGGTAACCAGCTGTTCCTAGACTCATCAGTTTAGTGTCATTCACACAGAGTGCAGAAACACACACACATGCAGTGCAAAAACACATGCACATACAGGTCAGACATCTGCTGCTCCCTGAGCACAGAGACCGGCTCAGTGACGCTGGAAGGAAGGGGACATCTGTTCTGTGGCACAGCGGGCCTCACGTGCAGCGTGTCTTATGTACGTGTTTATGTGCTTGGCATGGACCGCCTCAGAATGACTCGTCTGTGTTTTTAAATGGTTAACAAAGCAGTGCTATGACATAGGCCCCCTCTCAGATATTCTGGGGAGGGATACTGAGCCTGAGATTGCTTTTGGGCCCCTCTGGCTCCTCCATACTCAGTATCCATCTGAGCACTGAATCCAATTCAGAGACATTAATTACAGCAACTTTCTGTAAAAACATGAAAATGCATGTTAATTGTGTTTCTGAACCCTGTTTAGCTGAATGGTCTGTGGACGACACAGTGGCTAAGGAGAAGGGCTTTCAGCTGTGAAGAGTCCCTGTAAGGCTCTTGCTGTGTATTTTAGCAGGAAGCACTAACTGTAATGTTGTTATGATAATAATATGATCATTTTAATTTGGGTAGCATCTTTCACAGACCTGCTGTCGCTTTACAAAAAGTGGAGACTGTATCTTATGTAATTCTTCTGTAATCATCTGGCTAAAATTACCAGTGAAGATGCATGTTTACTGCAGTTATATTTATTCCTACATTACACATATATATATATTTTTTGTCGGACAGAAAGTGTTTCCAGACTTTCATAAAGCTTATCTTGCTAAGATGCTCATATTTTAAAACTTTGTGGCTCTTAGGAAGAGTCTGCAGACTGCTAAGTACACAATGTATATATTCTGAGGCTTCGCGTTGTAAGCATATGGCTGCACACGCTTGACGGTATTATTAGTGTCCTGAAATAGTCTTTTCAAATTAAGTCATTTTTTTCTACTTTGAATCAAAAAAATTATTCCTTTTCTGAAATACATATATATTTTTATATGTAATTTATATGGATTTGATATACAATGATACAGAACATCAGGCTGGTATACAGAAGTCTCCTGGTTCAAATCCCAGCACAGTGAAATTTGTCCGTGAGCAAGATACTCAGCACTAGCTCCCCGGGCACCACATGTGGCTGGCTGCCCACCACTCCCCTCAGGGGATGGGTTAAATGCAGAGAACGAATTTCCTGTTTTGGGATTAACAAGGGATTTAAAAAATTTAAAGTAAATGCATAGTTACCAACCTCTTGGCTCTTGACGGCAGACTAAGCAATGTAAGAATACTGTTAGTGTTCATATGTAATACATATTGTTTTGTACTATTACCGTCATATTCCTACACTGTTGGGTCATTAAAACTAGTAGTCCCTGCAGTTGCTCAGTTGTTTCTGGTGTCTTGTACATGATGCTGATGTGAAATGTTAGCTGTATGGGCTCTTTCATTTGCGGTTGCTAACAGACTTTATTTAACTACCTTTTTATTTTGCAGCGTACTTATCGCTTTGTTTCTTAACAACCGTTGCTTAAGTGAAGAACTGTGCACCTGTAAAGTCTGCCTCCCCTAAAGAGCACACCTTTTATCGTTCCTTCTCTCTTCTCCCCCATCCTGCTTCTGTTTTGCGCTTGCTGCTGCCTCCTTCGCTAACTCTAGAGGAGTGGTTTAATCAAGGTGAGTCTGCTCTTACCTCACTTGCCTCAGACTCATTTTATTAGTGTAACTTGCCGCTACTACTATGCTTTTTTTTTTTTCGTTTTTACCTTGGAGCCTCTTTCGAAGACAGAATCACATCTCCCAACCCCCACCCCATGTACACGTGCGCGCGTGTGCATGCACACACACACACACACACACACACACACACACACACACATACACACACACGCACGCACACGCGTACGTTATACATTTTTGTACAATATTTAGAGTAATGTTGCAGAAAGGAGTGGTATATTAAAATGAGAGTTTGGTTACCGAGGCAGTGAGGCTGCCCAAACCTTTTATTTAGATTTGATTGGTTGACCAGCACCCCCACCTTCCCCCCGACCTTCTCTGCACTTATTCCAGCAGTGCTCTGCCGTTCTCTCTCAGCCTAAAGTTAATGAAGGAACCTTCCCTCATTCAGTGTACTGTGGAGCTCCCACCTTTCCTGAAACACTCATTTTAGGTTGCATTCATATCTTAACTGTGGGGCTGGGTCAGGGCTGACTAATGCTGGCCCTGCCCCAGTTGTGTCCACGCTTAGCAAGTACTGCTCAGAAAAAGGCATTGCTTTATTTGGACTGTGTAAAAAAAAAAAAAAAAACACCTGTAAAAACAGTGACGTGATTACATACGATAGCTTGTGAAAATGTAATTCACAGTGTTACTTGAATGTAATGAAACAGATCTGTGTTATTTAGTCGTATATCTGCTAAATTTGCAGATATGTCCCAAAACACCTTTTTGTTTCTGATGGTCTGTGGGTATTTTCTCAGGTAAAAGTGTCTGCCCCACTTCAGTGTACCAGACTTAGTGTTGCTTCCTATACAGATGCTAGTTTTAATAAAGTAAACACAGTGTAAAACCACCGGCAACTAAATCAATTTAATAGCAATATCACTAATAACTCTACCCCTGCAAAAATAGTGACACAACTGTACATGATAGGTTTTTGAGTGTGCATGTTTATTTGCATTTACTTTATAGTTTCTATAATTAATTATATATTAATTCATATAATGGTAGAGAGCAGCATTGTTTTTTTCATACGTGTGCTAAATTTGCAGATACATCCTGAAATACACTTTTCTTCCTTTCCTTACCCTTCCAAGTCACATATTTTCTGTTCAGACCAAACAGCCAACACCGTGTCAATGTGCTAGTTGTTGTGTTAGTTTAAGTAATAATTCAAATACAATTTGAATGAGCTTTAATAACACGAACAACTAACTTGATTGAACCATATTATTACCAAACTCTCTGCCTCTGTTCTCCCACTCCTCCTGGTGCCGAATATTGCTGCGCGCTCCTAATAAATAGTGGTGTTGTAACACAACAGCTCTGTATACTTTCCATTTTGAAGTGAATTTAAAATAAAACAAAAAATTGCAGTATTTTTATTCAAACATTAAACACGCACTCCAGATGCAGAAATGCCCTAGGCAGTCACACCTCTGGGACTTGGTTGAGGGCAGAGTCTGTCACAGTTTGGCCTTTCTTTGGGCCCTGCAATTGCTGCATGGGGGGCACATAGGTCTGGCCAGCCCCACAGTTTGTGCACATGCGAACCTGGCATTATAGACATGGTTGTGTCTGAGGGGCTGCTGCCCTCATAAGTGTGGGATGGGGGGTGGAATCTGCCTGTTTTTATGCATGTGTGTACAAAGGCCCGCTGATCAGTCGCCCTTACCTTGTGCTCTTCTGCTTTTTCTTGACACAGGCAGGAAAAATGGGGACAATGACAAAAGCTACGACACACTGGACCTGCCCAAACGGACAGAACCCACCAAAGGTACGCCTGGAGCTGGTCCAAACACGTCTGTTTGTCAGGCTAGCTACATGCATCAAGTGTTTGGTATGCAATGAAATATATGATGGAATTCTGTAAATTTTGTGGAAACTCTTATATGTTTTTGACTGAATGCTTAAAACATTTCGATTGCCTCCGGTTTGTTTAGTTCTGAAACATCAGCCTGCATCCTTCTTTGTATAAAGCTATATTAGATTCCCTCTGCATATTCCACACTGAAAGTGTGTGTCCAGGCTTGTATATGAAGACACAGTTAATACATTGTGAAAGGTGTGTTTACAGAACTGTAATGATGGTAACCTGTGTGTCACTTGGCTAAGCAGGGAAAAGTTACAACACAAGTTTAATGATATTTTAAGCACCAGTCCCTTTATTGTACAGTAAGTGTAAAAAACAGGCTATAATCAGAATCACATTAAACATGGAAGTCGGCGCCCTAAAGGAATGCTGAATGTTCCCACATTCCAGCTATGCATCATGGAGCAAGAGGTGAATGAAAGGAGATGTTTCGATTGTCCTGATGCAGGGACAGATAGCAAATGTAGCTTTATTTCAGTTAGAATAGGACTGTGAGAAACAGCAAGCTGTAATTTTATTTAACGACTTAGCAGGATGTGGCAGAATGATTCTCTAATTCTGTGTTGGAAAACCAAAGCCCTCAAAGCTGCATGCTCTAGTTTTACAGATCGCTGTTTGGCTGCTTTACCTCTGCAAACATCACACAGACCATTGCTCCTCAGATGTGCTAGTCCACATTTGCCACAAAGAAGTGATCCAGAATGGGCGCGTATGCATATTAACAGAAAGGTTCCGTTGCGGGTCCAGCTGCTGTTACGCCCATCTTCAAACACTCAGCCCCGCATCTCCCATTCAGATTCATTTCCTAAAGTAACCCAGCCTCTGAAAAGGACAGTCTTCTTGTATAAAACAGATTTTTTTTTCCATGTGTGTGACAACAAATACAGCGGTTTGACATTTGTCTGTGCATAGTGACTCCAGAGATATTCATGTCGTAGTGTCATGACAGCGGAAGACCACATAGCACTATCATCATGTTATCTCCACAGGGACACGGTTCTGTCGTGCTGGCTACAGAGCGTGGCGTATATGTGTGTTGTGACATGGGTAAAGGTCCACGAGGTCGTGTCACAGTGCGATGACCGCAGGGCTCCGTGGCCCTCGTGTGAGGGTGAAGCGGTCAGACTCGGTTAATTACTGAATAGAGACAGGAGTGGCGTGTGAGTGTCCCAGACTGGAGGTGTCCCTTGTGTCCCCATCTCACACTGAGCCCTCAGGCTCCATCTGCAATCAGCGATTACGGTAATAAGCAGGTTTACACACAGCTTCCATCAGGACTATGAGTCAAACAAAGTTAGCACATCTGAATAATGAAACACCCCAGAGATCTTCCCGTAACTGGATCTGAAAACTTTTTTTTCTGCTATTTCTTGCTGTCTTCTCTTCCTCTGTGGGGGAGCGTTTTGGCCCACTGCAACAGAAAGTTTGACAGATTTGTTTTGTTTTTATGCTATGCAGATTTCAGGGGGATTCTCCTACATACAAAGACGACAGTGCAAAGTCACTATCCGCTCCTGTTTTTTGTAATTACTTGCATTAGCCAACCAAAATGGACCCTTATTAAAGTAGATTGCAATTAATTGCAGTAATATAAATAGGTAAATCAATTCTGTCTTTTATCATCTCAAAGCCAGCCAATGCAGATGAGTCCTAAGAGTAATTACCCATTTTTGTCACTGATGCAGTGGTAATAATTGTATGCTTTTAATGGACCACAATTAAAAATAATCTCAGTTGTTCTGTTTTGACTTTGTGAGAAGTTAATTATGGTTTGTACTCAGAGATGTTGAGTGTCAGCTTGTGGAGTGGAGATAACTGGGTGTCTTGTCAGGCGCATGTATTGAAATATAGCAAAACCATATAGGCTACATGTGGCTCTTTTGTTGCTGTAGGTAGAACATTGTGAGAAGCCAGTGGCCTTCTGGATCAATTCCTTAAACAAACACTAATATGCACCGACTTTTTAAACAAATTCTGAAAAGAGCCAATGCATATTGTCACATAGTTCTTAAGTTACTAGCTATGCTTAATTGGTGTTTTTAAAACCCTGGTAATTTTTCTTGTGTGGATTTTTTTGATTGATCCAAAGGCAGCTTTGAGGAGATTGCAGATATTTTGTCTTTCTCTGTTGTCAAATCAAGAAAGGTCAGTGTTACACGCCCGTGGGAGCTGAGTGCTGTTCACGTGGAGATGACAGCTCTCTTCCGGCTGAGGACGGATTGATTCTGAAGTACACGGGGAGAGGAGTAGCTTTTTCTCTCTGCTCCTGGTGCAGATATGGATGAGGGCCCTGGACCGTGAAGGTTGCTGCTGTGTAGAGCACCCTGGCGGCTTCCTTGTCATTAGGCACCATGCCGACAACCCAGAGGAGTGTAGCTGTGGACAGACTGGGTGGTGTAGGTGATGGTAGTCTGCCCCCTAGTGACAGCCTGAAGAAATAACCCTGTCACCTACTCGTACTGGTCCTGCTCCACCATAATTCAGACACCATGCTGCTCAATAGAGATAGACCTTTTGAAAGAAAAGGACCTTTCAGACAGGAGGTGTCACATCCACTTTGTAATTTACAATGTGTCTGTTTATAAAGTGGCTTAATGGAAATTAAAATAGCTGAAGTAATTAGAGAATGAAAATGTTGACAGATTGCTGTGCTAAATTGGCATAAAGAAAATGTTTTTCTTTCGAAGGGAAGTGATTTTAGGGGTCGTTTAAAAAGCTGACTCAACTCCACGATGGCATTTTACCACGCTTGAAAAGAGTCGGGAATCCTAAGAGAAGGGATGACTCACCATAGGTAGTCACCAGTGGGTTTTTTAAAGGTACCTTTTGTCGTTTCGCTCTGTCTCTCATTGCTTGCAGTCAGGGGTGGAACTGACATCAGGTGCGGGGAATGATGATGAATCATCCAGCTCACTGCTCTGCTTAGCTTTAACCTGGCAGAGGAGGCCTACAGAGAAGAGTGGTAATGACAGCTGCATCCCCACAAGTTGATGTTTGTCCCTCATGCTCCCTTGCCATAGAAGCTCAGTCTTACTGAACATAGAATGAGGGCTTGACATGAGAGGATTCAAGTACGTGTGTGGACCAGTTTAGGTAGGCCTGTATCTCTGAGGCTAGAGGTTTGAATCCCAGCTATTGCCAGTCTGAAGCATAGAGAACATGGGAGGGCTGTGTCAGGAAGGGCATCCGGCATGAAAACCTTTGGCAAGTCAATGTACGGATTGTTAACTGGAAGCTGGTACATCTGCTGTCGTGACCCTCTCATGGGAGAAGCTAAGAGCATATCTCCCTCTGTGTGGTCATGATGGCGGAGAGGAGCACTGAGGTTGTATAATGAAGTTCTGGTTCCCCAACATGAAAATCCCTGGTCCAACATCATGATGGATGGGGAGGGGTGTGGCACACTGGGGGAATATCATGCCAATGGCTCCTCCTGTTCTCGTGAGTTTCTTAGGCATTTCTCACACTCTCAAAATGAGTTCAAACACACCTCTCCTGTAATTGCTGTTCTGTAATTGTTATTAGTGTATTAAGTTCTTCATACCATTTTATTCAGTTCAAGAGGGTTCTGGAAAATGGGGGAAAAAAGTAACAGTGTAACACTATTTGTTTGTTAACAAGCTGTGGTTCATAGCTACTTCATAAACTGACACTGTTGGTTTTTAAGTATACAGTATCAGTCACTGTCAGTCCATTGTGGAATGAATCTTCACATCCACCGTGTGTAGACCGTGTGTGATGTGTCAGACTTGAGTGCTGTACCTTAGCCGTTGCTCAAGCCTCTATAAATATTGATGCTTTTAAATAAATGTTGTAAACTGAGGTAACACGTGCCACATTTCAACTCTGTGCTACATAACATGGATTTCATTGTTTTGTGTTGCTGTCGCCCTCTGTGATACACCTCTTGAGCTGAGCTTGTATTGTATTACCTGGAGCCGTTTTAATTCTCTTGTATGAACCACAAAAAGGTGCTGCTGTATTTTACCCATTAATGTTTACTCAGAAGAACTAGAAAAAAATATTGAGGAATCTGGTACAATTCTCTGTCTGATTTGCTGATCACCCAGCCCTGTGACTTGAACGATTCCTTTGGCATTAGAGACCCTGGCAGGCTGTACTGAGGATGATAAATTTCCTTGTGTGTGAAATCACACGGCTTTGTCTGAATGGCATTGAATTAGCCATTCTACAGGTTCCGGTTAAGTCCCGAGGGCTCGTTTAAGTCGATCCAAGCAGTTCTTTTTTTATTTCCATCGCCTTTTTGGGACTCAACAACATGGCTGTTTATAGATTTACAATGGACAAAAATATGTAAATGGTGCAAGGCTTATAAAAGCCTTATATAATAACAGGCTAGTTTGTGGGTGCAGAAATTAAAGTTAATGGCAGTCGTAAGCACAGCTGTGTGGGGTAACATCCCAATTTAGTGATCTCCCTCTGAATGGAGTTTTACCTTTTTGGCTCCTGCCTTTGGTTCAACCTCATGGTGCCGCCGCGTACCAGCAGTGAGTTCGTCACATGCATGCCTGCTGCATGATGGAGACTTCCCTGCGGCTAACGGAGAACTTTCCGGAGTCCCCAGTGACAGGAAAAAGCATCGTGTTAAACACGCGTTCAAGTCTGTGTTGCGGTTCATGAATAAATTTAAGCCAAAACAGCATTATTCAAAAGGAGAAACGTCTGCGCTTTCAGAAACATCATGAGATAAATAGGCACTTTCTAAATAATTAACAGCTCTCATATGGCTGGGTCTTATGACAAACCCTCATGCCTCATATTCGGGATCTCTCTACCTGCCAGCAGTCTAAAGTAGAGAAATAAATGGGGGGAGGGGAGTTTTGTCACTGTTTCACACAAAGAGCAGTACTTCCCTGTCTTTGTGTTTCTTGTGGTGTGCTGAATTTGTTAGCATTTCATTTCTGTGCCAGACAGAGAACAGGAACGCCCTCCTACCTTGTCTGTGTTCTCTGTGGAAACTGACGCAATCCTGTGACTTTGTTTGAGCTGCTTCTGTGCCTGCATTGACCCCTCTGCATAAGCAGGTATTGAATGTGAGGCATTGGTGCAGTATGTACTCGCTACACGATTTGGTCAAACACTTTCCAATATACTGCAGTTGTGCTAGAATGAAACCAGTGGTAGCAAAAAACTTTTACTTTACCTCGCAAATTTATGATTTTTTCCATACAACTTAAATATAAGGTAAACTTATTTATTGTGTAGTGAAGGCATTTATGTTAAATAATCGTTATACAAATTAATGAGCCTTTTCCTTGGACAAAGGAAATAATTGTTAACAGAAATGCAGTGGGTCGGAGGCCTGTAGGTCACCTATACCAGGAAGCTGTATATTTTTATATTTCTAAGTGAGTGTTGGGTAAACCAGTGCTACGTGGTGTGTGCACTGTGTAGCTTAGTGAATATTTTAAACTCTGTTATCTAGTCAGGGTCAAAGTGATGTGGAGTTTTGTTGGGAAGTATTAGTCCTAATTCAGGTTCTGGCTGGAATGTCTGTCCATCTAAGTGCAGGTTATTATTAGAAATGTTACCTGAACTGTATGCATGTATTTACATAAAGTCTGCATGTATAAACTGTAAGAGGAAACTGATACAGATGCGGAAAAACCTTTGCAGGTTTAGGGCTGGGTCTACAATCAAATCCTTAGTTCCCACATCCAGATCTGCAGCAGTCAGATTACCCATTGAATCACCAAGCCAGTTTTGAAACTTAGTTTATTATTTCAAAACATTCATGATAAAAATGACTCCTGTTGAGTGAGAAATTAAAAATTCAAACAACACATTAGGGCAAGTTGTGAAAAATAAGTTCACTTATGTGTAATATGGTGTATGAAACCCAGCTATGCTATGTTTTTTAAGCAAACCAAGCACATTTGTAACACCAGTGATAAAATAACTGTAACTGTTATAAATGTGATAATTACAGGAGCATTTGATAGCGCACCTAATTAATTAGTGTTGCTTTGAATGAAAGCTGGCACGCGCAATGCAGTGAATGCCCAGGACTGAATCCAGCCTCAGTAATATTAATGTTTATCATCTGATATGTGTGATGGAGCAGAGCATTAACAGTGCACAGTACACAAACTTGGCACGCTGTCTGTGTTAAATCTCCCCTCATGCCTTGGCTACTTCAGCTGTTCCTGGACCAGTTCCCCTCATTGTGGAACTGACTCCTGTGAAGGTAGCTTATTCTCACATGCAAACCTCCTAGTGCTGAACAATAAATGTATATTCATGTAATTTCTCTATATTTGGCTGTGCAGAGAAGCTTGCGGAGGAAGGAGATAACCGTAAACGTGAAAGAAGCTTTGTGCAGATCCTCTTCCTGATTTACTGTCGCATTTTTGTTGGAGTAAAAGCTTCTAGGCTACTGAGGTAATTACAGTGAGACACTGGAACTATCAAAGGAACGCAGCGAGATTTATTTTTCAGTCGCCACTTCGTTTGCTGGGTTTTTTTTTTTCTTTTTTTTTCTTTTTTGGGAGTTTGTTCTCCCAGCCAGAAAGGGCTGTTGTTGTTTCTGTGAGAGATGCTTTAATGTTATTGTGGATGGATTAATGGGCGTTAACAACTGGCCCGAACCACAAGCCACTGGAATTTTTTAACTTCTTGTTTTGTAAACAATGATTTATAATAGTGTTGCCCCTAACTGCCGTGGTAGTAAACTGTGTGGTATTTAAGTTGCAACACACATGCTTTTTGTCCTGTTTATACAGTGTCAAGTTGCAAGGGACTGAAAGCTTGTGATGTTGCTGTTTGGAGCCTGACCTGACTGCTGATGCTGTGTGTGTGTGTGTGTGTGTGTGTGTGTGTGTGTGTGTGTGTGTAGAGTAGTGTGGGTGCTCAGGAACTTCACTGCTTTCTAGTCATAACCATGAAGCTGTCCCCCTGCCATGGACATTAGGTATGGTGCAGCTCTGAAAGTGAAGGTACATTTCTTCTGAAATAGGCTTGTATAATCCATAAGATTTGAACTCGGAGTCCCAGAACTGAGATGGTTGTGTGCTTGTAGGGGTGACAGGGTCAGGGAAAGGGTTCCTAGAAAGGGAAAGTAGAGTTAGAGAAGGAGCCTAACGCAGTCTGGCCATTAACAAGGAAAAAGTTCTCATCGTATGAGAGCAGTATGGGACCAGCACTCTACGTCTGTACCACTGCCATTTTGCCACTGCACTCATGCTCACAGACATCATTTCCCATCATTCCCCCACCACAACAACCACCATAATGCCAAACACCATGCTACCAGCCACTATCCTGCTGATGGTCACTAGTATAATAGCCAATCTCCCACTAATGTCACACTAAGAACTGCCATACCAGTACGCACCCCACCAGTGCTATTCAAGTAATGCCTGTTATAAACCAGCTCATACTACCAAATATTATGACCAGCCAGTCTCCTTTATATTAAACAATAAATCTGTCTAATCTACTGTAAAGGACATGAATCCAAGGGAGGATGCTTGTCTGATGCACTAAAGTGCTCTGGTATTTCATTCTCACACTAGACTGCTGTGAAATGCTCTAGCAGATGTGAGCCCACATGTTCTTTTGCGGTTGCCATTGAGAGGGGGGGTTCCCCAGTCCCAGGCTGGGTGTTAGTATAGAGGCAGCTGCTAGCCGCGAGCAGTGGACTTGGACGCCTTTCGTCACGTTTAACACGCAGCAGCCTCCGCGTCTCACCAAGACCCATGTCAGGTACAGCCATCTCATGTTTAGAATGGTAATTAGCTTGTCCTATTTACCAAACTCCGCGCAGCTAACCGGCTGCCTTGTACGCCGCCTTTGTTCCCGTAAATCATCTCCATGACAACTTCCTGGTATCCCATCAGTCAGGAGACGTGTCGATGCCTAACGCTGAGGGGTCTTATGAGCAGTTCATTTCTCCTGTTTTCCCATCACATCTGGTGTTCGGTTCTGCATTAGTTTCACTTTGTGTGCGCGAGTCTGCGTACGTGATAAGATTCTGTAACTGCTGCAGCTAACTTGAACTCTAAAGGGAAAATATTATCTATCAAATGACATATAAGTCAAGTAGTAGGGAGGTACCGTTAAAAACAATACATGCCTGCGACTGCCTGTCATCTGGAGCCACTATCTTGTTTGTTGTTGTGGAGTAAATAGTGGTTTTGTGTGTTTTTGCTATCATACACAATTTGGCTCTGCAATTTTGTAGCCCTGCAATGCTGTAAATAAATTCACATTTCCCCCCATTTACTTTCTGGGGCTTTGCTGTCTGCATGTCTTAATGTGCGAGCTAAAGAACAGATTTGTTGGTTTTAGATGGAAGTAGTCACCATGGCAACGGAACCCAGTGTTATTCCTGTGCCGTCACACTCTCCACTACAGTATGTGCCCGCTCTACCATTCTCTCTGTTCCCCTGTACACCCCCCACCCTTTACCTCACTCCCACTCCTCCTTTGTTTCTCTCCTTTTGAATGCAGTATGACAGCAGTTGCTCCTTACATGTAAATACCCCCCACTCCAGAAAAAAAAACTGTTCAGTTCCTTTGCAGTGAAAATGGAGGCAGGAGGAAGAAGAGACAGCATTGTAACCTTTATGTGTGTGCCGTCTTGTTAACGTGGCACACGACAGTCTGGCTACCACTGCAAGCATGCATGAAATGTCACATGTCATCAAGAAGAGAAACAAGGTTTGTCCACTCTTGCATGAAATCTGACTCCCCAGTGCTCAGGTGTCATCAGTGGGTTGTAAGGCCCTTTTATCTCTGTGGGTGTTGTAAGGGCATTTCTCCTATTTGGACACCGATGTTTACTGTGGTTGTGATGCCGGGGGGCAGGCAGTGGGAGCTGGACAGCCATGGAGTCTCATTAGCAAACATTCACTCCTGGTTACATCAGTGTCTGTAGAAATTTTTAACCTGCCTGTGAAATCACTGCCAAGCTTGGTTTACAAATGCCACTTTGGGAGTGCTGGATTCCCAGCACGGTGCAGCTATAAGGCCCATGCCAGCGCACGAGCCTGATGGTGATCATTTGATCACTTGGAAAGTGCAGTGTGGGCATGGCGTCCTTCACTGAAGGCATGTCAGAATCGCCAGTGTGGAGTCAAAAACCACATGGTCCCTGGGGCCCCAGTGGGTAGTCACTGTAACTCTTTGCAGCCCAGATGGAGGGGGTCAGACCTTCCCAGCACTTGGAGAGAAGACAACTGGGCCTCACTGTAATGTAATAATAATAATCAGCTTTTATTGTCACTGCATACATATACATGTTACACATTAATGTCACAATGAAATACCTCTGCATTTAACCCACCCCCCTGGGGGAGCAGTGAACAGCCATACATGGCACCCAGGGAACTAGAGCTGAGCGTCTTACTCAAGGACACACCTGGCTGGGCTGGGATTAGAACCAGGGACCAGGAGACTTCTGCATCCCAGCTTAATGCTCTACCCATTGAGCCAACAGGCCTCATGTGTGTGGAGACACACCTGCAGACCACTCCCCCATGTCTTCACATTGGCCATAGCTGGCTGTCCATTCGCTGTTCTCATTGTCTTCGTCCACAGGACAGCACAGATTTGTCATATGGTAGTTCTCACCCCTGCTGCTCTAAGGCATCATGACCCACCCTCTGACACACACCCTTCCCATCGCAGCCTCATTAGCCACAGGACGCCTGGGTTACACTTTTCAGTTCATGCTGTTCTGCCCAGCAGAAGACGCTGGTACTTCTGTTGCCGCTGAACGCTCAGGAAAAGTCTGTAACAAAGACGTTAGACATTACTGGTCATAAATGGCAGGCATTATCTCCTACTACAAGCGCAGTTGGCAGTTACAAACTGGAACTTTTGTACAGGCCACCCGTGAAGGTCAAAGTCGATCCGTTCAAAGGCTGAGAATCTTTTTCAACATTTTAAACCCTGCAAGACCATGGAATGGCAGCTGTGGTGCTGTGTGTTAAATTCACGTTATCAAGGCAGCAATGCATGTTCATCTTGTTTATGTAGACACAAGGGAATCAGCATTACTCATATGAGACACGGAGTAGTGCTGATTTTAGAATGGGCGCTGTATGCTTGCCGGTTTTCCTTCTCAATTCCTTGTTTTTCTACCGTGTGTGATGAATGTCATACGTATCTCAGAAATGCCACAACTGTAATTTAAACTTGCTTCGGCTCAACCCAGGATGTGAGGAGGTTAAACATGTACATAGTTTTCTATGCCCGATATGTATCGCCTGACCTTTAAAACCATCT
Source organism: Chitala chitala (assembly GCA_025773905.1). Classification (NCBI taxonomy): domain Eukaryota; kingdom Metazoa; phylum Chordata; class Actinopteri; order Osteoglossiformes; family Notopteridae; genus Chitala; species Chitala chitala. The sequence goes on from JABJVR010000035.1 coordinate 8,869,210, forward strand.
TGAAACAGCGTTTGTTTACTCAGGCTCTGACAGTGGGAGTTTCTGCTCCAGCCTCTGGTGTCACAGTTATTTTCAGCAAAATATTCTGGAGAGACCTATGGCCTATGGTAATGTACTCAACCTGCAAGCTAACAGAGGCTCCATAAATATATTTACTTATTTAAAAAACAACCACCACACACATCTTATTTATTTACTTTTCTCATCACCACCCCCCCCCCCC
>JABJVR010000035.1:8869532-8908140 GCA_025773905.1 Chitala chitala
CCCCCCCCCCCCCCCCCCCCCCCCCCCCCCCCACCCCCCCCCCCCCCACCCCCCCCCCCCCCCCCCCCCCAAAAAGGAGAGGACAGGTTTATTTTCGTTTGAAGTCTGATCTGCAGGCACTGATTAATGACCCGGGTCGGGCAGGGTGTGCTACCAGGTTTATTTGTACTTGGGGCAGAGGGAGAGAGGCCAACTCAGCTGAGATTTTTGTGCTCTCCGTTCAGGGACGAGGCGCTGATGGAGTAACCCTGACCCCCCCCCCCCACCTTGTGGCAAAGAAACAGCTTGACTCTATCACTCCTACGTGCAGCACACAGCCTCCTAACAGCAGGGCTTGGAGGGCGGTGCTTTAGAATTGCCCAAAAGCACAATGTGGCACCCTGAGTTTAGCCGTTTGATATTTTACTCTGCAGTGTTTTCTCCATAATGATGCAGTGCAGAAACACTGTCGAAGCAAACTTGCTGTCCCACTACGCTGGCTCTGGTACATTATTTTGATGGAGTCTGTCTGTCTGTGTGTGCGTGCGCGCCTGCGCGTGTGTGCATGCTTTCTTTTTTATTCTTTGGGGATGTCTCCATTCCCACAATAAAAATTTTATAGAAAAACTACTGGAAAGCTCCATGTTTTCATAAAGTGCCTCAGCCTGTGCACTAGCGTTTTGCTTGCAGGTCTGCTGTTGTATAAATTGCCACTGCGTGGGGCGCAGGGTTCAGCTTCAAGGTGACCAGTTAATGATGACTTGTACTAAAACCCAGACGTGGGATGGACAAGTTGGATGTCACATGGTAACCACCTTTATTAGTGTTAATGTCATTTGTGAATGAATAATTTAGCTGTAAAGTAATAAAAATATTTTGTACCAATGTCTCATTGCAATGTTTTACTTTCTTTTTGTGTGTGTGTGTGTGTGCGTGCGTGCGCGCACACACTGTGAGCACTCAGTTGTGTCCTGTGCCTTGAGCCAGACTTTGTGGAGGTGGCAGCCGGGTTCTGCTGGGATGACAGTCTGGGGTTACACTGCTCTGACCTTTCTCCATCACTGCTGACAGGCCGCTCCGCACTGCAGTCCTGTCACTCAGCCCGGCACGCCAACAATGGCTGAAATTCCCCTCTGTTTGTTTGCTTAAAGATACATCCCCCCCTAAACCAAGCAAAAGATGTGGAAACCCCCCTGGGTTTGAACAGCTCTCCTGATCTGACCAAACAATCCTGTCTACAGCGGACAGGATGTGAATTCAGCTCATGTTTGTCCTTAAAATGCATTCAGCAATATTTTATATTACAATAATCAGGATTCTTGCTGTCTTGACTTACCTATCAGGGATGCTTTTGTGCATGTGTGATGTAAATGAGGCCCTTTGGTAACGTGCTATGGAGACATGCGTTGAGATCTGAGAAGCGGGGCTTTTGTGGGCGGGGTTACCTCACACTGTCAATCATTGACTGGTTGAATCCCTTCAGTAGTGGATGATCTGTGCAGAGACAATCCCAACATGATCAGTTGTCAAGATCCCTGCCTGCTTCGTTAGCATACATCACTGTGAGAAGTATAAAGAGTCCTTGGTGAAGGGAGTAGTAGAAGTTTGTCATCTTTTTATTCCTGAAGCATTTAATTAGAGATAACATCCTCAAGACATTCAAAAGCTACTTATGGGTCACATGGTTGTGTATGTGAGAATAAAGACTTCATGTAGGGTTAACTACCATAGCTAAATGTTCTCATAACGTGTAATTATATTTTTAAAGGTCAGTGGGCGAAGCATGGTCAAGATAAATTGTGACTGGCATGTAAAATATCTGACTTGGTGCTACTGTGTTCACTGTACCATTACCTCTACGGAGGACAGACAACCCATAGCAAGAAGAAATGAAAGGCTGAGCTCTGCATCACACTTCCTGTCCTTGTTCTTTAACTGTCCTTGGCTGCTGTGCCTGCCATGTAGTCTTGTCCTGGCATTGCAGTAATTACAGTGGATCACTGCCCATAAGTGTTTATGCTTGTCCTGGACTAGTGGCCTCTGCAGGCATACAAAGCTTCAGTAGTTCTTCATCTTTGACTAATCTCGTCGTCTTCTCTCTGTCTACTTTAAAGTGCAGCTGGAGAACTTGACGTGTAATTTATTGTGATTTTGATCTGCAGACATTAATAAGAAAACAATAGTAATAACCCAACCCTAGCCTTTAATCATGCTGCTGTGTGTGGCCTCAGGAATCTGTCTTGTTGCCCCCCTTCCAGCCCCTCGTCTTCATAAATGCATCAGATGTTATCTGTGCCATCCACATGCCAGAAGGCTCAAGACATTGTGTGTTGGGGCATACCACATGAATTCACAAGCGCAGTTGCGTATCAGACAGACCCGTGTTTCTGGTTAGGGTTAAATGAGGTGCGCATGTGACACAATGTTTTGACGATAATTTATAAATGAATTGGCTGTCGAAGCCCCTTTTGTTTCCATACTTATCTCGACTCTGTTCAATTTTCAATTCCTAATGCGACAATCACGGTCATGCATGGGCTGTTTATGTTGTGTGATCCTCTGATGGGTAACAGGAAAAGCCTCGTTGTTTTTAAAGCAAAAATCCAGCACAGTAAACCTACATTTAAATGATTACTTACCCGCCACAGGTATGTCTTTCTGAATGCTGAGAAGATGGTGCAGAGCAAGTAATGAAGGAGTCGCTGACGACTCCCTGTCTTCTACGGCCCAACGCCATCACCTTGACAGGTAGCAATAAATCTTGCCCTTATCTTCCTCGTGTGACGTTGTTACCAGCTTCGTAGCTGCAATGGAGCAGCACACTGCCCCGAGGCACACTTCACTCCCTGCGCACCATGCCATTCCTGGACCGGCTCTCTGATGACGGGCTGTGTGGCAGAATGGCCTCGGGGCGTCTAGAAGGGCGCCTGATTTATGTCGCTTTTCCTGTTAACCTTGCTCGTGTGAAGCGACATCGATACCGAGCTGTTTTGTTGACTGGAGTGTGGATTCATTTCCTGACTCCACCCCTGCTGGTACCAAGATCAAGCCATAATTTGGGTTTAATCCGAACTGATATCGTCTACATATGTTTGTATCTCCCTTCCGTCAGCCTTATTTAAAATTTTTTTACAAAGAAGACATACAGTTACTGTTTTGTTTGCAAATTACTGAATGTTTGACAGAGAGAGGCAGCAGTGACTAAAATATGCAGAAACGTACTCCAAATTGGCATGTTCGTTATCTGGGTTTGCCTGTGAAGGCAGGAGGTGATTCCTCCATTCAGAAGCAGGATGAGCTCAGGTGCAAAACACGTTGCCTGTTGCTCTGAGGCCGATGGAACCTGTTGCATTAACCAAGACTGAATCATTACCTTGGTTGCCTGTTGGTTGCCTATTGACTGTGTTTTGCAGCTTTCTGCTGCTGTCTGCTAGCCCAGCCTCCCGTAGCACCCTGCTCTCCCTCCCAGTCCTGTCAGGCAGGAGCCCCCCCTAGTCACTCTGCACCAGTCCTGGGATCCCTCCGCTCACACCCAAGCCTTCCTCTGCAGAAACTCCCACTGAAAACAGCCCTCTGAAGGTCTGCTGTCCGGGACTGTCTGGATACCACAGCCCCCCCCAACCCCCACTGCCAGATCTTCTCAAAAACCACTCATCTTCTGCTCTGGGATATAATGCGGCTTGGCATGTGCACTCGTAGGTTTGGTGCATCAAGAGGAGAATGAAACGTGTCTGTTTAGGTTGATGTATCAGATTTATGTTTCTCTTAGTCAAGTGTGGGATGAGGAATGAAAAGAAGGCTTGCTGGGTAAGAGACGCAAGCGCGCTCTGAGGACATGCACCTAATGAAAGCTTTACGTGAGGAAATGAACTTTTTAGGCTTAATAAATCAGAAGACTGCCGATGTCATGCTGTCACAGAAACAAGGAAATTGCCCATTACCCTGCGTGTGTGTATGTGTGTGTGTGTGTGTGTGTGTGTGTGTATGAATGTTCAGTAACAAAGGATCGCTGAGAGAAGAGAAACGCCCACATGGATGTGGACATGTAGACTAAACTGAAAGTTGGTATAAAAGCTAATTTCACGCTGCTGACGGGCGTTGATGTGATGTTGTCCCCTGACAGTTCAGTGGGGGAGCCTTTAAACCTCGAGTTGTAAAAAAGTGCATTGCACTCTTGGATCTTTAGAGAGGAGTCGCCGCCGACAGTCCAAACCGAAAGATTCTGATCGTGTGCTTATGCCAACACGCTGTTAGAGCTTCCATGATGTCACGTAATTTATTATTCCTGCATTTTATAAACGGCAGTTCTGAGACCAATTTGTAGTTGTTTTATGTTTCCTTTTGCATGTAATGGTTTTTTCATTGTAAGGCTACATGTATTATGTGTAAAATTTACACCAAGTGCAGTTTTGTGTATGTGAGGTGGAACTACAGGTAGATTGCTTAATACAATAATATTTGTTTTGACAATGAGGAAGTTGGAGTTACACAGATGATTTCTTCAGTACCCTTCTGAGGTCAGACTACTGCAAAACAGCAGCCTCATTGAGCCCTGAGTGTAGACATGTACATAATGAACTATGAAACTGGCCAGCATGTCCTTGTTTGTCAATGTCAAACCTTGAACTTCTAATGGTTTATCACACATCAATCAGTTCCAGCAAAGGAGGAAGCCCTTTTTTTCCCTATCATTTCTGCCAGAGCTGCAGGCTAGCCACAGAGCATCATGGGACAAGCCAGGATAGCCACTCTATTGCTCTGCGACTCAACGCCCTTCTGGTTTTGCTGCAGTGAGTTTATGTCTTTATTATGTCAGCAGGCGGCCTGTCACAGGGGTGGGAAGAAACACGTGTGTAAAGGAGGCAGTGCGGTTGTAGGCGCTGGTGGCTGCTGAGGGAGGCATTACTGCGTGTGTGGACGTCATGGAAGCATGAAATGCGTTAAGTGCTGAAATGCATTCCTTCGACCTCCCTGCAGCTGCTGGGCAGTAGGAGTCTCCACGCTGTCATGGCAAGGTCTGCACCCACTGAAATACATTTTTATGTGGTATAATGCAAGGCCGTCTTGAAAGCATTATACGGTGGCCTAAAAAGCGCTCCTCTCAGCTTTGCGCGGAGATTTCCCCCTGGCAGCACAACTGGGTCGTGACCTCGTGTTACTAGATGTATGGTTTTGGAAATTAGTCGTACATTTTTATGTTTCACCTCAGGCTGAAACTTGAGTTGGCTGAATTGAAACTCGCACTGCAATCTCAAACCTGTTGCATGCATGAAAATGCTGAAAATATCGCTGTAGTTTTGGGCCAATAGTAAAAAACTGTATTGGAATTTTAGACTTTGCACTTGTTTATGGCATAGTCCATGTTAATACATGTTTCATGGTATTACTGATTTGATAAAATTAATTGAACTAGTATTATATGTTTGATCCTGATTGCATTACATTGGTTAGTGAACACTGTAATATAAAACAGCTTGTGAATTTACACTTTCTGTCAGCATCAGGGCTGTATTAGAAGTTCTTTTTAGCAGTAACATAGAAACGGCTCACTTAGGTTCTCTGTCCTGCCCTTTTTTGTGTAGAGTCACTGTCCTTTTACTTAAATTAGGGAAACTGTATTTGACATCTCTTTGATACCTGGCTGACATACCTTTGATACCTGGCTTTGTGAGGCTGTGCTGCATCACTAAACTTGATTCCTTTCTAATTTGGTAATGAGCTGTAAAGTGAGTGACATGCCCCCACGGAGAAGGATGGAGTGGGAGTCCAGGGATTTCTTTACGCACTTTTGGCAGGAGGGACAATGCCTTCACTCCTTTGCACCTGTACACACCTTGACACTTCTGTTGCCATTGTCATCTCCAGTAGGTAACCTGAGCTGCCAGTAATAATTCATTGCCACATAGGGCATGGCATTTCCCCACGCAGGTCAGGACGATGGGTTCGCTCTCTCTCTCTCTCGGCCTCCTCTAAGGGGTCATGATCCTGCTGCGTCCATCTGCTGTAATTGACTTGCCGCCCTTCAGTGTGGGTCACGCAGGCTGCCCACCCCTTCACGCCTTCCGACCCAGAGGACCCCCTCTCGGTTACTGTCTGCACAAACTCTCCCTGAGATCCTCTGCTATGATGGTTACTTGATGCACCACCAGTGCTAGTATTTACATTAATACTCATATTACTTAAACTACTGGTTTTCATAATACTTGAATTACTGTTTTTTATTTATTAATTTTTAATTATAGCATTCAGTCATGGGGAACATTACACGTTTCAAGGTTACATTTTTGTTTTTGTGCATATTTTGTTTTGGAGATAATATTCAAGGACATTTGGTGTTTTAATAAAATGCCATCTATTTTATTTAGCGTCTTTTAATTTTAGAAAACATTTTTTTGGGTTTCATTCACATTGTAACTTTTCAAAGTTATGCGATGCATCAGAAAATTGGTATAAAGAGCACAGTATTATGTACCTCACCAATGTGTGAAACTACATGATAGTCATATACGTACACACACACACACATATATATAAGTATATATATATATATATATATATAAATTACATTCTATTGTGTTCACTATGTAAATTCTTCTTTTTTTTTTGTAAAATTGTCTGGATTTGGAAATTCTGTTACCATTGTGTTCTGTAATAACTGTCATAATTCAAAACAAGGAAGGAACGTTCTGGATGAAGCTGGAATGTTCTTGGAACGTTTCGTGTTTGCTGGGGTATTGCATATAGAAATTTGAGTATTTAAGGTTGTGCAAAAATATTGTGTATAACTGAGGTGTCACATAGGCTTCTTGGGATTTTTTTGCTGCAGATTTTATTTTCATGGTACAAAATACCCGTGTGTATATATTCTTCACTCATTCATTTTCTTGCACATGGAAAGACAATACGTGATCTGCACCAAACTTAAGCTAGGGCCTCCTAAAGAGGTTTAAAACACTCTGGTTTCATCTAATCTTCCAGCTCAGGCCCAGCCAAGCTTGAAGCCTCCCCTTTCCATGATAGGAATGGACAAATAAAGGTGTTTCATTCATGAAAGGACACTGTGTGCTCTATGGATTAGGGGTTTGCGTTTTTTTTTCTGTAATAGCCTGAAAAGGATAAAAAATAAAGAGCAGTCTGTTTGTTCAGTATAACGCTTAAAAAGGTGCTTTTCCCTCTTTCATTTTCTTGTATTGGGACTACATGACAAGAAATGCAAACTGAACCCAAACCCCTCCTCCACTCAAAAAAACGCCCAGATGATGCAAAAGCAATCTATGGAAAAACACTCGTATTTTTAACTTGTGTTACTGAAACAACCAAATATTCGCTGTTTATATAAATAATGGAAACCTGACACGCGAGGTGTCATCTGTGACATAAATTAGCGTAACGAATGGTTTTCCATTACTACATTAGTAAAATAAGTAATTTCATAGAAACGTTGTGTCAGTGTCTGCCTCGAAATAAGTAAATATATTAAAAATAAAAACAAACACTGACGTCACTTAACATTTATTAAAAGTTGATGCATCCCTCTAGATCACTCACTCACTTACACAAACAAACAACGCTCAAGTTCTGTGTCCGCACGCTTGCTTTATGGATTTTTTTTTTTTTTAACTTCAGTTCTCTCCTTATTTTATCCCCAAACCATAAGCATTAACGGTATTAACTCAGTAATGCCAACTCTAAAATGATGTGCTATTTGTTAAATTCTACGTTTTACGTTACAGTGAGTATTTTGCAGTGACTATTATTTTATTTTAAAATGACAGGCACTGTGACGGTCGCCTTATTATCTGCATTTTGGGTCCTTCAAGTTCACTGTCGCAGGATTCCTTCCCAAACCGGTGAGCGCTCAGTGCTGGTAAGGATCGTGCTTTACACTTAGAATTAATGTGTGCGATCAAATAGTATATGCGCTTAGATTTTTGTTTTAATGAAACGGCGTGGTTTTACATTTTCTATTCATTTAAACCGAGCTTTTGCTTCGATAAGCCCGTGAAACAGGAACAACAGTTGTTTTAGTTTGATATACAAATCCTTACAGATTCCTTTTAATATGATATTTTACTAAAATTGCAGATGGCAGTGTCATTTTGAATTTTAATAAGTTTCTAAAATATTTTACCTTTCCACGTTCGTACAAAATTATTGACTGTGAGAAAGAACAGCTGCAAATTGTTTTGACTGGTGTACTTCGTAACTTCTATTTGTAAGTTCAGATATGAAACAAGTTGTTAATACAGTAGTTAAATTAACATCTCCACACAAGAAAAAAAAATGCAATACTCATTTTCTACCTGTTGTTTTGCCACTTTGAGGTGTACTCTGTTTCATGTCAATGTAAGACCACTGCAATTAAGCCATTCATCATTATAACATCAATTTCCTTATTCAATACTTGGAAGTCAAACTACAAAACTTTATGAACACGTTCATTGAAGAGGCACTAGGTCAAAAGAAGATGCTCCTAAATACATTCTTCACTTCCTTTGTCACCCAGTTCCACTATGTTTGGTTTGACCAAACACCTGCCGGAGGGAACTGGCGATTGTGCTAACAGATAAGGACAAGGTACCTGCAGTACTCTTTGTCGGTAATTAGCTCTATTGGCTCCTAAATCAGCACGCAGTGACAAAGTGCTCCATCAGGGGCTAGAATGAGATCAGGACGCCATTCAGACCTTATCTGCTATGGGCCCTGAGCAGCGTTCACGCCACTGACGGGAACAATGCCACCTCTTCCTTTGCCGACTCTATGAGTGACAGCGGGTGGGGCGCACACCTCTGTCTGCCTTCAGCCTCTATCTGCCAGCTCTGTGTTTTTCCAGTCTGGACTCCCCCAACACTCGCTCATACAATAAAGGGCGTGTTCACTTGCTACTTCCTACTTTTTTTTTTTTTTTACTGCACTTTATAATGGACCACAGTCTCCATTCAGCAAATTTGTTTCCTCCTCAAGAAAATTTGACTTGGGGGTGGTTGGGGAAGAGGGGAGCGTTTTGGAGGGAAAGGGGTGTCTTTGCAAACACAGAAGAAAAGCTAACTAATGGTTTAAGGAAAAAAAAATCAACACCAATCCCCAATGAAGTGGAAAGGCAGAATGAGAAATTTGAAAAGGAAAAGAAAACAAGATAAGGATGTTTTCATAAAGTGCGGAATGAGTAACAGTTAAAATGTGTTTTAAACACATGGGCTGTTCTGCTGAAAGAATAGCTATGAAGCTACAATTAAATGTGATGTACAAGAATTTAAGCTGTTTTTCAGTGCATTTAACATTGCAGTTTAAGCTTGTACAGTAATTCCTTGTTTTGCTTACATTTCTTATTTACTGGCTCTACGTACTTCAGTAAATATTGTCAGTCCCCTTATATCTTTTAAATCCACGATAAACATTTTCAAAGTTTGTTAGGTTATGGCTATATCACATCCATTTTCTTGATACTAACTTCATATAATAGCATTTTTCATCCTGGACATATATAGTTTCTATAACTCTCAGTCAGGATCTGATTTATGAATGGAAAGCTATGACAGAGGGCACCATAGGTGTGTCACTGCCTGTCATGTGATAGCAATTCTTAAGGGCCAGCAGAGGAATGCAGGCGGCTTGATCCCAATACTTTGAAGCCCACATTAAAATGGCCAGTCAGTCTTTCCCAATCCCCCTTGTATAGAGAAGCCAAACGGGGCACAGATAGTGGCTTCGTTTGATCTGAAGGTCGCTGGCCCCTTGGCAGTGCTGAGAGATACCTGGCCATCGAACCTGCCTCTTATTTAATAACATGAAGGGGAAGCGAACTCTCTTTCATAATTAGCCCTAATTACCAAGGAGGTGTTGACAGACTGGCCAAGAAGAGACAAACTGCCTTTATCCAGTGACTTAGAGTCAGATTACTGGGGCTGTCTTATCCGTTACTATAGGAACATAAACCCCAATCTTCCCTCATCTCTACCTACTGGGAAAGCCTGTAATGTGGGAGTTTTGTATATACGTCAGTCAGCCTGTTTATTATGTTTTCCCAGCTCTTATTAGAATGCCATTTTTAATGCAGACATCTAGATATCGCTGATGGTCTGCTTCTCTTGTTAGCACTTTGAGAGCATCTTTTTGAGAAGCACCCTGAAACATGACACTAGAAGAAGGATAATATAAAAATGACAAATGCAACTCATGGTAGCTGAGGCCTTGTTGAACCTTTAGATATGGAAGTGTAAGGTTGTGTGTGTGGTTTGGTTCCACAATAAAGCTGTTAATGGGAGACTGATGTGGGCTAATGCGCCTCACATGGATATGGGTTCGGGTCTGCTGATGTGGCTGCTTTTTGCTTCTGTGAGAACCTGACACTTGAGTGGGTCGTAGTAACAAGATGGGGTGCACTGACTGGCCAGGAGCAGTTGTGGAAGGGAGCCAGAAACACTTTTAGGCATGAGCTGTGATACATGTTATTATCTTGGTGGAGGGATTGGGTGGGGGGGTTTTCCTGTGGTTCTGTGTGACTCCCTGAGGCATGGCTTGAGGGGAGGGATGGGTTGATAGGGCTATGAGCAGAAACACTACAATCTACCTACCTATGTTGGGGTGGTGCACTACGTGTGACTGACAGCATGTCAAGAGCCACACAAAGCGTGTGTGTGTGTGTGTGTGTGTGTGTGAGATTGTGCACCTAGCAGTCTTCCTGCTTTCAGGTACATGTGTGGAGAGCAGATTTGTGACAGCTAAACTGCATATTAAATTTTAAACATGGCCTTAAAATAAGCCTGTATCATGGCATGAAACTTAATATTTCCGCATGAATCACATCAAATATAATGAACGATTCTTTCGCATTTTTATACTTTTTAAGACGTAGCTTGGCACGCAGCGCTAAACGATGCGCATCATATTGACTGACGCTGTGTGAAGCGAGAGCTGCTCCTGTGTGTCACAGGTATAAAAAGCTCCTTTTTGCTCTTACCTGGGTTTGTGTGACATAGGCGCTGGGATAATGAAGGAGAGGAGCCTGTCTGGCTGTCCCCTTTCACAAAGGTTAGGGTGAGGGGGCACTGCAGTGCCCTCGGCTTAATTAGGAAGGCTGGCCCAAGCATTGTCTCTGCTTGACAGATTAGCATGGCCAATTTAACCACTAACCTCCTGAAATGAGCAGCCCCCAGATACTGCCGGGTCTGGTTTCGGCACATGCTTGCGGCCAGCCGACCACTCCGGCGAGTCCTGATGCCGTGTGAGAGCTACGGCTCGCTTCATTTTCGGTTGCATTTAAACAAGGCCCGGCCGTCTGCATCTCTGTAAGCCAGAACGCAGAGCAGCTCGCGTCGGCCCATCCGAGTGCTCGTGAGATTGACGCGTGATTTCCTTTTGCATTTTTGTGGTTGGTAGGATTTCCAGTGTGATCTGCAGCAAGCACACATGCCTGTGCATTGCTGTTCTTTCAAAACCTGCTGTTGATAAAAAAAAAAAGAAAAAATGGAAGTTAAAAGCCTGAGTCTCTCTGTTTACAATAATTAAACTGTCTGGTAAAATGATTTACAGTGTATTGGGTAATAGCTCTTGCCGTGTTCAGGAAAGAAGGCACTGTTTCACTCCTTGCCTCACGGCATTGTTTATATTTATGGCGAATTTAGTTCCTGAGATGTAAAGATATTTCTAATTGCCTTCAGTATAATACTATCTGGAATATCAGGATAACTCAAAGCAGTGTCTTGCTTTAAGTTTGTATTTATCTTTGGCAGTTTCTTCTTATTAAAAAATCCAACTGTTTTGAACATATAACTTCGTGGGAATTGTTCAGATACACACAGAGCAGTTAATTGCCTTTACATGGAGTTGACTTAAGACATTAGTTCAAAGCACACATGGCAAACATGCTGTCAAGACAAGTCTGCTGGTCCTATCCCAAGATGTAACAGTTTCATTGCGGTTTTGATTCGGTCTGGACCATGGGAACAGACCAGGAGAATTAACTTGAATTCAACTTCAATGGGTATTCTACTTCAGCACCTTATTTGCAGTCTGAATGTGAAACGGGTGCAGGGGCACAAACTTTATTGTAGGGGTTTGTGATTCTTTAGACCTGAAGCTATTGGGTAACTATTCATTGGGACATGTGACTGTTTGAGGAATCTGTATTAACTGGGAAGTCTCATGACGTCTTGTGGTGTTGGGCAGGTCTTAGGTGACAGGAGGCAGGTGGCTCTGTACTGCCCCAGGTATGGCTCCCTCTCCGCCTACCCCTTGTTTTGTCCTGCGTGGGTCTGGGGCAGCTGTTAACACGGTGCATTTCAGCTGCTGGGAGACAGACACCCCCCTGCTCTACTCTGGGTGAGAGACAGTACTATCCACCCCATATCCTGGTTCTGCCAGGGTATTTCTGTCCAGCCTCATTCATTTGAACCTGTACCATGTGTTATCCTGTTGGTTGTGCACTTCAGCTCAGGGAAGGGTGCTATCCACCTGTGGAACCTGAATACCCGACGGGCTGAGACAGTTCTTCAGGGCCACGATGGCGCTTCAGTCATCTGGCTCCACACACTGGGCTCACGAAGTACCCTTATCAGGTAATTACTGAACCCCATTTGCTGTAGGCTAGCCTCAGTGAGCTTTTAGTAATCGCTAAGCGTTCTATAGTGTGTAAAAACTCATTGATACTGAACACTGAAGTTTACACTCATCTTTAAAATATACATTGTTTAATTTGAAAAATGAAATATGAAAATGCTCTTTGCCAAAACAGTTTTTTAGGGACTTTTAACTCTAATCCTAACTGTCTACTGCAGGGGTGGGCAATTAATTTTGCCAAGGGGCCATGTAAGAGACCGGGCCTGTTGTGGAGGCTCCGGCCAATAGGCTGAACTCAGTTCTCCTTAACGTTCATTTTATTACTCTGTAAAAAAGCTTTAAATTGTATAGTTTGGATCACCTTCTAGGTAAGAGTAGATATTACGATTGGGCAATGAAAATATGAAACAGGCATGGTATAAAAGCCAACATCAAATCATCATTTAATTTAACAAGAACAAGTTAGAATAAAATATGCATTTTGCAGTATTTCAAAGACCAGCATTAAATGAACTTTATACAAACTGCTGCTGCTATTCTGTTTGTAGTCTAATCGCCGCACTGTAATGGCGATTCAAATTGTAATCCTTAGACACAGCAACCTGATCTCCACACACTAAGCACACGGCTTTACCTTTGACTTCAATAAATAATTTGAAGTCCATGTCTTGTTAAAAACTCTACATTGTGCATCAACCTTTCTTTTTTGAAGAGGAGCTGTCATTTTTGAGGGCTAAGAGCCAACTAGCATCTCTTGTAAACGGTTGTTCACTAGCAGCTTGCTTATGCTCACAGGCACGGGCCCAAACGTGCGTAAATTGGAGAAAAAAAAAATCTATGGCCTTCAAAATAAAAGCAGCCAGGTTGCGTAAAGTGCACTATTTTAGTTCAAGTCATAATTTCCCAATGACTTGGCACTGACCAGTCAGGGACAGGCAAAGGGCCGGATGTGGCCCACAGGCCGTATGATGCCCAGGTCTGGTCTGCTGTATGGCTTAGCTTTTTTAACCCTCTTTTAACACTATTAATGGGGAAAGACTCAACCTGAACACTTAGATCATTATTTGTGTCCAGACCTGCCATGCTGCTGCTACCACCTATAGTGTGCAGGACATGGTCAAGCTGAATCGGTGCATGTGCTTACAGTCAGGCACGGGACACACGTGTGTGCACCTGGGAGCTAGGTGAGGGCCGAAGCACCGTGACCCATGCCATCCACACAGGCAGCGTGGGATTCTGCCAGAGCGCCGTCCTGGAGACACAGCCCGGGCGCTGGCTGCTGGCGCACCCCTGCGAGCACATGGAGGAGGTGAGAGCCAGGGGTGCTGACGCTTGACACTGATCGCCATGGATGCTTGGAGCGATGCCTGCTTTTATGATAATGTGTATGTTAAGGATCACTACCTTTATGTACATTATGTTCGTTACAATGGACTTGATGGTGGCTTTTAATATGGTAACTATCATGGTGATTGAAGACAATGGGATGTTGATTATAGCAGCTGTATTAATCACAAATTCATAAGGATGTATGTTGTAATCGACAGGTAAAGGTGATAATAGTAGGGTTGCTTTTCTGTGTAGGACAGTTCAGCAAAGTGTCTGACAAACTGTAAAGAAAGTAGTGATCAGGCTGATGTGCATTAAGGTGTAGTTCCTTAACCATCTGCCTGCTCTATCTTTCTGACTATCACCGACAGCTTGGTTGTCCAGGTTCAGTTATCTCTGCGACCAAAGAATGTGTAGCTGTGAGATCACAGCGCTAATCCAGTAGTGGCACAGCATTGCTTCCCACGCACTGGCACACGTGTCCACGTGCAGCTGAAAACACGGCACTGCTGCACTGAATGCTGGGCTTGTGCAGGGCGAAAGGCAGCCCCAACACCATCAACTTCCTTTTCACCTGTCAGAAGCGGGTTAAATGTTTACCAAGCCCAGAAGGCTGGCAGCAAATTACTTCCATTGCGATGCTTTAATTGATGGGGGGGGGGGTGTTTTATTTACGGACAGCATGTGCCATTCCTAACAGCCCAAACCACCAGCAGAAAAGTGCTCAGTAATTATCCCTTTGTCAGGGATCCTCGGGCGTATGTCTCTTACAGATGTGCTGCCATGACAGAGTGTGAATTCAGGCTGATATGGGTTTGCTTTGCCGTGCTTTTAATAAGGATGTGTGGTAACGATAATTACTGATGTGGAAGTTACCTGACAGCCATAAGTGTTGGTGCTGCCTTTGCTTTTTTTTGTTGTTTTTTTTTTTTAACCAGACGTGTAAAAAAAGGTGTCTTTACTCAGAGCGTTTTGTCATGGTGCCAAAAAAAAAAATCTACACAACATTACAAGTTCAAAGCTTGCTGATGAATTATAGATTAGAAACCTCAGGGGTTTGATGATGTCAAGTTAATAACAGTTGTAATTCTGTTTAAAAAAAAAAAAAAAGGAAAATGCTAATTTACTGTTTTGTTTTACAGCTGAGGAAATGCACTTGTTGCTTCAGATGAGATTCAAGTTTTAACAAGTTGGTTTGTGTTGTTTTCTGGGAAACCAATAAAAACTGGCAGCATCACAAGTTTAGTGGCAAAAATGTGCAGGTTGACACTAAGGTGGTAGTTATTTGTAGCTCTGAGGACTTGCATGTTTATACTGTGGGTGAAGGGCTTGAAGGTTCACTGGAGTACCTGCATCTCTTGTGCATGAACACTATGCTGGCATGTGATTGGCTGATGAAGGGTTACCCATAAGGCACAGGAACCAACTTGACATGGTCTCTTTGACCTTCCTTTTAAGCAACAAGAAAAGAAAAATTGAATCCACAAATGTGGGCAGATTGTGAAACCACCAAACCACGGAGGTGATTTTGGGTAAAGCAGCAGAAGTGTGGCTGAATTCCTCACCTTTGTGCTCGCCTGTGTAGATGTGACGCTGCTCCTCCTTCTGCAGGTGAAGGTTGTTGATATGCTGAGTGGGACACCAGTCTGCTCCCTAAAGCCAGAGGCGAAGCTGGGCATGGTGATGTGTACAAAACTGTGGCAGGTAAACCCACTCCCCTCCCCCCATGTGAGCTTCATGGCTTTTCCCTCTCCACTTCGATTAATTTGTTTATATTGGTTATAAATGCATTGGCAGAAAGCCCTGTATGGAAACAGACACGTCAGCAGTTACATGCCAGGCGCAACATGTGATTTACAGTTGAAGCTGTCTCTGGTCAATGTATATATTTTTGTTGCGTGTTTTTGAATTCATTGCCAGCCGTGGCACTGTAATTAGCTTGTTAGGAAGAGCTGACTTCACCACGGTATATTAGCTGCCAGCCAGGACTCCACCCAGGAGCCCACCTCAGCCAATTACAGCGCTCGTCATGTTATAGTCTTGAAATTTTCACATCGGCGAGCTTGTTAATGTCACCACAGTTAATTAACAAAAGTATGTTTCTTTTGTTCAATATGTGCGGCATGAATGAACACTTGTCAGTTGGCTGCAGAGCGGTTGCCATGTGTAGTTGAACTGCAGGAGAGACACAAAGGCAAGGACTGCGCTGGCGGTGTCTGAGCTTCTGTGCTTAATGAAAGAGGACGTTTTCTAATGCTACTTGTCTGCAGAGTCGCCGCCTTACTTGTAGCGCGTTCTCGGATCACGGCTCACTCTGCGCAGCCCGCCGGGACATGAAGCTGCCGTGGTATTAATGTGGTGTTCTGTAGGCGATCTTCAACATGAAAGGCGGGGATTGACGACACTCCATCGCCAGAATGCCGGCCCTTTTATCGCTCCGCCAGGGTAATCCGTAAAGGTCACGCTTCTCTCCGAGTCCTGCCACACCAGATACTGTACACCGTGCAGCAGAAGACCTTTATCCGTCATACCAGGCAGCAGCTAGGGGCCTGGGAGCTCACTTGTTTGTGTGTGTGTATGTTGTCTTACTTTGGCAAGCGCCTCCTTTTTGCCAGTTAATTTCTGTTGACTGCCTCATTTGCATAAGAATGCTGTTCACACACTCCCTCGCCTTCACAGAGGAAGAGGAGCAAGAGAGATCGCACAGGAGTGTTCCATCTTGTTGGCATTGCCAAACAGATTTTTTGGAGGATTTATGGAGCTCACCGTGACACTTTTGGGGGGGGTTTAAATGGTGTATTAAATGTATCTGTCTTTGCAGTCACCACCCACCCACACCACAGTGCTCAGAGTCAGGACGCTGCTGGATGGTTAAATGCTTCATAACTAGTGCTGTTCCTTCCCACATGGTTGACTGGGGAAGGGGGGGCAGTTGGAGCACCTTCATGTGCCGGGTGAAGGTTCGTGGTTGGAGGGTGATGCTTGACATGTAAGGGTGATTTATGCCAAGTGAGGCTTCTGCGGTAAAGAGGCACTGTTGGACCAGGGAGAATCACTCCCGTATTGACGTCCGTTACATCCCTCACTGCGGCTCATCCCTGCTGCCAGCTGGTGATGTCACTGCTGCTCTGAGGCGCGAGATTGGTTTTCGTATGTGCTGATCACTGATGCTCCTCCTGTAGGCTCAAACGGAATGTTGCTGCAGCAGTCTGCACTGTTACAGCTTGAGCTGCGGGTGAGGAGGGACACTTGCATACCAGGTCTGGTCCAAGTGCCCAGAGCTCTACATACTGGCAGTGTGGGGTATTGGCCTCTTTCGCCCAGGGGCCCTGCTGTTGAGGGGCCCTGCAGGAAACCGACATGCTGCCCTCAGAGCTGATCTGACCTTCTCATTGGAGGGTGGTGAGGCGTGTGACCTTGGTCCTTAGAGCCACAAAAACTTGAGTCGAGATTTGTATGTGTGGCCAGGCGGCAAAAACACTAAAATGTAGTGTCACGGTGGAGGGCCCTGTCTGTGGCCGTCCTCCAGGGTATCCATCTCTCCAGCTGCTCACATGATAAATTTTTTTCCTCAAGCGTTACCCATAACCTGTAAAGCACTCTCTTGTAGAGGACCAGTAGAGGATATAATGAATTAGGTGTCTACCCAGGGTTCTGTGACCCTTGCCCTGTGACATCATCAATCAGCGCGCTCCTGCACTTAACTGAAGTGCAAGGGCAATAGGCCAACAGACGGTAATGCTTAACAACCAGTTGGGAGGCAAGAGCAATCGATTCACATTTGTTTTTATTTGTTTTCTTTAATCTCCTAATATCATAGATAGTGATTTTGTGTATAAGGAATACATGATTCTGTGTATAATTTGTTTCAGTGCTGGAAAGGGGACACTCCATTAAGTGAAAGGGTGCACAGGCCCCAGGAAAACAGATGAGGGTTTAAGCTCTCAGCCCCTGCACATATGGAAAGGATTTGGGCCATTTTGCATACACAGGGTGCACCGTCGTCCGCAGTCCGGGTCGGGCCGGGCGGAGCGCACAGATCCTTACACGGCTTCACGCAAGGCACTAAAGAAAACACGAGACACATAAAAACGGCGTCGGCTTTCCAGCTCAGCCTCGAAGCTCTGGCCTTGACACCAGAAAAACAGAAAGCAGCGCAAGGGCCCGGGGGCCACGGACTCGCTCCAGTGGCACGGCTTTTCCAGGACCCGAGCGCAGAACTGTTGAAGAACCTCAAGGTCCAGGGCAGGGGAAAGTCACAGGGAGACGAATGGTTTGCCCTGGGCCGGGGGTGGGATTGCAATGGGGGTCTCGAGCCTCTCGCACCTCTTGCACTGTAAATCTCCTCTGTAACATATCATCCCCAAGTGCTGGAGCAAAATATATATCCTTCTTTATCACCTCACTCCAGTTTATGTTGTCATCCCCAGAACTGATTTACGAGGCAGCCGTATCCCGCCACGTATCATCGCCCCTCCCCCCCTTAAAAGGCCGACATGCGCCACATGCGGCGCTACAGTTTGCTGCTGCGGGTGCAGGAAGTACCTGAAGAAACCTTTATCGTTTGACATCACTGGTGTTCCAGGGTCGGCCCTGTGCGCGCTGTCTGTGTGTAGAGCTGGGTGTGAAAGTCATGTCTAAGGTGCGTGTGCTCCATACTCAGCTATTAGAGCTAAAATGGCATCATCTGTGTGTGTCGTACAGACAGCAGGGCTGTGTGTATGTTACAGGATGAAGCAGGAAGGTTGTAACGATGTGCCAGCATGCACCTATGACAACGGTAGGAAGTGCTGTGAGCTGTGTCTCAGTACTGCGTGGGCAGGGTTGTTGCTGGATATGAGGAGCAACGTGACGAGGGCTGTAACTGGCTGCCGGCGGGGCCTTGATTTATGGTGCCCGGAGCGTGTCTGGAAGCTCTGCAGTGCTCCTTCTCAGATAACCTCTGCTATTCTGTGTGGCTATGGAGCTGCCTCATTTGACTCCTGTCCTTCTCTCTGTCTGTGTATCTGTATGTCTGTCTATGTCTCCCCTGTCCCTAGCCTGACAGTGGAGGCAGGCCCCTGCTCCTGGCTGGCTATGAGAACGGCAGCCTGGCCCTGTGGGATGTCTCCCAAAAGCAGATGCTTAGCACTCTGGCTGCCCACTCTGAGCCCATCCTGTGCCTGGACTTCAATGCCACTGAGCTCCGGGGTGTCTCAGGCTCTGTGGACAAGGCCATTGGCTCCTGGACTCTTGACGGACAGCAGAAACTTCAGGTCAGGAAAGGTGACTCCCCCCCGCCCTCTGCAAACCCTCTCCCCCTCCTCCTCCCCTCAAAAAGCTGCCCCGCCGGCTTTGCTCCAGTGACCTGATAGGCAGAAAAAATATTTAGTCACGAAGAGAGGCTCTCACAGGGCCCAGAGCAATTAATCAGTGGCTGGTTGCAATACCGTGGCTGGGCCCAATTGGCTACTAGTGCCACTCCAGCCCAGCCGTGTGCTCCCTTTGGGGCCCACAGTGCCTCCTACGGCGGGCTGGCTCTCACCCGTCCCCTCTGGATGCTCGGACTGCTTGCCCCACCAGCCGTATTTCACAGAGCAGGCTGAAGGTGGACGCTTCATTAGTTGCTGTGTTATTGTTGATTTCACAGCCAAAAGGAGCGGCGCGGTATGCAAGATCTACTCTGTGAATCTGTACAAAGGGGCACGTGATATACTGGACCTCCATACTGGAGAGCTTTATTATTCTTTCCAGTGCTTTTTACAGATGAACGCATGAATTAAAAGCATCTTGGTTCTTTTTTTGGTGAACGTGTCTCCAGCAATCCTGGAAACGTTTTGATTTAATGAGCAAAATAGAGAAACCTGGTCGTTTGGTTTGTTTTGCACCAGCAAGAATACAGATTTAATATATATTTCTGGTAGAAAGTGAAAAAAAGATGTCAGATTGGGATCCATCAGGGGCTTTTAAATTACGCTTAAGTGCAGTGCTCTGTGACGTCCAGACAGCCCTCTCAGATTCTTCCCACAAAAGTATTTTTGTCCAGCGGTGGCGGGAGTCCGTCGCTCCGTTGGCCAGGCACTGATGAACGACCCGGGAGGCATAATAAAAATATCAGAACCTTAGAGGCTGTTAAGCAAACAGAAAACACATCTATAGTAAGAAGAACAGTAGTTCGCAGTGGGAGGCTGGGATGCAGCCTGAACAGCACGACGGTGGTTGTGGCCACGACACGCCGCTCTCTCTGTCCTGCGTCCCCTCTTGACCCGGGCTGGTGGGGAGCCCAGCGGCCGCCTAATCAAGGGTGCGGGGGGAAACTGGGTTTGACAGAACGCAGCGGGAGCCAGGCCTCAGACTTGCAGTGGAGTTGACCGGCTATGAAATGCACTTCTCAACGGTGCAGCCTTGCCCGAAGATAAGCGGAACAGACCGGACCAGCTGCTGGCACACCTGGTGCTCGCCAAGCCCGGTGCTGTGCGTGTCCTACCATCCGTGTGTGTGTGTGTGTGTGTGTGTGTGGCGTGTGAATATACTGTCCCTCCAGCAATCCCCCCCTCCCCACAGACAGACAGGTTCCTCCAGTCTGTGAGCTCATGATCGAGCAGGCATGTGAGAGAGGCAGGGATGCAGACAAGATTAGCAGCGTAAATCAGGCATGGCTACCTTTGAGCGCTGTTTAAGATACGATGACAGCTCCCACAGGTTGGAGGTCCAAGGCTTTCGCAGCCATTTGAGCTTACCAAGCACAAAACATATCTGGCTTTACCAGTGCCAGTATTAGCTCTCTTTCTCCCTTACATTACGGATTTAAAATCAGCCACAAAACAGCAGAAAGTGGTTTACGTGGATAAGACCATATATTTATGGAAGTAAATATATACTTATTTAGCTGTAGCTGTATTACCTTTTGTACCATTTTGCTGTGCAGTCAAAGGTGTGCATAATGATCCATATGCTGCTCAGTCCATGGCTGGTTTAGGAAGTTGCAGTGATCGTGAGCACACAGTTTACTAGGAAGCTACATGTGGGGGGGTAGTAGCTTGTGTAAGAGCCAACAGAGAACATTCAGACCAACAGATGAATGCTAACTACAATCCAGTCCTCTTCTGTTTTATAAGTAGGTGAGACTGTGAGAGTGTATCCCCAATTAGACTGTGAATGGCTGTTAATTTTACTGGAGTCTTATATATAAGGAAACAGCCATCACGAAAGCTTTGTCATATGGAGTATACCTGTTTGGTCCTCTTGTTAAAACTAGATTGGCCAATGACAGGCTGTCTGTGTTTAGCGTTGTCTTTGGAAGGCTAACAAACATCCCTAAGTGCTTTCATCCCTGTCTGACAGCGAGGGCTTTAGCATTGGGCTCATGAGGATGGAAAAGATGGTTTTCGGGGGTGTAGTCACTATCTTATAGTGCCCTCACCTTGATGTGTGGGGTTTACCTCCAGAGTAGCAGCAGTAAAGACATGTTTCACATAACAGTGAGAGAACAAACCAGACAAAATAAGAAGGAAAAAAACAGGCACGCTAGTCCTCCATTGTAAATCAAAAATGAAAAGCAGTACACTTATGGTAAGCTGTACCATCCAAGCAGTTTTTGTGACATCGTGTGTGTATAATTTTGTGCCCCGTGTTGCTTTTGCCAATCTTTCCAGTTAATTGCTACTTTGTCTAGATATTCTGTGGATGGTTCAGCATTGAGCAATGGGCTGGTTTTGATATTGCCATGGGAATAAAAAACATTGAACATAGCATCTACACCATTGTTTTTGGACTGCTTCTTGGTAATTTCAGTTCTCTGTTACAGCCTGAAAAGAGAAACCAAAACACACACACACGCACTTCTTTCCTCATTCTCACACCTGACATGTTTGCAGTGGGTTTTTCCCATTGAAATGCCAGCTTCTGTGTGTTTTGAGAACTACGCTGCTATAACAGAGATGAACTGCCTTTTTCAGGACAGCGTGGTCGTTTGTAGTTGGGCGGGCCGCTGCTTTTCCCAGCGCTTGTGAATCAGCCTCTTCTGCCGTTGACCATGCCTTTCAGTGCTTCAAGTCATTCGTCAGCACTGCTTAAGGAAACGCCGTTCCGCAAATAAAGGTTTGAGCCAGACGGCCTCTGCTGGTGACAAAAGCACCTCAGCAAATTAAAAAAAAAAAAAAAAAAAAAAGAAGCTCCGTGCTCCAAATCAAATAGCGGTCCAAACGGCACTGGTTCACAGGCGTAACAGCCGAGTGTTTCACGTGTGATGAGTGAGTGTCTGAAGTTGTGCAAGGAGAGGTTCTGCCAGGCCAAACAATTACGCTGCCTCGAGTCGGAGCCGTCGCCGTCGGTTCAGCTGACGGGTCGGGCTGCAGCTGAAAATGCGGCGCCCTTTTGTTTTCCCTCAGGTGGGCTTAGACGAAGCAGAACGATTAGATAAGACGATAAGCTTATTGATCTTAATGTTTTTATGCGTGACTGCACGCTGAATTTCCGTTCTCTTTTATCGCTATAAAAAGCACCCAGCGACTGCATACGTCTCAAAGACCGTGCTGGATAGCTGTACGCAGGAGAGCTCCTCGGTGCTGTCCAGCAGTCACGTTGCTCTTGTTGTACTTTGCGACTTGATTTAAGGCAGTTGAGTACTGGACTAAGCTGGCTGCTCACATTCAATTCAATTTGTTTTTTCTAGTCCCTTTTACAATGAGGTGCCTCGAAGCGCTTTACAGAAGAAATTGCAGATATTACAGAAATAACAGCAAGTGAAGGATTGAACTGAAAGATAAGGATAAAGCCAGACAAAAAGTGGAAGAGAGGAACCAAAAGCTCCACATTGTGGAGAAAAAAAAACCTGTGGGGGCCCAAGTTTGACTGGCTGCCCAGCCCCTCTTGGGCATGCTAACATTACAGAATACACAGTTTATAAAAGAGACTATGAATGTAAATAGCATTATATAGTTCTTCTGTGCTCTCTTCTTTTTTTGGGAACTTTTCCCTGTTTCACTCATTGTACTGCCCTCCAGCAATGAATTTGAGAAACACCGCATGCTGCATGAAAGCTATGCCGCAGTTGTATGTTTTGAATTGTTAAGATTGCTTGGCACACGTGTGGGTTTTGGTGATGTATACAATCTACAGGTGCCTTGATTCCCCTCTCCCCACTTCGTCCAGATGGTCCTGACGCAGCTCTGTGATTCTCCTTTCATCAGATGGGTGCCTCTGTGGAGCTGATCAACCCGGGCATCTCGCAGCTGTGTCTCCGGGCTGACCATAAGCTGCTGGCGTCGGCGGGCTGGGACCACCGTGTGCGCCTGTTTGGCTGGAGGAAGCTGAAGCCCCTTGCCATGCTGCAGTATCATTCGGAGGCAGTGCATTGTGTGGCTTTTTCAGACCACAGGGAGTCCCAGCTGAGGCTCATGGCAGCTGGATCCAAGGACCAGAGGATTACCTTATGGTCAGTGTACAATGACAGCTAGAAACACCCTTGGACCTGGCACTCTGGCCTTAAGCATGCTGCTGATGACCTGACCTGGCTGCCCCCCGTTTTTGTAGGACTTTGCAGAAAATGATGACACTCCAGGCTCAAATCATGTTCTTTTGCATTTTTCCTCTCCAAAGTATGAGCTGCTAACTGGCATTCAGGTGTCGTTCCTGTCACAGGTTGCTGTAGCGTGGGATGACCTTGGTGTGCGAAGAATATATAGAGTTCTTATTTAAAGCTGTTGGCAATTATCATTTGTGGGTAATGACATCACTCCAGTTTATGTAGAGCCAGGACAGAACATGTCTGAACGTGAGTGCTTCGTGCAATCCAAACTGAAGCTGTAGATAACCGCCACAAGTCTGACTGTAGTTCTTGTTAACATCTGCATTATGGACGTTGACATTTATCTGGTGGAATTGTTTCATAGCTCGAACAGTGTTAGCTGTTAAGACGGTCATTTTATTTTACTTGGCTTTTCTGGTGAGGAACGTTTACCTTGGTACATTTAAGTTTGAAGAGGTGCATATATCCAGGTTCTCCAGTGTTTATATAAAATGTCCACACATGCAGATGCTCCTTTTTTGACTGTTCATCCCATCTGTACCTGTCAACCACAGAGGATCATGGACACGCAGCAGAAGCTTCAAACTCATGGCAGTTTTCCTAAATAGTACTTAGAATTACCCTTAACAGAGGAGAGGTTAACTGCGCACTTTATGAAAAGTTAGTTTGTGAATTTTATGCTGTCGCTCAAAGAAAACATGGTAAAGCCTTTTAGGTTTAAGTTGTATTTATTCCTGATTATTACCAATGATCAGTGTTTTTTTTTCCCATCACTTTCTTGGTGATTTTTGGGAGCGCTCCCCTTATGTCATGGTGATCTCAAAATGTCTGTTCGTCTCCTATTTACTGCTCAGCCTTTCACGTTTTGTGAAAGACAAAGACTGTTCAGGAGATGGGCGAAAATGATAGTAGACCATTTTTTTGTGCTCTAGGTATTGATTGCAGCCCAGAATAACCTGACAGTGTCCTGGCACTTTTTACAGTGCAGCGCAGGTAAACACGGTTCATTGGGTCCCTCCCCTAGCCCCCCCCCCCCATTCTGTACGCTTCCACGGGTCAGTTACAGCCACCTGCCCATCTGCAGTCTCCCCACTTCAGGCTGTCAGTCCAGGTTCTGTGAAAACAAAGCCACAGCCACCTGAAGGTCCACCTCATCGATCCGATTGGCCAATGAGCTGTAGCAGCCTGTTTGTTAGCACTGAAAGAATGGAGCCACAGCGGTTAAAATGTCGACGTTGATAGTCGACAGACAGTGAGCCGCATTGGCTATACTCCTCTCCAGCCCAATACAACCACAGCCTCACTGCTCCTGTGCAGCGAGGCAGGCCGCTCGCCTCAAAGCCACCAGCCAGTGGTTAAGTGTGACTAGGCTGACAGCACTCAGTACACACAAAGCATGCTCACGGCAGTGCAGCAGTGGTGAAGAAATCCCTCTAGGCCCATCTGTGTGCACTTGGGCACATTTCAGAAATCGGTCTTTGTAGGATATGGAATAGTTTTTTTGCTTTCCTTAAAGAGTTACCCTCAAATTGACCTGGATGACAGAATGAAATGACTAAAAAGATGTCAAATGTTTGTTGCTAGGCTTTCGTGATTTCGCAGTTTGTTGTCTTAAACAAATGCCATGCATTTATTTGATTCAGTATGCAGCTCAAGATATGTAGAACACAGGAATAGTGAACTTTGACTTAAAATGAATAACTGAATCCTCAAATTCTTAAAATTAAAGTAAATTGATGAGAGAACATTTTTTTAAAACGCCCTGCCATATGTAATAAGATTGTTATACAGTGCCTTTCACAAACCCAAGACTGCATGCTTCATAAAGAATATTAACTCAGCTACCAGTAATATGTTCCATTTGACTGGATAATTTACTCAGTCATTAGCTCAATAAGACAAAGAAGGCAGGTTATACAAAAGCTCATCTGGAACAAAACCCAAAGCAGCCTACAGCCCACCAGGATTATATGCCTTCATTTATACTGAACACTTGCAGATGAAGATACAGGTAAATATTGGTGACTTCCTTTGTTTCACCACATACACTGGGCAAGCTGCCATAGAAGATGGAGATTCTTGAAAGCCCTTTTATCAAATCAATTTTTAGGCCTTGGGAACGGTTCATAACTGCCGTCTGTCACCACGACTGTTTTACTATATTTACGGCTGTGTGACAGAAATACAGTTCTGTTTAAGGTTTACGTACTCGTGTGTTTAGAATGGGTGTCATGGTAATTGTGGTCTGCTAGCCTGTATCCAGAGTAACAGTACTTTCAACCTGCTGAGATGTGTTCCATTTGAATATTCCCTTAATTGTTCTTGAACTTACCAAAGCAAATCGGAGAGTTCTGTGCTAAGTGCATATGGACCCTGGCACTGCTAATATTAGACTTGTATGTTCAGAGGTGTGCTGGAACTTGGAAAATTCTTTTTGGTGCGCTTTCAGAGGAGCGCTTACAGGACTTCAAACGACGCACAGACGTTATGCCTCACAAAGCAGCGGCCCCATGGGACAGATTCGGCTGGAGTAACCCATCAAACCCTACAGGAAGGCGAAGGGAAAATCAAAGGCACCCTTTCAGCTTACACATGAAGAGCAGAAATGAGTCAGTTGCATGGATTTGCACCAAGGTGATCTCATGACGCTTTACCACATAGCGCTGGCCCCCACAGACCCCCTACCTTCCCTTCCTTGTCCGTGATCTCTGCGGCGACCTTGGGAATCCATAATGGCTTCCCTCTCCTCCTGCAGACTTTGAACTGGCAACAAAGGTGATGTGGGGCAATTTCCGTCCATTCTCTGGTAAATCGGACACATGCTGGATGGCGCACAACGCTGACTAGGTGACCTCATAAATCACTTGATAATAAGTCCTTTAGGAAGTCCATAAAATGGGGCTGTGCAGGAGGGCTGTCTGGTGGAGTAATAATGGAATGGAGGTGTTTGCACCTGAAGCTTGGGGGTCAAGTGCCACAATCCATCGCACTGTTAATGTGATGTATCAAGTATGATCTACAGTGTATTGGCCTTTTTCTCTAAATTTGTAAACCATTTTATGTTCTCCACTCAGGTATAGTAATGCATGAAAGGACTTTTTGAAGTCTGAATTTACTTGCGTTTAAAGCAATGTTTAATACTGGTTTTTGGAAATTATTAAATTTAGACTTTTTAAAGTTAGCAAGGCTTCCTGCACTTTTTAAAGATTTACGTGAATTGGTGGCAATTTTATTTATTTATTTTTAGCAGTTTGTTCATATCTCAGAGCGAAGTCAGGATATGACGGAAAGAACTGTGCAGATGTCAGCACTGAAATGCGTAACAGCAGTGGTCGCGGTAATGACTCCACCGGGTCTGCCTCGTGTTCTCCGTTTCGGTCCACACGTACGTTTAAGCGCCGCAGAGCGATGTAAGAAATGTACACGAAGACAACCTGAACAGTTTCTAATAGGCCCGTCACAACAACAGCTCAAGACGCCGTGGACTGTCAGTTGATGACTTTGGAGTTATACTTTTTTTTTTTTTACCTTGAATATTAGTGGAAAAATTGACAGTATGTTTTTTGTAGAAAGCATTCATGTACATAAAGAACACAATTTCAGATATATTTTCCAACATTTCACTATAATGCACTTTCTCACTTCCACTCAAAACTATGAAAATATATGACCAATATATATTTAACATTACATCTTAATGTACTAATAATAAGTAATTAAATTATGGTGTAATTAAATATGTTGTCTCATTTGTTCTACGTTTGAGAGTTACCAGTCTAACTCTGACAAAATATACTTTCTGGAATAATTTATTATAAAGTATTATAAAGTTTTTTTTCTGAATGTTGATAAGAATGCTTCCAGATTAGTGTAATAATCGTAAATCGATTTGGCACATCAAATTATTATACTTAAAAATACGCGACTTTACAAACGACAGTCCGTTTGCAAAAATGTGCTGAAAAACAAAGTTTACTCATAAAAGTTTTATTTTCATTATTAACTATAATGCACGTTTACTTTAAAAAGTAAGGATTTTAATTGAAAAAAATATTTGTTGAAATAATTTAAAATTGTGTGTTGTAAAAATATATTTATTATATTATATATATTTTCATTAGGCTGTATAATATAAAATTATTTCCTTCCACAAATATATAACACGACAACACAACCACGGAGCGAATATCACAAACGCGAAACTTTCTCAACATACTGAAATACTGAATAATGTTCAGTTCGTATCTGATACTATTAATAGTTACAATTGCTGTTTGGTCTGTCGATTTCAACTCTCACATGTCACGGCTAATGCCACCTTTAAAACTATAAACCTTTTCACACACACTTTGGATATTGTTAGTAATTTGTACACCGCACGCATAACTTGTTCCCCTGAGCTCACCATGCTTGTTGTGTGAAAGCTGCAATCAGCCCTTATTAAAGTGGCCATGGACCCTGTCCTCACCTGTTGGCCCCTTGCAAGCTGTCTCTGTCGGACAGCAGCGAGGATTGGGCGACCGCTGGCCCCACATCAAGGCGAAGCGGCGCAAGGATAAACACAGCTGGGCCGGCCTAGCGGAAAAGTCGCGTCTCTCTGTGTGCGCGTCTTCCTGACGGACGGATTCCCATCGCTTTGGAGCGGGTGTGCGCTCACGCAAAGGGAGCCTCAATTCTCCACTCTGTCTCATTCTGCATGAACAACACAGGACACAAGTTAGGAAATGTGCGCTGTCCCTTTGCCGGAAACATTTTTATAGTGTCAATTGAGGGCTTTATTTTACTGTCATTTAATATTCTTATCCGGTACTGTGATTCGCTCTCTGGTCTATTATACAGTTAAAAATTCTACAATATGACTTTAATATAAACGAATTCATTTATTGAAATTGAGCTTTTATGGTTTAAGCTGTGTCATATCAGGGAAAATTATGTTTTACAATTTATCTGCTGCTTAAACATTATCATAAAAATAACAGCGATTTGAATAATGTTACTTTGTTACTGTAGCATTGTTATGATCATTTTTGTATGGGCATTTTAATTTTAGGCGCTTACATTACCGTCCATTTCCGTTATCAAATTAAGTCCGAAGAGCTGAAGTTCTGAAAGCCTCTCAGAAGTTTTGAGGCACATTTTGTATATTATTTGTTTGTGGGCAATTTAAAATATTTATATATCATGAAATGTGTACCTCAAAATATTTATAAAATAGCCAGACAATAATCTTGAAAGGAATTCGTTTTAAATAAACGTTTAGCTACAAATTATCTGGATTTTTTTGGTTCAGACGTCTTATAATTTAGTTGTAGCGATTTCCTTCCAAAGAGAAATGATAGGATCGGTCGGCGTCGCAGTAACTGCTGGAAACATTGTTTAACCTTTCACCCGTCACACAGCCATTAGCCGTCAGGGGTCAGAGTGTGCGCAGCCGCTCTGCTTCTCTACAGAGGACCGTCCCGGCGGTGCTTCCCTTGGGGAAAAAAATAACAAAAGAAATAAAACCGACCTTTATCATATGACCGGCCACCTTACAGGAGAATTTCTGTTAGAAAAAAACAATATCAAGATTTGTCCTCCGCAACTGAAAGCTCGATTGTTTCTGTGCGGGCTTGCTTTTAAGTATCTATCGTGGGTCTAAGCGGAATTAGTTTTACAGATGCTGTTGAAAAAATGTTTTTTGAGGGCAGTACATATTCTTTTTTTTTTTGTTGCAAACCTTAACATTGAATTCTCTGTGTCAATAGACTTTAAAAAGGCTATTAATTTGGTGTAACGTGTATCGTATACAGCTGCATGTCTGCATGTGTCTATAGGGGTCTGAGTGTGAGTAGTTCATAGTACATAGTTTTATGGAATGGTTTACATGTAGCTGAGTATTTCCTGCATGAATTTGTGTTAATACAAATCTACAAATAAATTAAAATAATATAAAAATAAATTAAAATGTAATTAATGACCTATAAACAACTGTATTTGTCAGGCCTTAGCCATTTTTTGAAGATGTCATTGGCTGTGTGACAAATATTAATCCATAACATATTTAAATCAAGTATAAATTTTTAAACTGATAGGATGTTACTACAAACTATGATCATACTGTGTTCATGTGTTTATTTTAAACATGTAGTACAGTAAAATAACCCTCAGGAAAGCAAAAAAATGTATATCAATTTTTAGTTCACTTAAGATGCTAAATTATGTCTGAGTTCTGTCTGGACTGGTCAACAAATGAGTTTAAATGAATTTGTCAGTGTAATCAGGGTACAATAGCACTGAAGTATATTGCATTGTGAGGTTATCAGCCAATTAATTGAAAATAAATTAACAGGACTATTATGTTTATCTTCACCTCCAGTTTCTTCAGACATTTTGAATATGTATTTAACACCAAAATGTTACTCCCTTGCACATAATTTTCAAATGAGTAATTTTTTAAGGTAATTTACAGTCCTTTTAGGGTATACATTATTTACACTATGTACTCATTGAGCAATAAAATAAATGCAGTTAACACTGACAAACTGCCCCTCCAACATAAGTGCAAGCAGAACACACGAGAGATCACTGCACTGGAGCTTTTACACCAATCCTGTGTTTTACTTGGAACTGGGATGATGCAATGCTTCAGTCTCACAAAAGAATACATCCACTGATGGGCAAAACAAACTCAGTGTGAGCTAGAGTCCATAATATCTCTCCATGACAGCTGGTGTTAAAGCGATTTTTTTTTTTTTTTGTTAAATCATGTTGTTACCACCAAGGTTGGATTTAAAACCCTACTGGTTCCCTATTTTAACCTACAAACCTCCCTCCCTAAAGGTTTGCCTTTAAAATCCCTGTAGTAATAATAATAATAAATAACTAAATTTTAAAATAGCACCAGAGCCTCTAGGTGCTCTCACCTCACTCTGATGGTAGATCTGACCTTGACTGCCACTCCACCAATTCCAAACACACACACACACACACACACACACAAAATTTTATGCTGCTCTTATGATTACCTTTTTATGGCACAAATGCACCTACACACTATATAAATACTGCCCACTGTGAATTTTTAAAGCAGTTAGAGGTCAATGTGAAACTAAGCACAGCACGTGAGCTTTTCTCTCTCATAAATCAATTTTAATCAATTAACAGTTCTGTATAATGACTTTTTTTTACTGGAGACATGAATGGGACTGAAGCTTTCCGTTCTGTTACTATTATATGTCCAACTGTAAAAAAAAGTCAGATGACGATGCACAAAAAATGTACAGGAAAGATTTTAATATTTGTTTTACAGTTACAGCACAAGCACGGATCTCATTTATTCAGCATACCTCTTCTCTACAGGATTTAACTTAGCGCCATTGTACAGGGTTCTACCATTGGATCCCAGGCGGTCCCACGGTCGATGAACATTGTCTCCGGTAATCAGTCCAACAAATAGGATCGAGGGGTGCCTTAGCTGCCCTCGGTTCGCTCGGCATGCAGCTAGCTCGTCTACTTAAGAAGCTTGATGGGGTTTGAGGCTACACAACGTATGGCTTTATTGTTTGTTTTTCAAAGCAAAAACAAAAAGTGCATTGAACACAGCATTAAATTCCAGTCTGGGATACAGCATTTGCCACGACCATAAGAGCAACCTTTGTTGTCTCTGCATGATAATTCACTGCGTGGGAGGCTGAGGCAGCCCTCTGAAGAGCCTTTGAAACTGAAACGGTATCAGAACATCGAAGTAGCTATTCTGTATGGGTGCACCTCCTCAGGTGAATACTGTGAGCTTTTCAGAAGCCTCCATCCACAGGGGAGTGCCTCCTCAACACTTTATTTTGCATTAACCGCGCATGCAAAGTACTGTCTCGTTTTTGCGCAGTTTGCTTCATGTGCCCTTTTCGAGTCACTACTCGTGGAGCCGTCAAGGTCAGAACACAAGCATTATCTGGGTCCGTAGTCGTAGTTCGCCGGGGCACTGGTGGCAGAATACATATTGGCAGCAGCAGGATTCATGTGGTGGTGGTAACTGTGTCCTCTTATGCTGGGAAGGGGATAGGGGGACGGTCGAGCCTTGGCTCCCAGGTAGTGTTCATATGTGGTGGGGTACTTATACGGGTGGTGATGCAAGGTGTCCGGTGCCTGTGGATGCCCGTCGAGGCGCAGGTCATGGGGGGGGCTTGGGCGGTTTGCGGTTAACGGAACAGCGTGGAGACCTCCTGGGACAGGTAAGGCGGGGCTGAGGACCCGGGACATGATCTGGTGGGCTGGGTCAGCATGGATGGGTGTCCCACTGGGGTCCCGGTCATAATCTCGTCTGTTATCTTCTGTGTCAACAAAAAAATTAACACATGGAGGTAAAATGTTACAAACCTCACAGAATGGTTAAGTCACCCTCAAATCATTTAGCTTGCTTAACAATATAGCAATTATCAGCAATTATTCTGTGACAACTTTAAGAAGACAAATACACACTGGTTGTTGCATATTAAATTCTGGTTTTTGTATGTGTTTTTCATGCCCAAATTTATATTTTAAAGTTCTGAAAGTTTTATTAAAATCTGAGGTTAAATTAATTAATTTTGTTTGAAAAAGTCTCAACAAGACAGCTCGATGTGAAAACAGTGAAATGCAAATAAATGGTTACTGAGGTCTTATATCACAGTCTTTCCTACCTAAATAACACGTAAGGCTTACAAGTAAGTGCTGTAGTTTTAAAAAAGAGAGTTTCTCAGTCATGGACAAAAGTTACAATGGTGCAACAGAACTGCAATTCAGATCAATATGTTTATATAGTGCCTTTCACAATTGAGTTGCTCCAAGGCAGTTTACAGGAATTTGTGACCTTGGGAGCTGGATATGAAAGCGGCACAATGGAAGAGAGACGGACCTTTCTCTGTGCCATTTTGCTGTGGTGGCGATGACATGGGATTCCGTGTTCTGGCAAAAGCACTCATTATTGGCAGGGAGCCTGGCCTGTGATTTCTGGGCCTGGTGTGTGTGACAGAGGAGTGGAAGCAGTTAAAAGAAACAAAACATGTCTTCACTGCCATAGGCTAGCAAACGTTTATGGTACATGTTTAATGTGAATACAGTCTAACCTAAAATCAGACCTAACCAATTCCATTATACGTGCCACTATCAACATACGTTGCACTGCGTGGCAATATATAGCGGCTGCTGCATTTTTGTAACTGTTAATTTCGTTTTGCGCCAAGTCCTCCACAGCCAGAAATCAACAACTGGCACTGCATTTCTAAGCGTTACGGTAATTTAGCAGTTCTCTGTGTAACAAGTTAAAAACACTCTGCAAGTAATTTAAACATTTTGTTAAACAAATAATATATACACAAATAACAAATTAAATTTCTTTTAAAATGCACAGTATTGCAAAATTTTGCCTTACCAGTCTTCGGGATCGCAGTCTCTAAATCCTTTCGCGAAAGGATTGCTGGCAATTTTCAGCTGTGTGATCTGAAACAATTAATTATTGTAAATTATAACAAATAAGAATAACAAGATATTGCGCGTTACATAATGAGCAATTAAACGTACATTGGTTAAAAAGCTGAACGAAGAAACAAACATTAAACTAAAATAGTTCTATTCGTATGAACAGTTTATTCATACGACTAAAAACAGAGGCAGAGCCTCCTTCACTCATCGTTTGTGTAAAAATGCAAAAAAGGGGGCAAAGATCGTAATATACGTGGACAAACAAACATCTCATGAGAGCCAGCCGCTTGCAGGTGATGCCTTTTGCATTACTTATCTTGTATGTTTTATCTAGCGAATAAATAATCAATTACATCATTATCGGTTTAAGTAATGGATACAACTGAACGTACGGTGCTTCCGCGGATACAGATACGTGGTCGTGAATATCC
Organism: Chitala chitala; assembly: GCA_025773905.1. Lineage (NCBI taxonomy): Eukaryota > Metazoa > Chordata > Actinopteri > Osteoglossiformes > Notopteridae > Chitala > Chitala chitala. Next base: position 8,902,776 of record JABJVR010000035.1, read on the forward strand.
GGAATGGGTTGAAAAACAAACTTTAAAGCCCTAGGTGAAAGTTTGAGAGCACGGGGTCAAACTGATAAACAGTACGAAAGGCAGAACGAAGTAGAAGTAAAACACTATGGCATGAACTTAAGCGACGCTTTCCTCTTTAAGCCTGTTTATTTTATTTAAAATAAATAAATGCTTTTACGTGCAATTTTACAAAGTCAGTTCGCTTTTGTCTAAAATTCTATATATAGTCTGTTCTACATAACATGTCGTTACAATCTCAATGTCTTCGGTTAACGCATGTTTTTATCACCAACACATTTTTGAAGTACACTTTAAATTTTAGTTAAATCGTTTTAATTCCGCGGTCCGTTAAACTGTGGAGGAAACATTTCCACTTTAAAGTTATCTAAAAATAATTACTAGGCAGTTAAGTGATACGATACATATATACACGAATTAACATGTACATTAACAACAATAATTATAAAATATATATATTACTGTTGTTAGTATGGCTACCATGATTGAGTTCGGGCTAGATGTTATATGAATGTGGACTAATGACATAATCCAAATATTTTAACCCAATAAGTAAACAACTGACTAGAAATTATTAGTCCATTATAATAATAAATTATTATAGTGTGTTCAGTAAGTGAATATAAGCCTGTTCATAGCCGTTCCCTAACTGGAAAATGTGACACACTACAGTTCATAAGTACGTGTTTGTTGAACCCACGTGCATGAATGTGCATTGTGTATCTGTGCTGTGTATCTGTCACTATGCATCACGTTTTTTCGTTTAAAATCAATGAGACAGGTCTTTATATGTACTTGTTATTTTTTACAAATAATACATTTATAGTACCTCGATTTTCTGATTACTGCATAATGGGATGAATATTGGATTCAAGAAAACCTGAATATTATAATTATTCGTGGGATTGCTACCGGTACGTACTCTGTGATTCTGATAGGCTGTGACCGCTGTGAACCGTGTCTCCTCGAAAACAAATGTTTTGTAGTTTTCTTCTGCATACTTCTCGCTGTCTTTTCTCGGATCCACATACACGACGTGGAACCTCGGCTGGTATCTGTGCATGGAGTTTAAAATAATCTGCAACAGAAGAAAACTGCGTTCTAATAGAGCGGCTACACAGATCACATAGCATCGTAAAACGTGTTGCTTCAGTAATTTACCTTTTTCACGAGATTTAATAGACTTTTGTGTACGTAAATGCAGTGGCAATCGACAATGAGAGCATCAGTTGCACTTCCCTGCAATAAAATAATACACGCGCGCTGTCCCTGATGTGAAAACCTGCGTTACTTCAACACAAGGCTGTTTATAACCAGTGTAGAGTTCTCCTTCCTAATCATTAGGATCTTGTAAAACAAAATGTAATCGCAACAACATCCGTGATTACTAATACACAACACAATTTTGTACATGCAATATTATTATCCATTATAGATTATTATTATATAGATTATTATAGATTACTCAACATATTATCTATTTATTACCTTCGATCTGTTCAACAGCGTTATATACCGCTCTTGTATTCTTTAATGTAGCTGTTCCTTTAAAACATCGTTTGCTGGCCTGCGTTTAACTCTCAGTTAGAATTAGTCTGTAATGAATATAAATGTTTATTGCTAAATTACGTGGCAGATGTTTCAGCACCTATATCTTCATTTGTTCACCAACATTTAATCAAACCTAAGTGTTTTAACTACATCAATTTATGTCTTTCATATGAGTAACACTGGGAGTGACTATGCTTACTTGTAGGACGAAATTTGGAAAAACCCACTGTGGTTGTTGAAATGGGAACTGGCTATTGTAGCACCGAAAATATAACTAACATTAAGTACCAGTCAACTCAGTTGGAGGATTCATCTGTTTTCAGCAGACCTCGGTTAGTCATTAGCAACTGTTAATAACACATTCGTTTAAACTTCAATACTTACATGACCGTTATCATCCAGTAAATTATTGGTGAGTTTTAACTTGTCAAACGAGACTATTTGTTTCATCCACTGCGCGCCTTTGGCTGGAGAGTCTGGATGGTAATGAACTCTACCCGGTGTGGCTGGATCAGCCTTACCAGCGACCAGCCACGACGAACTGTGGAAAGCATACCTTAAAATGGAATAGTACAAATAAATTGTCAAACCGCTGCCCATGGCGTGCAACACAGTCTAACTCTCTGCCCCCACCACAGACACACGCACACACACACACACACACACACACCTTGTCATCTGAAGTGTAATTAAACGAAAATATTTAAATGTCGTTTTACCTCAACTTAATTAACAACAAAATTTGCTGAAATGTCGGTAATTTATTATGTAGACGGGGCACTACCTTGACAGAAACTTTAAAACGTAACGTACCTATATCGTTTATCGTCCACTGGTAGGAAATCCATTAAGAGCATGTAGTCCGCCATTGGATCCATTCCAAAGATTTTTACTTGAAACGTAGGAAACATCCTCCTGAAAAGAAAAATGCGTTTATTTATTTATTTTTAGGCTACAATTAATTATTTTTCTGCTCCACAGTAAAACTGCGTATAGGCTACATTTGAATGTAAAAACGTAAATTGATACATTTTACAATTACGTAAACAGTAACATTCAATAAAAAAAACAGCACGTCATTTATTGTTTTATGTATATGTTCAAAATGCAAGTAAACTGTAATACATTACGCTATTGTTTTAATTTTTTTAATTGTATACAGTAACACGATCAGCGCTATGATTTTTAACATACCATTTACTATTTTTGTAGGCTATTAACAGCAATATTAGTGTCTCAACTTTTCAGTCACTTAATAGGCTAAAATTTGTGGTACTTTAATACAAAAAAAAAACAGCAGAAGTTACTGAGTACGGCCTTTTCCCAAATGATCCTGATCAGTAGGCCTGTTAATCATTATTAAACTTGTACATAGAGTTAACGATGAGAGTGCGTACACAGCACAAGTTGATTTGTTATTAAAAGCTTCTACACAAATAAAATGTTGCCTGAATAAAACATATGAACCAGTGGGATTGTGATCGCTAGGCCGAATTCAAGAGTTCTGGTTCTGGATTTCAAACTGAAACTCAAGTGTTTATTTTGGCCCGTCTAACACTGCTTCAGCTCGAACGTAAAAAGAAAATAGCCCAGTGCTGTCTGACCAGTCACTATAGCCTTGTGTGTTCTCTTAACACAACTCCTTTATTTTTTCGTTGTCACCCGTTTACTTAACGATGAAATCTACAGTGCGAGTAGCATTTTGTTATCTCTGGTGTCAGGGTAGTATCACCCAAGGCGATCTTAAAATAGCCGCTCAATTAAGAATATCACTTTCCTACTCAGAAGAGACGCTGAGGTTAGGTGAGGCTAAAGTAGCATTTAAAGTGTCTTTTATTCCAGCGTGCGCTTTTCGGCGTCTTTGAATTGACAGATGGTCTGACTTTCACCTTAAAGCAGCGACAAGAAAAACAGCAACATAGACAAAGCTATGTGCGTTTCATGCATTTACAGCGTATCTTTTTAAATTCATTGTAATATGCATTATTCTCAATTTTTAGAAAACGGAATTCATTAAATCTTAAAATAAGAATCGGTCCGTTTCCTGCAGTAACCGTGTTTGGTGGTGAGGCCTTCGTGTGTTGGCAATTGAAGGCCAACGGACTCAAGGATGAAGAATATACACTTTGTAAACATTTCAAAGGAAACACATATCTTAATATTTCTGCTTCACGAAGCTTTTCGATAGTATAAATCATTCGAGCATAGCTGCCAACAGGATTCAAGTGGCGCGTCTTTTTTCTGACTAAATCTTCAGTTACCTCTGTTGTGTTGGATCTTATCTCGGTAGTGTAGGTAAATCGATTGTGTTAATATTTATTCTAACTTCTACTTTCATGGGAAAATCCTTATCTGGAATACATCCCATAATTTATTTTTAGCTCACATTAGACTGTGGGTTTTCTATCCCTTGTGCACTGAGCCACGGACAAAATACAACAAAAAACGGGACGCTTCTATTTTTAAAAAAGCGACGTTACTTTATTATGCACTTAAACACGTACATCTACACAAAAGGTATCTTCTATAATATGTAACAATAACCGTTTACAATTATGTGCCATTGTGTTAAGTGTGTTCACTGAAAGTCTATAGTACGTTGTTTTCTTCTAAGGTTGTAATCACATAAAATGTAATTACTAAAGTGGAAATAATTAAGTGGTTTGACTTATTTAAAAATATACTGTGCCCTCTAGAAACCTACGAATCCTTGCAACCTGATTAGAACTTGTGAGCTAAACGAAGGAGGGAGTGAGTTACGAATTTATACCCAACGAATGGTCAATACTGCTGGCATACCTTGGACAAAAAAAGTAAAGAAATTTATGACGCTTGTAAAAATATTTATTATTGTGTCTTCGACTACGCGGCCTGTAGTCATTTTACTAGGCAATCAAGATGCATTTACAATTGGAATTATACGTCACAACACAAGCGCCGCTATGACCTAATTCGTACTGTACGTTTCCGCGTCACCTTCTTTTTAGGGAAAAAAAGGACATGGATACATTTTAATCCCTATACTTCTCGTAATCCTTCCGTTGTCGTTGCTTCAATGAATTTTTGACTTCATCCACATTCGTTATTTTGGGGTTCTTGTTCCCACGATAAAAAACCATTGTCCAAGCAAATACACTTACAAGTATTAACAAACAATTTTTACAAGACGTAAAAACAATATTTAATCGAAGCATTTCTTTATGTTATGTTGTAAAGACACTGTTTCCAATCTTCCAAGTCGCGTTACGACGCAGTATTACTCTAGGTTTTTTGCACTGGGGAAATTTGCTGTCTTTTTCTAGACGCTGTACAATAAATTGCAGAATAATATTCTTATACCTGCTTTGTCAAACTTGTTTTATGAACCTTGACACACGCAATTTGAATAGCTGTGAAGTTTACGCATAGCATGTGCTTCTGACTGTCAGATAATCATGATTTTATTACAAAGTCATTAATACTATAGTTAAAATAGATAATGACATGAATTAGGTAAGCATTATTTGTTTACAACCGTGTCTTCACAATGTATTACAACGCATTTTGAGATTAAATTCTGGTTATTGAATACGATCTTAATTTCATCTGTTTGTTTTTTGTCAGAACCAGTCTGTTGCATTTCATGAGACCGATTTGCTCCCGCACGATGAGTTTATAGTACCGTTTTTAAGAAATTAAGAAATTCAAAATATATTATTTACTATAATTTTCTTTTAGTTTTTTAGCGGTGTTAAAGAAATTTCGTTATAAAACCCTAAATGTCAAAATATCCCGTTTACAATTTTTTAAAGCGAGT
>JABJVR010000035.1:8917764-8943212 GCA_025773905.1 Chitala chitala
AGCATATCATGTTTACACATTTGAGTTAATATGTTGCTTCAGGCCTGTGCATTTGCTATTAAGGATGTTATAATTTATAAATAGCTAGTCTTTTGACCCTTGGCATGTGGTTCTAACATACTTATATTTAGTTTTGTTCATATGTTCATATTTTTGTAGCTGAAGATTTAAAGTCACCTTGTTATCCAGATATCCAGAGAGGAGCTGTGTCCTGAAAAACCAAAATATGATTATGGGAGTCCACAGACTTGCCAATATCAGTCCATTTTCTGGAAGCTAATAATGTTAGGTTATTTTAGCTTTGGGAGTGGGCACAGAACGTTTCCTTGTTTGTATTTTGCAAAAATACGCGGCTTTCTGGGGCTCAGATGAAATAACTCCCGTGTTGCCGTTTCATACATAGGGTGATGGTTTCCACATTAAAACATATGCTGTACAGCAGACCGCACAGAAGTGCTGAAACAAACGTTTTATTCAAAGCCTTTTGTAGTCCTGCACATGTTGTGCTTTATAACAGCTGGCGTAGCAGGAGACTTCCATGCAAAGACACAGGTGCGTTATGCACTAGATTCAGAGGGGAAAACAGAAGCCCTCAATCGTGGCAGTCTTACAGTTTAGAAATAGACTATTTTTTCATTTACAACTTTAGTTAATCCTCCTGCGCTTTAGAGAATGACTACCAGCAAATTGTAAAGAAGCTGTTACATTAAATTACATTTGTAGTTTTTCTATTAAAATTGAAAATATAACTACACTTTCTGTAAGTCTGGTGTAATTTACTGAAATTTGCATTAGTTCAGTTGTAGTTTTGGGAAAAAATTAATGGCATGTACATTATACCATTGGAAATAAATCATTATATTGGCTGCACATTATTCTAAAACACCTAAATGCAGAACCACAGAACTAAGAAGCGTGAGTGTTTGCATACTGCTTCAGTCTGAATGGGCACGGTGCCATGGAAAAGCATCATTTTACACATTAAGTAGGAGTTTGGACCAATTTGGCTCATCTTCAGGGAACTACAAATTGTGTTTGTCACTTCTTCAGTTTTGCAAGTTTATTTTTATGAATAAAGGAAAATATAGGATTTGGTGATTCTGTGGAGACAGCAAAAGAATTTTGCAGATCCATTTGTTTGTTAACATAGTTCTTCGAAGAACAGGGATTTAGTGTTTTCGTACCCACAGTCCTCCATTTTTTCTGAGGTGTGCTTGTTGTATATTTTCAGTACAGTTGCTAGGTGAGGTGAGGTAAGGCACAGGGCAGGCAACAACAAATCACAACACACCCGAAGGCTGCTTAACCCTTTCATGCATGAATTATGAAAGCAACAGTGAGGATTTTTGCAAGAAAACAGCTTTTAAATAGCTGTTTACTGTAGTGACCACTATGCATGAAAGGGTTAAGGAGTAGCTAGTGCAGACTCTAATGCCAGTTTTACATTGCCTTACCTTAGTCATGTTGTACCATACCGCACCTTTAACCGACCCATGCTATATCGTGTCAGAACGGGCCCTGTTCAGAAGTACCACCAAAGCACGCCACACTCTGCTGTCAACTGAGCTCAGCTATGTCACAGTGAATTGACTGGCTAGGACATTTCCTTTGCCAACTATAGGTCCTGCTTTTAATTAATGAGTGAAGCCAGTGTAAATTTTGGCTTTATTTTCCATTCGATAAGTAAAGCATGCAAAACTGGTATGTTAATGACTGTATGGTACTGAAAGTACCGAGGAATATTTGGCTTCAGGAGGAGTGCAAGGACAGGGTAGGAACTGTGGATATTTGTTATGGATATGGAGAGTGCATGTTTTCTTCATAGGTTGTGGAATTGATCCAGCTGTCTGCTAAGTTGTTTGTTTTTAAATCTTGTTGTGCGCTTGATTAGGCACTAGGTCGTATTGTCTACATTTGGTCTTACTGTGCTAACCATGGTATCATTGCAGTACTGTGTGACTTCGTAGTATAGTGAAGTATTTAGAGTTAATCGCTTGCGTTTATAACTTGTGTATCTATCGATTTTATTTGTATCCTGCCTGGTTTAACGTTTTTGGCTCCCTTCCTAGTCAGGTTTTATAGGGTCCGTTTGATTGTTGTTTACAGGTTGCTCTAGAGTTCCTGCCACTCGCTCCTGACTCTCTGTAATTATCCTAATTTTCTCCAGCTGGCATTCATTTCACTCCAATCGTATTTAGTGTGACTTTCTGTGCTGCAGCAGTAGCGTGAGCGGCAGCCTCATTGTCGAAGCCTCATTGGACAAAGACTCGGAGGACTAAGACATAGGAGTCTACCTGTGGGAGTCCACCGAGGAAGGGCAACGAGAATGAGCTAATCAACCACTCGTGTTTTCCCATTCCATCCTCCATAGAAGATGCTTCCGCCATCATCGTCACCGCATTACTCAGACACGAAACCCATCTCTACTGTGCCAACTCAACCAGATCTCATCTGACACCCTCACACTCTCCATTGGGCTATGGAACTGCCAGTCTGCAGTGAGCACGGCAGACTTCATCCCAGTTTTCGCATCCTCTCTGCCGCTTCAGATCTTAGCCCTCACAGAGACATGGATCTGGCTAGAGAACACAGCTACTCCAGCTGCGCTCTCATCGGGATACTCCTTCTCCCACTTACCCCGACCTTCTGGGAGGGGTGGTGGCACAGGTTTGCTCATCTCCTCAGGTTTTAAGTATACTTATTCACCTTGTGTTATCACTATTTCCTCATTTGAGTACCACATTATTACAGTCACTGTACCCACTACTTTCATGTTTGTCTCTTTATATTGTCCACTAGGTCATCTGCGACACTTCGTCGATGAACTAGACATGTTGCTATCAATGATCCCAGATGATGGAATTCCTCTAGTCATCCTTGGAGACTTCAACCTACACCTGGATGCCTATCAATCTGCTGACTTCCTCTCTTCCAGCGACATTTGGCCTCACACTTCTACAGACCCCACCCATGCACAAAGCTGGACATCAACTGGACCTTATCATGACACGTAACTGCACCTCAAGCCTTATTTCTGTCTCTCCATTGCACTGCTCTGACCATTTCTTCATCCACTTCTCAGTTTCTCTGCCATCACTGCTTGAAGATGACACACAACCCATCACCTTCCATCGGCACCTATGCTCTCTAGAGTCGTCCTCCCTGGCTTCTGCACTAGTCTCCGTCTTGCCCTCACCTGACCAGTTTAAATCCCTGAGCACGGAAGACGCTTCCACGATTCTGCTGTCCACGTTATCATCGACGCTGGATGCCCTCTGCCCGTTAGCTTTCAGACCAGCACACCATATGTCATCCAGCCCATGGGTAATGCAAGACCTCTGCAAGGACGGGATTGACCTACATGCTGCTGAAAGTAAATGGCGCAAAACACGAGACCTGGATGATTTCCATAAATATCAGCCCCTGCTATCTTCCTTCTCTGCTCAAATATCTGCTTCTAAAAAGTAATTTTACCAGAACAAAATTAACTCTGCCACTAACATGCTCAATCTCTTATCCACCTTCTCTAGTCTTCTCTACCCACCTCCTCCACCCTCCCCCTCATCTATTACAGCAGAGGACTTCGCCTCCTTCTTCGATGAGAAAGTGACTGCCATCACCAGTCAATTTTCTGAGCCCCACCTGCAGACTATCTGCTCCCTGGCAACATCTGTAACATTCACCACTTTCTCAGCTCTCAAGGAGAAAGACGTCTCAGATTTTCTTCTCTTCCACCGGCAAACAACATGTCCACTGGATCCCGTCCCCTCACATCTCCTCCAGACCATCTCTCCGGCCATCATTTCACATCTGACACACATCATCAATTCATCACTGACCTCCGCACCTTCTCGATGACTTTCAAAGAAGCCCGCATCACTCCACTGCTGAAGAAACCCACCCTGGACCCATTGTTTCACAAGAACTACTGTCCAGTATCACTCCTTCCATTCTTATCTAAAACTCTTGAATGCGCTGTCTTAACCCAATTGTACATGTCCCTATTACAGAATGACCTACTAGACATCCACCGATCTGGCTTCAAGAAATCTGCCCTGCATGCTGCCAGATTTTACTCCCTCTCCTCCGTTGTCATCCTACTCGACCTGTCTGCTGCGTTTAACACCGTGAACCACAAGATACTCCTGGCAACTCTCTCCATCCTCGAGACATTTGGTACTGTACTCCGATGGTTTGCCTCCTACCTCTCGGAGCATTGTTACGGAGTGTTTATGCCAAGGACTCTGGCGACAGGGATCCCCCAAGGGTCGGTACTGGGTCCACTGCTCTTCTCACTGTACACAACCTCCCTGGGATCAATTATCAGTTCGCATGGCTTCTCTTACTATTGCTATGCTGATGACACCCAACTGTTCCTGTCCTACCCGCCCTCAGTCACAGATGTTTCTACTAAGATTGTATCTTGCCTTGTAGATATCTTGAGATGGATGGATGATCATCACCTGCAGCTGAACCTCTCCAAAACTGAGCTGCTGATCATCCCAGCCAAGAACTCCATTCACCATGAGCTATCTATGAAACTCAGCACATCAACTATAACCTCTACCACATCAGTGAAGAACCTCCGACTGGTGATGGACAGCAATCTGATGTTCTCCAAATACATCACCACAGTCTGCAGGGCTTCCAGATTTGCCCTCTACAACATCAGGAAGATCAGACCATGTCTCACAGAATATTCTACTTAGCTTCTAGTCCAAGCATTACACATTTCAATATTGGACTATTGCAACTCACTCCTGGCTGGCCTCCCAGCCTCTGCTACGTATCCTCTCCAGAGGATACAGAATGCAGCAGCACGCCTCATCTGCAATGTTCCCAAATGGACACATGTCACTTCCCTGCTCGTCACGCTACATTAGCTTCCGGTCCATGCACACATCAAATACAAGACCCTGATGCTCACGTTCAAGGCCATCAATGGGACTGCTCCAGGCTACCCCAGGTCCCGAATCAAGAAATATGTCCCCTCCCGTTCTCTGTGGTCTGCTAATGGGAAGAGGCTGGTTTCACCTGTCCAAAAAACTGGTAAACCTAGGCTCTTCTCTTCTCTGGTGCCTATACGGTGGAATGAACTTACGCTTACTTTGAGAACTTCATCGTCACTGTCCACATTCCACAAAAAACTAAAGACATATCTCTTCAGGGAGCACCTTAGGACTTAAAACCTGAAATCTTTGCTTCCATTCACTCCATTGTAGCAATGGTGTTGGCTGTTTGTTTGTAAATGCTTTTCTAATGAACTCAAGACCTACATTTTATATGTTTATGCTGTACTTGTATGACTTTGAGACAACTGCTTGACTTAATCGTGTGCACTTTGATGATAGAACAGCACTTACTGTTAGTTAGATTGTCTAATACTGTTTGACCTCATTTGTGACATGCACATGTACTCTTATTCATTGTGAGTTGCTTTAGACAAAGGCAACTGCTAAATGAATAAAATGTAAAATGTGTGTAAATTTGTGCTGTGCAGGTAATTCAGCTGCTGGTCTTATGTTGTGTTTCTACTTTATTAAAGCCTGTTAGATTTCTATACACCTTTCAATGATTATTTAACACATAACATTAGAGCTGGCAGGGCGACCAAGTGCTGGAACTTTTAGTTGCTTGGTTGGAGAAGAAAACAACTTTGAAGGTGAGTCAGAATGCAAAAAGGTGTTTCAAGACATATCTGCAAAATTAGCAGAACCGTGGGTGTCTGTATTGCAAAACAATTCTGCAGTATGCTTGGAAAATCACTGGGAAGTTTAACTATTTTCAGACAAAATAAAATGATTGCTAATGAATAACTGCAGGCTTATTTTAGAACAATTTTAATTCCGGCATTTTAGTTTGACCAAAATGTTGATTTTTGTATTATTTTTTTAAGAATTTACATGGTCTAAGTCAAGGGTGTCCAATTATAGTCCTAGAGGACCACAGTGGGTGCAGGTTTTTGTTTCAGCCAATTTCTGCTGTTAATTGAACCTTAGTGTCAATTTAACATTATTGACGTTTTTCTTGTATAATTGTTAAATATAATTGTGTCAATTCAGAAATTATGAACAAGCTTTATTAATTTTTTAAAAAATTTTAAAAGCATGAAGAGGAATTGCTGATGTTGCTTCTTAGCATTTTTTAACAACTATGATATACTTTGATCTTTTAATCAATTTTTTGTTAATGATCTCCTAGGTCTTTAAAGTCACTGCTTCTCATTAAACATTCTTTGTCATTGGCACTTGTTTCTGCTGTTCATTTATTATTACAATTTGAAAGCAATTAATTATGCCTAGTTTGAATAAAACACCATATTAAATTACCCAGACAATTTGTACTCTGATTCTGCTGTTAGAGCAACATTGTAATGTGTAATTTTTATATTTTTTACAGATCTTAAAGTACAAGAGACTCACATTTAACTTTCTTTTTTGTAATTATTTTCGCTCAAGTGATTAAGACAACTAAGAACAGACATATGCAAAGTATCAGGAAGAATACAGAGAAGCAAGGATGTAATTGATATTTAAGTGAGATAGTTGTCAAATTAAAACAAATCAACTGACTGGAAGAAAAAGCTGCACCAGTACGGCCTTCCAGGACCATGATTGGACACCCCTGGTGATTTGTGTATCATGACAGAAGAGGAGGCTTAATAAAATGTCCTTAGAACATTTTACACAGAATCATTTTACAATTTTTACAATGCTATGTAACAAATGTTATTTGAAATTGCAGGTCAAATGGCCCAATATTTTAAATGTGAGAGGCTGTATACTATTACAGCACCCTAACCATTGTGCTCTTCTAATTATCCACTTTTCACCACCAGATGGCGCTGAAGCGCTGGTTTTCTTGATCAGTGTCACAGTTGCAGTCTATTACAAAACCACACGGGAGCGCTATAGGTTCCACCTGGGCCACAGACTCAGTATTGAAGTATCAATAACTATATGCTACCACTAGGTAGTGTTCAATGCTATCATTTACAATTGAGCAGTATTTTGAGCCCTGCTGTGCGCAAGAAATTAACCTCTTGGGTAACAAGCTACATAACACCAAGTCTGGCTACATAACACCAAGTCTGGTGCTCTTCCATTAGTATACTTTACACCAAACTGCAGCATACCGTGCTAACAAAGCACAATTACACACTGAACAATATGAGTTGCTTGTAAGTTGAGTAGATGGTTTGGAGAAAGGTATTGTTTAACATTGTTAACCATGCAGCAATTACGTGAAATATTCAAGCTGTGAGAAAGAGACAAAGCAAGTGTGTTAGCTGTTTCACAGGAATGGGTTTGCAGGGTGTTCTACAGCTGGGGATGCTTGTTGGTCTGACCCACTTGTGCTCCTCTAGTGCTTCCTGTTTTTTTTTTTTTTTTTTTGAATCGATTTTTAATATTTAAACATTTCCTCTGAATTGTTTTGCCATATGGAACACCCTTAGCAGATATGTTCCAAAACACCTCTTCACTTCTGATCAACCTTCTCAAGTTATACCATACTTTCTCCTATGACAAACAAGTAAACGTGCTCACACCTATTCATTCTGCCAGGTTGGTTTGCTTTCTATCTTGAACTGAATTTTCAACATTTTTCCAAGTCATGTTTGTGTGCAATTGAGGACTCCTCAGTCAGACATGAAAGGTTTCCATCAGCTTTGATCCCACTCATCACACTCTTCCTTTCAAAAAAGTCCAAACTACTTCAGATTGCCAGAGGATCTTGTTTGCACGGCCTTCTTTAGGTCATTCCACAGGTTTTTCTATGGGAAGGGATTTCTTCCTTTTCTCTATCCATTTGCTGCTTGACTTGAATATGTATATTGGGTAATGGCAGGTGAAAGTCTTCATCAGCTTTCTGGTAGAGGCAAGCAACTAAAATATCTTGATAACTGGAGCTGCTCATTATTTCCACTGTTATTCTGGAGTCCTTGTCCCATCTGAACAGGCTCATTCCCAAAGCATAGACATCCCACCACAATAGGTTGGCTGTTCTTTGGGTGATGAACTATGTTGTCTTTCACAATTAAATCCATAAAATCCAAGAAGTTCAACCCTTGTCTTGAGACACTATAGGATATTTCCCTCATGGTTTGGAGTGACTGAAAGTATTTTCTGAAAAAAATGTAGATGGGGTTTGTAAGTTCTTTTTTGAGAACTGGCTTCCACATTCCCACCCTACCCCAATAAATATGGGAGACTGCTAATACAACCCCTATTCCAAAAACGTTGGGATGTAAAATGGAAATAAAAGCTAAATGCAATGATTTACACATCCTTCATGACATATATTTAATAGAATACAGCACAGAAACAACATATTTAAAGTTGAAATTGGTCAGCTGTGTTGCACTTTGTAAATAAATGATTATTATAAACTTGATAGCTACAATACATTTCAAAAAGGTTGGGACAGGTGCAAGAAAACAACAAAAAAGTGGAGAAAAAAACTGAAAATGTTCACAGGTAAACAGGTTAATTGGTAAGAGGTGATAGTCTAAAAATGTATAAAAGAGGCATTTTTGAAAGGCTCAGTGCTTTAAAAGTGAGGACGGGGAGATTTGCCACTATGTGCACAACTGCATGAAAATATAGTCAATCAGTTTAAGAATAATGTTGCTCAACATGCAATTGTGAGAAATTTAGGTCTATCAACATCTACAGACCATAATATTATCAAAAGATTCAAAGAATCTGATAATATCTATGTGCGTTAAAGGCCAAGGATGAAAGCCAGCACTGAATGCGTGTGACCTTCAATCCCTCAAGCAGCACTGCATTCAAAACCAACGTCAGACAATAAAAGATATAACAACTAGGGCTCAGGAATAGCTCGGAAAACCTTGTCAGTAAATACAGTTCACTGTTACAACTCTAAATGCAAGCTCATACTCTACTGAGCAAATTGCAAGCCATAAACAACATCCAGAAACACCGACAGCTTTTCGGGGCCCAAGCTCATTTGAGATGGACCGATGTGAAGTGGAAAAGTGTGATGTGCTCTGACGAGTCCACATTTCAGGGTTGTTTTGGAAATATTGGCCGTTCTGTCCTCAGGGTGAAAGACAAAAAGGACTACCCTGATTTTTATCTACAAGAGGTTTAAAAGGCAGCACCTGTAATGGAATGGGGGTGTGTTAGTGGCCATGGCATGGGTAACTTGCACATATGTGAGGGTACCATTAATGCTGAGAGGTACGTACAGATTTTGGAACAGCATATGCTGCCGCCCAGATGACGTCCCCGTTTACTCCAGCAGGACAGTGCTGAGCCACATTCTGCATGTGTTACAACAGAGTGAGTTTGTAGTAAAAGAGTTCAGGTACGTAATTGGCCTCCAGTCCAGACCTGTCCCCCATTGAAAATGTGTGGTGTATTATGTAGCGCAACATACAACAACGAAGGCTTAAGACTTAAGACATACATCAAGCAAGAATGGCAAAACTTTCCACTTTCAAAATATCAACAATTGGTGTCTTCTGTTCCTAAATGCTTACTGAGTGTTGTTAAAAGAAGACGTGATGTAACACAGTGGTGCACATGCCCGTGTCCCAACTTTTTTGAAATATGTTACAGCCATCAAATTTAAAATAATCTTTTTTTTTTTTTTTGTTTTTTCAAAATGCAATACATTTAATCACTTTAAACTTTAAATATGTTGTCTCTGTGCTGTATTCTATTGAATATGTTATTAATTTATAAGTTATAAATCATTGCATTTTGTTTTTATTTACATTTTACAAAACATCCCACTGGACTACAGTTGTGCATTTGAGGAGTGACCAATATTTGTCAAAAAATGCCTGAAGCTCTAATAATGTTGCTGTAGGCTTCTTGGTACCTTCTCAGATTGTTTCCTTATCCCTTCGTTGACTTTGTATGATTCTCCTGATCTTTCCAGCGCTCCTGTTGTGCCATATTTTCTCCATTGTGGTGATGGTCTTCACACTGCTCCATGGTATATCCCATCCATTTGATATTCTTTATGGCCTTCTGCTTATCGGTACCTTTTAACAATAATAAGACCCTGTAGAGGCGGCACGGTGGCGTGGTGGTTGGCACTGTTGCTGTGCACCTCCAGGCCTGGGGTTCACTTCCCACCTTGGGTCTGTGTGCGTGGAATTTGCATGTTCTCCCTGTGCTTGGTGGGTTTTCTCCGGGTGCTCTGGTTTCCTCCCACAGTCCAAAGACATGCAGGTTAGGTTGATTGGTGTGTCCAAATTGCCCGTAGTGTGTGTGTGCCCTGTGGTGGGTTGGCGCCCTGCCCTGGGTGTCCCCTGCCCTATGTGCTCTGGGATGGGCTCCAGGCTTCCCTGTGACCCTCACCAGGAATAAGCGGTTATGATAATGGATGGATGGACAGAAGACCCTGTAGATGTTTAGTGAGCTTCTCGAGGGCCTTAACTACTTCAGTTGGCTTTAACCATGAACACTTCAAGAAAATTGTAGGGGAACAGCTGAGATTTATTTGAGGTTAATCAGTATAACTTAATTTGATGACTATTAGATTTTTGCTGGTTGCAAGGTCACATGAAAGAGTATCTAATCTAATGTTATTTCACTTAATTTTTTGGTTTGTATTACATGACCTTGCAATTTCAATGAGGGAGTGTAGATTTTTAATATCCTCTGAGCTCACAATGTCAGAATGATTTTAATGCTGGCTAAAATTTAATGATGTACAATAACAAAAAATGAACATAACATATGTTCTGGTAAGCAAAGATATTAACGTAGCAACACATATGTCTATCCTTTCATTATCTAACTGGTTTTCCTTTGCAGGGTTCCAGGTGGCCCGGAGCCCACATAGGCAGCTTAGGGTGCAATGCAGTGGATGCCTGGACTGGACACCAGCCGACGCATCACAGGGTGGTAGGTATGGGTGAAGCTTGAAAACATGCCTTCCAGTCTACAACACAGATATATATATATATACATATATATATATATATATAGTTTCTTTTCCTATTTTTTCCTGTCTACTTGTACACTGTCACTGGTCAATTAAATATAACTATGATAAATTGGTCTAAATTTAAGTGTGCTGACACAATGTTTTATCTGCCTGCAGAAGATAAATCTAAGAAAATTCTTTAAAAAATGCTCCACTTCAGTAGGTATGCAGTCAAGCCAAATTCCTCATTAGCTCCTTAATTAAGGACCACTCACCTCCCCAAAAGTATTGAATACAATTTCAGCAAACTGGTCAAACCTATATATTTGTGCTAAGTAATATAGAGGTGTGATATTTCAGGATACCTTTTAAACCTTGTTTTGACAAATGAGACCAGAGCAATATTTTTATGCTGAACACAATATGCTGTTCAAAAGTCACTCTGACTGGTCAGATGGCTCCTGTTATTTACCTCACCTCAAAAGCAAGTGCAGCACATCTTGAAATACATAAACAAACGTTTAACTCTTTATGGATGGACAGCACTGTTTCAAACCTACCTGCTTTAAACATGGAGTGCACACAAGCCTGTACAGTTAACCGAGAACATTCAACGCCACTGTTTATTTGATGAAGCAATGGCAGAATCTACAATGGCGGCATCTGCAATCTAAATTTCTTCAGCTGCACTCAAGAATTGTGCTTCACAGTCATTTCTCATTATTGTTAGTCATTTTTGTATTGAACGTGCTCTTGTCATCATAAAGTTATAAATAGTTGGGTTTTTTTCATTGACAATGGAATTAACTACAGTGACACCTACAAAGCAATACTTCAAGCAGTGAAATTAGTTTGGATTTTATGACACCATAGACAACCTTGTTAACTAACCTACACCCTTTGCATGAATTAATAAAAAGGCACAGAAATATTCATGAATACGTTAATTATATGTAAATAAATATGTCCATCCATCTATCTATCCATTTTCCATACTGCTTATCCCAGTTTGCAGGTGGGCAGGTAGGCAGGGACCCTATCCCTGTGACTGAAGGAGCTCAGGGCACAAGGTGGGGGACACAATCACAGGACAGGACACAATCACCCACACATCCAGTCACACACAATTTGGAAATGCCAGTCAGCCTACAGCATATGGATTGGGGTGGGAACCTGGGGTACCTGCAGGAGCCCCATGAAGCATAGGGATAACATGTAAACTCAACTCCATACAGAAAGCAGAGATGGGATTCAGGCTCCTTATCCTTTGGGTGCAAGACAAAACAGTGCTAACCACTGAGCCACCTTGCTCCGCTGCCCCACAAAAATATATATACAGTAAATGTAATAAACAGTTCAAGTACAACCTCAGAAGGCAAAGAGGTACAACGGCGCCACCTATGTAATTCCAGAGGAGCTTGTCTGCTGTGCTTTCTCATGTGAACCAGTGATTTGGATGTATTGTGTTGGGGAAGAGATGGTGTTGGGCAAAACCGAGGACGTCTGATATAAATAGCAAAATAAACAAATAAATATGTTAATAAAAAAATCTCGCAAACAAACTGCGTTGACTTAAATTTTGTATTATTCCACCTTTTAACATGTATGGTTAGAGTGAAATATGGTGGCTGTAACAACGTTAAAGGCAGACAGTTTGAAATGTACTTGCTGTTATTTGCTTTACAATATGTAGGATACTTTATGTTACTTAAAATGTAAAACGTATTTTCATATGGCAATATTTTAACCACGTTTATGAAGTTTGTCTCCCCATTAATACAGACGTGCACCTGCTAATTACACACGTGGTGTATATGAGTTCCACTGTAAATATATTTAGGTATCATTTGGATTAAACTGACAACACAACAGAAGCTAAAGTTATTAAATTGTATTTTGAAATAAGTTGAGGAACATCTTCAAACAAAAACGTTCTTTAGGCAGAGATGTACGTGAGTAAACGTAGTTCTTCGACATTGATTGTAGAACCATTTCGCCATCTAGTGGAATATGTGAGATTGTATATACTTTTCCAGTACATAAACATCATTCTTTTGACTTTTTAATTTCTTTTCCCCTAAAATGTATGTAATTTGTACTTATATATGTTTGTTTCCTTTTTACATTTCTACTGCACACCTTAACATGTTGTACCTCAGCAAGTGTTTTACTGTGTAAACTACATTGCTTGTGAGGTCCCAGTGACTGAGTGTAGGCACCTTAATGTGACTGAATATGTAAGGGTGTGAACATGGTCTCCTAAACAGACGGGCGCAGTGAAGACGGCTTAGCATGAGAACAATAGGGTCCTTTGACCAAGACAACGCCCCCCAAGACATGTGGCCTCCTGTCACCGTAGCAACCCACCATGAGATGGAGGGTTAGCTGACAGCTGGAGGGGGGAGAGTTACAGACACTGAATCCAGTTGAGCTAGTAAGGACCACTCACCTCCCCAAAAGTGTTGCTTTACATACTTGTGTAAACTAGACGCCATTCCTTACAGATTTCTTCGTGCTGCCTGTGTCCATCTGAGCAGGCCACTTCATGAAGAATCTCCTAGAATGTAACTGTGACACAAAACAAAATTCTCAGAAAAACAGTTTTATTCTCAGACAATAGACAGAACAACACAGTTAACATGACTGACATAACACTCTTGCTGTTGAAGTATCAGTGTACAAAACAAGCACCTCATGCGAACAAACAAATACTTAACTAAGAGCATCCAAGTTGACTAAACGATGTATTTCATTGAAGCTTTTCCGCAGAGATGCTTCTGTTTCCTTCTGTCACACTAATGTGTTTTGCAATTATGATGATGGGGTGATAGTGATGATTATTATTAAGTTGAAATGTATTGCACAGAATGTCAGTTTTATACTTTTAATTGCTGTGTGTAGGCCTCAGCTAAGTGTACTGTTTTATTGGTGTTGCGGAGCTACAGTATATTATCCATTATTAATGCAGTGTGTCATCACTCTGCCCCAGCACAGATTGTGTGAAGCAGACAAGCAAGAATAAGATGATGGGTGACGGGTGATCCTCCCACCCCAACGAGCCACATTATATCCCTGCAGGTCTGGTATCGTAGCTTAGCGGCTGGCCCAGTCAATCAAAGAGGTCAGAAAACAAGGCTCAGTATCTCCAGCAATTAAAATAGCTAGTGTACAGAAAGTCCAAGATCCCACAGTTTCTGTAATTAAAACTGATATTCAGTATCACTCGTTTATTCATTACCCATTCGACTTATGAAGACTAGGCTCCTGGTAAGGAAAACCACTCGGCGATACGTTTGTCCTGATGCACGCGACCGTAACATCAATAATCTCATCAAAAATGAGTCACCCTTGTGCGAGTGCTTTACAGGGTGATGTAATACTGTGTCTCTTAAAATTTTGATGTGAAACAAACACACTATGGTAGTTTTTGCGCTGCCTTCACCAGGTATGGAGAGCTGCTTTACTGTTTGTACTTACTGTTACACATTTAATTTTACAGATTCTTTCCAGTTTTGTCCTCTGGGCACAGGGGGGAGACAAATGTGCAGCGCGATACTGTTGTAATATTCTGCAGTGAATGAACAACCACATGGGGAAAAGAAAGTCTTATCATGTGTAAGAAAGTCTGACACACATCTCTCTGATGCACCTATAGGGAGCACTTATTAACGTACCTCAAAGAGGAATATTCCTTTACGTACATATAAATTCTGTGACTTGCTTTCTCACATCACTGAAACGCTGTGACTACTATATTGATTGCCTTTCTAAGTAAAATGTTTGTTTTATCCACATGGATGGAGCCAAGAACTGTTTTTTTTAAACCTTTATTCTTTATTCAACCATCATCAAAAAGTCATGTAATCTCCATGTTTTTGAAAGTGCATTTTGAAAAAGACATGTAGACTTTTTGACATTTTACTTAGCGGGTGACAAAAACTACTATAACATAATTGCTTCAATAAAGCAGTTAAGAGCCACACAAGAATGAAAAGCAACTAAGCAGCAGTTAGATCCTGCAGAGATTGTGCTGGATGAAACGAGCCTGCCTTACAGCTGGCACGCTCGGGTGTTTAATGGGAGGGTTTGGGAGTACCCAGCCAAGCCAGGGGTCCATACAAGCACATAGACAGCGTCACCAGAGATGCACCATAATAAGAGAGAGAGACAGAGAGAGAGAGAGAAGACTGCACATTCTGGAGGGCGCACAGCTTATTTAGCTGTGCTCAAAACTGTCTGGGAATTTACTACTACTGTATTCAAGATGCACCAAGTTAGACCACGGGCACTGTGAAGTACAGTAAAACATCAAAAATAGACTTTCTGTTATAGATCAGTTTTGTTTTGACAAAGAAAAACCTAATATGTACCTGTGAGAGAACTTTTAAGGAAATACAGACAAAGCAAAACCAAAGTCCATCCATCCGTCCATTATTCTCCCACTTACCTTTTTGCAGGGTCACATGCAGCCTGGAGCCTATCCCAGGCAGGCTAGGGTGCAAGGAAGGGGATACCCTGGACAGGGCGCCAACCAACCGCAGCAAAAGTGCAAGCTCAAATATTCAGATGCAATGTACAACTAACAACTGAATTACATTTTGCAAAATGTTCAAAATAAAATTAATTCCCAAACGAACTGCTGCAAAATGTAGAGATGTCATTAATATTTATTACCGGTCTGTATTGTTTGAGGTGTGATTTGACGTGCAATTTTCCACACACCATCGTGGTTTTAGACAATGTTTAACACCTGCTGTAAGATAACCAACTGTGGTGATGTTTGTTTATACATGTGTGATCACAGCATCTTAATTTACAGTGTACTGTGTTGTGCAACACAAAATTATAAGCTGTAGAACAGGTGTATGCACATTCTAATGCTCACCATATGACATATATACACCATCTGATTCTTGCTAGCATGATTATAATTTAGAACACAGTGTTACCCTCTGAGTCATACAATACTACGTCTCTGCCTTTGATTTTTGCACTTATGGACATTTAGGAGTATGAGGCATCAAAGACCCAGGGACACAAGAGCAAGTCGTAAGACACTTAGAGGTTACCAGACAGTGCTGACATTCACACTGACTTTAATTTGAGGCAGCCGCTGTGTCAGAACACATTATTATGATGCCGATTACTTTTTCCCCGTCCCTGCTCTCATAGGTGTGTCCTGCTCTGTAAATACAACCCTCGGCCTAAGCCTTTTTTTGGACAATTTACATTGGCCCAGTTCCACGCTGTTCCTTCCACCTTCTCTTGTCTGTGTCAGTGAGAAGATGTAGACTTCCCCTGAGCACAGGCTGTGGCTCTGAAGGACACAAATAGCTGGGTCAGAGCATAGTTTCAGGTCTACCTGGGAGCAGCTTCTTTCCACGACCTTCTCCAGTCAAACTATAGCTCTGCTGCCAAGCATGAACATGCACCGTCGCTGCTACGATTCGTGCGGCTAGTTCTAGACTCGCCAGAGAGATCGGTGCTGTTGAAGGACAGCGAATCGCTGGCTGGCGCTCGAACTCGGCTCCACATCCATGTCTCCGGGCTGTGTTTGGCTGATTGGCTGCCAAAAGGGACTGTTATTTATGCGTGAAGTAAAAGGAAAGGTAAACCCCAGATGGTGTCAGAGCAGAGCACGAGTTCATATCCAACAGGTGTTCCCTAGACACAGGAGTATTAGGTTACCCCCTTGTGGATAAGGTATATCAAAAAGCCAGAGGCCTGGGGATTGTAAAGAAGTGTGCTTTTCTCATTATCATTAATAACTGAGTGAGACCATACACCATCCTCTCAACTGACTTTACACCAAACGATTTAATTAGTGCACTATTATCCCCAGGTATCACTTGGCTCAGCTGTAACTCATGAACATTAACCATTTCTTATGACTGAAGTAAACAGAATTAAAGAAATGGCACCATCCATCCTTTTTGTCTTTTTATAGCTGACTGAAAGGGCTATTTGAAAAGAGAGTTCACTTGAAGGCACTTATGACGATTATGTAATAAATAAAACTGCAGCAGTAACCACAGACTATGTCAGATGCTGGGTTTGGGACACTTAATTTTTGTTGATTTGGGGGGGGGGTTAAAACGGGAAAGGACAATTCTCTGAGAATGCTGGCTAAAGCTCAAATGCAATCTCTACAGGGGGTGTCCAGTTGAGCCCCAGGCTTTCTGTCTCCAAAAGGCCGCACTTCACCTTCCAGCTGCTGTCTGTCCCCTTTGGGTTGTGGGGGGGGGATAGGGAACAGGGGCTTGGAGGAAGGGGGGGTGTGCTCTCTGCCGGACAGGCCTGGAAATTTCCGTTGTGTGTTTCAGTGTGTTCCAGGATTGGGAGGGGCGTGAGCAGTGGGGTTGGGGTTTGCATCTTGGCGAGGTGCCAGCCACAGCAGGAAGCTCCCTAGTTCACACGGACAAAAGCAGCTCTGGCTGTTCAGCCATCTACACAAGACTCAGTCACCCTCCCCCAACCCCCCAACAGGAACTGTGCACAGCTATGTTCTCCTTTGCCACTGAGCTGACTGGCTACAATCACTCCTCCTCACTCTTTCAGTGTATTGTTAGTATTCCATGATTACCTTAATTAAAATGTTATGTTTTGTTATGACTGCGACACTAAAGAGGTTTACAATGCTCATAATTGTGTACTTGCGATTAATTCTCATTACTGAACTTTGGTCTTGCAAGTTGCTTTCATGATTTTATGGTTTCCAAGTAAAGAGGCTGCCACCCAAACAGTCTGATGTAAAACATATTGATAAATGTCATATTTATTTCATATACAGTCCAATGGAATGAATTTAAAACACTAAAAACAGAAGAACACGTCAAAACTGGCCAGGCCACATCAGTGTTTGGGTTTATGAAATGGTTACCAAAATGAAGTGTTGGTTTTGGAAACTATTATTATTATTATTATTATTACATTTACATATTTACAGTTTAAATAGAAAAACCATTTTAAATATGGATATAATTTCCAAACATAATTTTATATATTGAATTTATTCAATTATTTAAAAAAATTAAAGACCTGTAAAAATGTGCATAAAGTGCAAAAAAATAAAACGATTGTAAAATAAAA
Organism: Chitala chitala; assembly: GCA_025773905.1. Taxonomy (NCBI): domain Eukaryota; kingdom Metazoa; phylum Chordata; class Actinopteri; order Osteoglossiformes; family Notopteridae; genus Chitala; species Chitala chitala. The sequence goes on from JABJVR010000035.1 coordinate 8,935,762, forward strand.
AGGAATGTAATAAAGAAAAAGAATAGATTAAGCACACAGAGATGTAAATTAAGGTCACATGTAATAATAGTGACAGGCTAAGGGCTCTGCAGATGTGAGTAAAACATTCCAGAAGTTGGGGGTGGGGAGAAAGACCAGAGACCAAACGTTTTTGTTTTTTTTTTTTTTGTTTTTTTTTTGCAGGACCCTAACAGTCTGTTCTAATTCAGTGCGTAGGGCTGCTCTTTGAGATAGGGAGCTCTAACAGATTTCACACTCCTAAACATTAAAGTAGCATCTCTGAAGTGACTGTATTTCCTTGCAAGGAGCCAACACATTAGTGCCTGGACAGGTGCAGTAAAGAAGACATCTTTGCTTCAACAAAAACACTGGCAAGGCAGCTCTATACAAGTAGCATCTTATGCAGGGGTTTAGTGTACACACCAGCTAGTGGTCCTTCAACAAATAAAGGCATGGAACAGGTTATTCACTGTCAGGCAGACCTGATGATGCTTTTAATCTATAAAACTTTTAGTGTCAAGGTGGCATTTTGGTAATGGCCTTAATACTTGGCTCAAAAAGCAAAGGTGTGATACAATTATGGTGAAGAAAGAGTTGTCTCACCTGCACTGGAGAAACTGATGCTGAGTTAAATGTTTTTAAGTGCATGTCAGTGTTGCATGTTGTGTGGGAATGGATCAAACATCACTGTCATCCAGATCTGGTCTTCACCTGCACAAAGCATTGCACAGCTTGGGAAAAACGTTATGTTCCTTTTATGCCTGTTGTAGTGTTGTACATATCAAAGGTGCATGGAGATGATTTGAGAAAACAAAATCAGGTGTAATACTGAAGACCTGCACAGGCTACATTTGACAACAGAGACCTAGCTGTTCACCATATGAAAAACCATTCCTATATTAGAGGTTGATAGAGAGCTACTTTAAAAGACAGTTTCTTAACATGTTCAGTGTGAATATGCAGAATAATATAATTTGTCCATGGTGTAGAGTATGACACTCAAGGTCAAGAATAATTTAAGGCATTCTGCTTAGCAGATGGTATTGTTTCAATGCTTTATTTGACTCTACTACCAGAATGGAACACTTAAAACAGCTGGCTGGGTTTTAAACAGGAGTTTAGGTGAGACCCTACTACCTCTCCTAATAGTTTGGACAGGAAAGGAAAATTGAAAATGAGTTCATAATTAGAAAGACCATCTGGGTTGAGATTAGGTTTCTTTCGTGAAGGAGTAACAGCATCCATTCTGAAATGTGATGGCACCGTTCCAGATCTGAGGGACTCGTTAATTAGATTTGTAACAAACCGTGAGAGAGGGAAGTTGAGCGTGATTTAAATAAGCTGTAGGGATGGGATCAAGGGAACAAGCCGTTGTTTTCATTTTTGAAATTATAGATGAGGCTGGACTTGGAGTAGTCCCAACAAACTTGTTTGAGAGGGAAAGCGATGACTGAAGGAGCCAGTGGCCAGTTGGGCTCAGCGGATGTGATTGCTGCCTGATGCCTGGTTTACCCAACAGGACATTTTTATAGTCGATGTAACATTTCTTGTTAGCTTTGTCTGACAGGCGAGAATTTTCTGAATTTAGTGGCTGATTGTAGAAAAGTTTTTTTTTTTTTTTGGACTGCCTCCACAACACTTACAAGTGAAGTGGACGTACAGTCTCAGAACAGGAGTCCTGAAAGGTGCAAATGCACATTAAGGTCAGACAGTCTCTACAAATGCTTGACTTTAGAACAAGGACCCCACCACTTCTGTAGGTGACTGGTGAATCAGGTGACAAAACATTTCAGAATATGACCCAATATATCATTGATGGGACTCTCCAGGTCAGGTAAAGGTTAGCTCCTACAATGCCCCTAACGGGCACCGTGTACAGGGTAGAAACCTGGGACAAATCCAAGGACCTGCGACTAACAGTGGCTTGCAAAATTTAGAACACAGCATAATATCTTAACATAAATTCTAACATAATATTATTCATAAGGCCTAAAATTTGTAGCTGCGGCCCTGGTTTTGTGACCAGGGCCATTTTTTCTAACAGCATAACAGAATCAGATGTCTCATTTACAATACATAAACTAATTTGGCCTGCAGGGCATTCAGAAAGTTTTCAGACCCCTTCACTTTTTCACATTTAATCTTGTGTTCCAGCCTCATGCTAAAATCATCAGTATTTTAGACATTTTTGCAAATGCATTAATTTATTAATGTTACCTTCAAAAGTCCTGGGTTCCTCACAGAGTCCAAAATTATATAATTCAAGTATATTGGGACTCTAAAGTATGACCAGCATTGTAACCCAGTAGTTAGTGCATTTGTCTTGTGCCTCTGAGGTGAAGTGTTTCAATCCCAGCTATTGGGGTTACACAAGCTGGTGCATGTGCAGTGCTGCTCCCAAGGATGGATAAAATGGGAGGGGTGTGTCAGGAAGGACACTGGTATGTGTGTGTAATAAAAAAAGAAATAAACATTCAAAAACTCCTGTGCTAAGTTGATGTGTGGTGTTAGCCAGATGCTGGTCAATCTGGTCTGGCAACTGAAAACTTGACAGGACTGAAACTGACTTGACTGAGAGTATTCCCTATTGTACTGCATGATACAGACTATATCTTACATATTCTTTCACAAAAAATAAAAATGAATATTAGATCAAATTAAAGGTAACATTGTCAACTTGTGGAAAAAATACTCATACAGTCAAAAAGTGATGGAACTAATAAAATAAATGTGTAATTTACATTTCTGATTATGGGAGGAAATTAGTGTAGCTGGAGAGAACATGTGCACTTCACACCTACAGCGCTGAAGGCCAAACTCAAACTCAGAATGCGTAAGGTATAAAGCAATGATGTTACACACTGTACCACCATGCTACCTGTTTCCTGAAAATAATTGAGTTAATGTTATTTTCAATTCATTTTAATGCGCAGATCCTGAACATAGTCACAGGACACCTGGAGCCCATTCCAATCAAGGTAGGGTACATCCTGGACAGAGCACCAGCCCACTGCAGAGAACTCTTACACATACATGCTGTAGTGGAAGTTTGTTTTGCCAGTTTACAAGAACTGAATGTCTTTGGGAGGCAGAAGGAAATCATAACACCCTGAATAAACTCACACATTGAAGAGAGAAATAGACGGCTGCATGGGACTGATATTTTCGTCACCCTCTGGCCAGAAAGGTTCCTATCCCTCTTGCACAAAACTGGCCATTAGTCCCACAGCCATCCTGCACAGTAAAGGTTTTGTCCCACTCCTGCCCTAGGAAACATTAACATACATTCATGTTTTTCTTTCATGTTGTTCAATTAGGGAAGAAATGCCAAAATGTTAAAATATCTGCAAAACATGGCAAACAGATGTACTACTACTACTACTAATACTACTAATCTACTTTCACTGCTCCCTTTAGGGGTTGTCACAGTGGACCATCCGTCTCCATCTCGTTCTGTTCTATGCATCTTCTACATCACACCAACCACCCACAGGTCTTAGTGACCACATCCATAAACCTCCTCCTTGGCCTTCACCCTTCTCCTCCTGCCTGGCAGCTTCATCCTCAACATTCTTCTCCCAATATACCCCGGATCCCTGCCCTGCACACACTCAAATCATTTCAATCCTGCCTCTCTCACTTTGTCTCCAAACTGTCCTACCTATCTTGTCCGTCTGATATTCCCATTTCTAATCCTGTCTGTCCTTGTCACTCTCAACAAGACCCTCAGTATCTTCAACTGTGCCACCTCCAGCTCTGCCTCCTGTCGTTTTTCAGTGCCAATGCCTCTAAACCGTTCAACATAGCTGGTCTCACTACTGTCTTGTAAACGATCACTTTCACTCTTGTAAATGTCCTTCTAGAACACATCATTCCTGTCACTCTTGTCCACCCACCCCACCCTGCCTGCAGTCTCTTCTTCACTTCTCTACCATACTCTCCATTACTGACAGTTGACCCCATGCATTTAAATCATCACCACCTCTACTCTTTGCAGTTGCACCTTTCTGCTGCTCTCCTTCTTGTTCAAACATGTACTCTGTCTTGAGTCTACTGACTTTTATTCCCCTTTTCTCCAGTGTGTACCTCCACCTCTCCAGGCTTGTCTCAACCTGCTCCCTACTCTCACTACCGATCATAATGTCATTCGCAAACATCATGGTCCATAATATCATTCGCAAACATCATGGTCCTGTCTGACCTCATCTGTCAACCTGTCCATCACCATTGCAAACAAGAAAGGGCTAAGAGTTGATCATTGATGCACCTCCACCTTGAATCAGTCCATCATTCCTACCTACCACACAACTCAACGCTGTCACATTGTCCACACACATCCTGCACCACCCTCACATACTTCTCCGCTGCTCCAGACTTCCTCATACAATAGCACAACTTCTCTCTTGGCACCCTGTCATGTGTTTTCTTTCTCTAAATACACTAATACACAATGCAACTCCTTCTGACCTTCTCTATACTTCTCCATCAATGTTCTCAATGCAAATATAACATCTGTAATGCTTTTTTTTCCATGAAACCATATTGACTGTCACAGATGATCACCATTCTTCTCAAATTAGCTTCCACTACTCTTTCCTATAACTTCAGGGTGTAACTGATGAACTTTATGCCTCTGTAGTTGCTGCAGTTTCACACATCTCCATAATTCTTATAAAGCAGTACCAGTACATGTTTTCTCCATTCCACAGGCATCCTCTCACTTTCCAGGATTTCGTTAAACACGCCAGTTAAAAACTCCACTGCCACCACACCAAACATCTCTATACCTCCACTAGTATGTCATTAGGACCTACTGCCTTTCCACCCTTCATCCTCTTCATAGCTGTCCTCACTTAACCCTTACTAAACTTCCATACTTCCTGATTCACTCTCCTCACATCATTCAACCCACATTTCCATAGGCATCCTTTATCACCCTAACCCACAGCACATCCTTCCTAGCTTGGTCCCTCTATCCGGCTAATCAGTACATGTCCTTTTCTCCTTCTTTTGTGTCAAACTTCTCATACAATTCACCCACACATTTCCTTCACCACCCCTTTCTTCACCTTGTGCTGCATGTCCTTGCACTCCTGGCTATTGTCTTCATCTCTCTCACTATCCCTGACTATGGCAAACAAACGTAATACCTTATTAAACAGAAGTAAACATAGAAGTTACTATTAAATAGCATATATTGGCTACACAGTAAGATTAAAAAACAGGCTATACATACACCCAGTCTCAAGAGCCTGGTAAAATGTTTTTAAAATTGTCATGCATAACTAAATTAAACAAAAATAAAGTGTATAGCAAGGTACATGATGTTGGTGAGGTATGTACATATGAATCATAGCACTTCCATGCATTAATTGCAATGGCACTTGGTTGCAATCGTTAGCAGTGTTGACAAAGAAAGACTGCCAAACTTCCTTTCAGTTAATTTAACAGTTATATTCACTCTTTTATAGCTGCTTCCTCAACTGTGAATGGTGGCCCGTTTCCATTACAGGACTATGTGATGGCATGTGGCATGTACAAACACATGGTTTGTCATAAATAGTCTGAGAGCTTGTCTTGAGAGTTTATCTTAAGCATTTCCATCTACGTTCTTACTGGGTACATAGAGTAACAATTCTTGAAAATTAATAAATTGTTTTTAAGTATAATTTTAACGTATTTTAAAGATTGCATATTTTTGTTATTTATATTTTAATCTCCTGCTCACAACACAAAAATTAGTCTCATGATACAAAATACGAACAGTCCCTTGGTAATGGCTTCACTGAAACTACACACACAGGACCAAGGCATAGTTTGAAACCCATGACTCAGGAAATGGGCAACCAGTTTTCTATTAAAGTATACATAATTAAATAATCAGATTTTCAAAGTTATCAGTTTGAGTAATATTACATTGTTATAAATGATTACATTCAAATTTAACTCACATATTTGTTGTTATAGGCAATTTCACTTTTGTTATTTGCACTTTTGCTATACTACACAGATGTTTACTTAAAATTATAATTTTCTCATTGTCAAAAATTTTAAATGTGTTGATGTTATAAAAAAAACATTTAAAATCCTAATCTAAAAGTTATATATTGATAAATTATGTAAAATGTTTCACTATCACAAAAGCAAATAAAACACATTAATAGTTATAAATTAAATACTTAATAGAGACATTTTATAACACCCGGATAATTGCTTTGAACGACAGATCAAATACAGTACATTAAACACGGGGAACTGATAAATACCCATTAGTTCAATCACTGCACGTAGAGCACAACAGGTATTTTGATGCTGGAAGGAAATGTCTTGTAGGAGTCACCTGTCAACCCCCTATTGCGGTCAAATGAGCTCCTGTTTATGTGTATAATCACTACATTACTTGGCATTGAAGCTATTTTGCATAATATAAACACTCTGATTATCAACAGAATAATAATTATTGATCTAAATCATGTTCCGTTGAATACACAAAAGAACGATCCATTCAATCTATTTAAATGGAGCAAGGTAGCTACATATTTTGAACGTGAGCTACTGTATTTTCTTTCAGGGAGGGGGGGGGTGGCTGACATCAGTCCACTCACTTGCAGGAACAAAAAACGAGCAGCCAGCAACAATGCAATGCAGAGCCAAACAGCAGCGGAGGAGGGCCTCTGTGATCTTTAAATACCCTCTAACATTAAAACCACAATCCGTGGCTTTGATTTTTTTTAAACCCCACGTCCTCAGCAGAAAGTAAAATGTGAGATGATCCCTAACACATCCGTACCGCTGTGTGCGTGCAGACGAGGGAAAGCGAGACACCTATCCTTTTCTCCGCTCCACCATCTGTCCTTTTCTTCCATTTCATTCGTACAACCGATATTCAACCCTTCACAGTTACGACCCCTCACCCCCTCCCACTCCTCATTGCCCCTTGCTGCCTCTTTGCGGTCCTCCGAAACGCGGGCGGAGGGTTTGCACTATGCAGACGCTCCCTTGGCCCGACCCTTTCCCCTCCCCCCACTCGCCGAGCTCCTGTTTCACTCAAAGATGGCGTCAGCTCCGGAGCCACTGGTCTCTGGCTGCATTTTCGGGCTTGTTGTTGTCTCCGTTTCGAGAGATTTCTGGTGCGCGCCGTCCAACTGCTCGACTCCGAGTCCTGGTAAGTTTACAAAGAAGCGGAGGCAGATTTTCTCTGGTTCTCCCAGCTTCTTTTTTTTTTAATCAACCCCTGCTTGGACCCGTCCTACCGAGAGGGAAAGGGAGAGAGGGGTACGGGGAGAAATGAAGGGAGTGAGGGGGGTGGTGGTGGAAGGAGGAGGAGAAGGAGGGGGGACTCGAGGCCTACTTCGCTCCGACGGCCTTGTCTTCCACCGCACCGCGGGCGCTACGTACGAGGGTGGGCGATCGGGAGGGAAGGAAGGAAGTGGAGGCGGGAGGGGGGAACC
>JABJVR010000035.1:8943312-8953643 GCA_025773905.1 Chitala chitala
CCCCCCCCCCCCCCCCCCCCCCCCCCCCCCCCCCCCCCCCCCCCCCCCCCCCCCCCCCCCCCCCCCCCCCCCCAGGACGCGTACTCACAGCCGAGGCTGAGACGGAGGCCGAGCGGCCATATCGTCCGCGCTTCGGTTACACTGTGAACCGCAATATTTTTGCACGCTTTAGCGCGAGCGGCCGCGAGCACCACAGATAGTGCACGTAGGACGCGTGGGACCAGTGTTCGCTGGCGATATAACCGCCATCTCAAAAGACGAGCGCGCGAACACGGGAGAAGTGCCCGTGACTGCCGCCTGGTATTGTTTGAACCTCGGGCGTTGTTGGAATCACATCGTTGGGTTTTTATTTCTTAGCGAAGTCCGTTTCTGTACAGATCAACGTGCCTTCAGTTTTACATTGTTTGTATGCGATCTCATCGGCGGGACGGAAAATTTGTTGCAGGAACTGGAAAGGTTGGTGTATGTAAACACACAGGGTGCCGTAATGGCAGTGCAAAGCGAAGGAAATCCCAGCTTTTTTTCCCCTGACTTTTGTTTCAGGTTGGTCGAGTGCTGAATGTGTGGTTAGCAGACCACAAATATTGTCATTACTGTCAGCGTCGCTATTTGGATAATTAACGTAGTATTGTCGTTAAACTTTAAAGACTGCGAGACGTTACGGTCAGTTTGTTCCGTTGATGTGCGCAGTAAACAATGACGGAAAGCGTGCGAACGCTCACATTGGACACAGAATTCGTTCGGAATTGGCTGTAAACCTATATGAAAAGTACATTTCAACCCCGATCAGGATAGTCGTGTATCAGTTCACGTTTCTTTTGTGCAAGAAAAACGTATTGCGCTCCTTTCCCCTTCAGATTTTTAGAACTGTCTACATCTCACACGCTCGTGTGTGTACACTGATGTTGCTGTCTTTTTACAGTCACACGAGGGAGGAAGACTACCAAAGTGAGTGAAATATTTATTGGTGAGAGGAGGCAATTGAAACTTGCAGTATAATAAGAAATTGTAGTCGTTGGGGGACCGTTTGTTTTTGCTTAAACTACATTTCGAAGATGTTTGGGCTCGTGTAGCTTTACAGAGAGTTGTGATATTTTATTGCCTTTTGTGTGTGATAGTGATTGTTGGGCATCTAATAAGTTGCTGCATGGTAGTTTACTGAGACAGGTGGGACACCAAGTGTGCCCATCGCTGTCAGGTGGCATCACGTCAGTAGGTTGGCTGCGCTCAAACGGCAAGGTAATGTGGAAGGATCAGGGCAACTAGCAGCATCTTTAAGAATGCCACCGCGACGTGAATCTTTTAAGGTGTACTCAACCGTGTTTGCCTGTCTACTTTGTGTTGCCTAAGGTTTGGTCTTCCCTGCATCAGCATTGCATCACTGTGTTCCTGTCATGAAGGATGCGAATGTAGCACAGTGTTTTAATTATTAAATGTTCCTGTAGTGTTTACATGTTGCAGGCACGTTGACTACAAATTTTTGCTGATGGGTCACAGGTGCTGGTAGTTTGGGGGCTCGTCCCTGTTGCTTTGGGGTGGCTGTGGTTTCATAAGTAACATGTAGCACAGTGCAACATAGCTGCTGCTCATCAACCTGTGACTGACCTCTGGTGTGTCCATGTCGTTTGTTCCCGCAGGCTGCCCGCGCTGCTGAAGTGCACTCGGCATGAAGGTGATCAGCCTGCACTGTTCCCTGGGGTGAGAGTTCTGTTCCACACTAACCCAAAGAAGCATCGTGACGCAGCGAGGAAGGAGAAGAGGTGCGCTGGAGCCACGGGGCACACGCCAAACCTGTGTCCTTCCTTGGAAGTCTTCTCAAAGCCATCTCCTGATCTTTCTCTTCCGTTACCTGGACTGTTGAATCTGTTGAAGCGCTCCAATTTTTATGAAGTTGAGGAAGCCAAGACGATTCCTTTTTTGTGGATAACTACAATTTTTTATTATTGTTTTGGGTAGAGGCTGAAACAGCAGGATTTTTTTGTGTGCTTTTTGTTGGTGTCATCTTGGTGGGTCTGGGACACACAGGCCTTGTGACTGTCCCAGTGGCGTGCTGTGGAGCAGCGCGTCTCCCTCCGTGCCAGTTTGGTTCTCCTCCCTGCGGCTTGCCTGCCTGCTGGGAGAGGTGAGCCAGTGGAACGGGTTCTGTTTGGGGGGGGGTGGGAGGGGGCCTGTGCTATGGTGAGCTGTCCCTTACCTTGCTGCTCGTGCTCAGGCTGTGAGGGACTCTCAGTGCAGCCCCGGTGCAAAGGATAGTCTCTGGGCGGACAAGAAGGAAGGAGGAGGAGGAGCGGTGGTGGCGTGAAGGCGCGGGCCGGGCGCTTCCTGGATGGGTGTGTCGGCAGGCCGTCGCCGCAGCCAATCGTCAACCATGGTTAAGCTGGCCAATCCGCTGTACACGACTTGGATCTTGGAGGCCATTAAAAAGGTGAAGAAGCAGAAGCAGAGGCCGTCGGAAGAGCGCATTTGCAATGCTGTGTCCATGTCGCATGGTCTGGACCGCAAAACGGTCTTGGAGCAGCTGGAGCTGAGTGTGAAGGATGGCTCCATCCTTAAGGTCTCCAACAAGGGGCTCAACTCCTACAAAGATCCCGAGAACCCTGGTCGCCTGGCCTTCCCCAAGCCACGCGGCAGCTCGGGCGGAGGTGGCGGGGGTGCCACTGGTCCAGGACGGAAAGCAGGCCTGGACTGGAACAAGCTCATAAAGCGTGCTTTGGAGGGGCTCCACGAGCCAGGCGGGTCCTCCCTGAAGAGCATAGAGCGCTTTCTGAAATGCCAGGGTGATGTGGCTGCGTACCTATCGTCCAGCGGCTCCTCGGGACCCGCCCTCTTCCACCAGCAGCTGCGTGTGGCTGTGAAGCGCGCCGTGGCCCACGGCCGCTTGCTCAAGCAGGGCCCACTCTACCAGCTGAGCAGCCAGAGCCCACAGTCGGAGGCACCGCTCAGCCTCACGCTGGACTCCCTCCCGCCAGTTCGGCTGCTTCCACATGAGAAGGACAAGGTAAGCATTGGCGCGCACCTGGGGGCAGGCAGCCAGATACTATGCTGCGTGTGTGTCAAGCAAGAGAGTCCTGGAGGAAAGCTAGAGCATTTTAAAATGTCATGGATTCAAACAGGTGGAAGAACTAAATCTGTAGGATGTTTTAAGATCAGCTCCAGAAAGCAGGTATAGAAAGGTAGAAAGTTCTCAGTTCTTCCAGAGTTTTTAGTACACTTGTTAAGGTTTGAGGAATTTTAGCAGTTCTTAGTTTATTGGCAGACTCCAGTTCTGCTGTTGGTTATAACTGAATTTTGTGCACTGTTCAGTAAAACTGGGTTTGCTTTTACATTCACATTTCACATCTTGTAGTTTTGGAGTCATGAGTTCCTAGTTCAGTATTAGGCTGCATTTGTCAGTTGTATGATAAAATGCCAGGTTGCTTAAATGCTTATTCTTAAAGTGAAAGACTTGGTGAAAGTAAATGTTTGAATATGTTCAGTCAGTTGTTTACATCCAAGAAAAGAGTTGATGCATGTTAAATTTAATTTAGTTTCTGTTTTGGAGAAGTACTTAAACTGCAAAACATCAATCAGAATTAAGTTCCAGTTATGCACATTTGTAATTGATCAAATCTGACCCGAATATTAAGCGTAGTCATCATTGTGATTTGGGAAAATTGACTTGGCACCTTGCTCATTCCTTAGATGTGTTCTCACATTAGCAGACAATAACATTAAGATTCTTTCTAGACTCTGAGTGTGTGTGATATCAGCACAATTGGGCTGATTATGATAATTAGCCATGTAAACAACCCCTGTGTGTGTGTTGCTTGGTGGCAAAATGCAGTAAAACCTATTGGTAGCACGGTACATGAATACGTGGTAGGAAACTGAGAAAGACTCATTTCAGTGAGGAAGGTCATAAAGTAATTGCTTCATAAAAGAAAATGACTCTTGACAGCTAATTTAGGCCACTGGGGTGACATTCATCTTTAATATTAAACATAAAGTTGAGTTGGTGGTCTCTAAATAAATAGTAAACATTTAACGCCAAGTCTGTCAGAGGTAGGGATTTTCAGTAAGCTCAGCGAACTCTATTCCTTGATAAGCTCAGTGCTTTTCAGACAGGCACTTCATAACCTGCATCACATTAGCTATTCTAATGTTAACTTTATCTAGTGACTGATGGGACTTGGGTTTTCCAGTGAAACTTTCCATAAATTGGTGCGGAGCAGAAATATTTGACTTCTCTCAGGAGGTTTTGCTTTTTTCTCTGCCAGCCAGGTGCATGCCTGTGCTTGATGTGGCAGTGAACACATAGATGTTAGGCCAGATGTCCAGCCTCTGCCTGTGGCAGGCCTGCCTGGGACCTGCATGTCCTGCCTAGCAGGCTGCCTGTTGGCTGTCAAGACACGAGGAGTGTGTTTGTAGTTGGGTTGGGGGTGGGGGGGACACTGGCGTCACCTCTGGCTGTGCTGCCAGAGGAAGAGGCTGGACTCTACAGGCCAGGAGCCACCCAGCACAGGCGGGCGCGGCAGACACGGAGGCGTCGGGTAGCGGGCGGACACGCCCACCAATGAAACCCGATAGACTGCAGCAGAGAGCTAGTGCTAGCTGCTCCCCCCTCCCCTTCCCTCCACACTGCTAGACTCCAGAGCCTTGAGCCTTTCACCCTCAGCCTGGCTTCTGGGCCAGGCAGACATGCGCTTTCCGAGACAGGGCGTCCACAATTTGGTGCTGTCCCTGGCCATCCTTGTTAGTGGTCTCCTGTGTTGTCTGATGCACTGAGGCGATTGCATCTGAGACTCTTTTTTTTTTTTTATTTTTTGCTGGTTTTTTTTGCATGCCAAGGTGATGTGTGTGGGGCATGTACGGACACTGTGTGCTGAACACAGTGACACATACGGGCAGCCTTTCTTCCAGGGGGGTTTTCCGGCAGTGCCCTGGTGCTTGCTGTCCATCCAGCTCGGCGGTGCCATCACTTAGTACGTCATGTCTGAAACAATGTGCTGTCTGAATTGTCTGGGTGAAATGCACAATGCACTATATTTATTGGTGGTGTCCATGTGTAATCACAAAAGGCACACTTTCTGCATCCATCTTCTCATTAGCTACTGTATTTGTCACTCATTTTTGGACACCATAACTGTATAGGGCTACTATGGCAGGGTTTTCTTGTCCTGTGTGACTTTTTTAGGCGGTGTTGGTGGACAGCGCCACTCCACCTGGCCGCTCAGCCCCAACACAGCGCCTGTGCTCAGGAACATATCATGTGCAGAAAGCAGTCCAATCAGCATGCTGTTCCATTGAACCCTCACCCAGACGTGCACACTTCCTTGCCATCCCCACCCCTTTGGGCCTTTAATAAGGGGTCATTGCCAGGCCATGCCTGGGGGGGGGTCGAACGGTGAGGGAGTCAAATAAGGGTCACGGATATATAGATAGAAAATGTCATTGCTTTTTCTGAGCATTCTGTAGCAGTTAGAATAGTTAGAATGTCTGGCGGTGAGGAAGGATGAGCCCGGCTCTCTGTTTTTGTGTTAAAGTCAGCAGTAAGAGCGATTGTGCTCCCTGGGTCACCCTTTCCAGCGGCTGAGCTGTGCTGAAACAGGGCTCCTGTCGAGATGGTGTGCTTTTTAATTGAGCTACCTGCGGAAATTTCTAAGACACTGGGTCAGATTTCTCTGACTCTCTGACCTGGAGTGTTCTGTCTGTTTGAGAGAACGGATTAGCTTTATTGAGCTGTTGAACAAATATTAAAATGTTTAAAGGCTCAGTTACATGCGGTTTGATATTGTCACCTTTCATTCTTTCCTTGTTTGCCCAGGAATCTTTAAATGTGTCCGTAATATTTTTGTTGCCATACACTAAAGGGACGTTTTGCCAGAACAGTACCACCAAGCCGTAACGGCAGTAACATTTACGTTTATGTTAAGGTTACTGTGCCTTTTTATGGGCTGCCGTGTGCAGCTCTCCTTTATCTGTGACTTGAGACCATGGTGAATACAAATGCTTTAATAAATGGAGTGGGATTAAAGAGATACTTGTCTTTGTGTTATTTGCCCACTAATGTTAATGTGTGTGCGTGCCTCAGAAGTGCGTGATGTTCCCACGAGCGTTCAGCTTTGCTGTCTGGTGCCTTCTCAAAGACGTGTGCCCTTTGACTCGAGTGTTCTTCATTCAGGCCCTTTCTCACCGCACACAATGACGAGGGAAAAGGGGACCCTTCAACCAGTTAATCCGTGAATCTCATATTTGTATAGATGCGGAACGTTTCGAAAGCCCGATTTGTAATCGAAAGCAAATTAAAATTAAAATAGCCCCGCTTGGAGAAGAGCTCCCGATTGATGCGTCTCTGCACGTTTGCTGGAGTTGCGGTGAGCACTGCTACCTACATGCTGTCTAGTAAATGCACACATTAACAATGAAAAGTGAGCAGTTTAGCACCTTTATGAGCTGTTTCCATTGTACTTGCTTGCCTGCAAGGTAGTTGCTGGCAGCGGTGCCCTGGGGAGGCACACATCCGCGGCCCGTGTGGGTGACTGAATTGAATCAGTCCCCACTGGGAATGCGCTGTGTAATTTGTTCCATTAGCAATGAACGATTCAGACTGTTCGGCTGCATTTTGGTTTCATGTGCTCATGTCACTGTACCCTACAATGATCACACAGGCCAGCCTCGGTGTAGCTACTTGTTAATAACGTTTTGATGCTTTTGTGAGAGTATGTTAAGCATGTTTCTATTTTTATGTCCCTCGTGTACTCCTTTACTGGCTGTGTTTACAAAAATATAATTGGAATATTTTAAACTCATTAAGCATATACACAGGTGTGTATGTTACAGCTTAGGGACGGGTAAACCCTGTAGCAGGCGTTTTGCCTGAGGACATGCCGTTGGATTCCTCCTGGAGTGTAGCTGTGATATATATATTTTTTTGCCTGTGCCCTATTGCCAGGCCTTAGTGTGGACCACCGGTGTGTGTCGAACAGTGATCAATGGGTCTGTGGCGAAGGGGAAGGCTCATATTTGGTGTGTGTGTGTGTGTGTGTGTGTGAGGGTGAGAGAGAGAGGGACGGGTTTCACATGTTAATGAGAACCTTGACTAGAGAACAGACAAGGACAGTAGGTTCTCGCTCTTCTCTCTCCACACTGTCCCTCCTCTGCTTCCTCCCCTCCTTTGCGTTTTCTTTTACACCCTCTGTTTTCCCTGTTCCTAGCGTGCTTCTTGTTCAAGTTTTTCTTCTCTGAATGGCATGAGGCCAGATTCTTGAGGGATAAAGTAGTATGATTGGCTAGGAAAGGTGATGCTCTCAGTACAGATGTAGTCTATAAAGCAGCTGGCCTTAAATGTACTATTAGCGGGGCAAGTTTGATGCTGTCGTCGCTTTGGACTTCATGTAATGGTGAGGCCAGTCAGGCCATGCTGTTTTAAGGATTTGTAAGCATACCTGCTCTGACATAAGCTGAGGGCTGGCTGCTCGCACAAAACATTACCGCAGGTAGCAAAAATGCCACCTGAACTGGTACCTGCCCCAGATTACAGTACAGAGTTAACTGGATGGAAGATGAAGGCTCCGCCTGCAAGACCATGAAGGCCTCCACAGTGTTCCCAAGAGAGATGTCGTCGTTCCCCCCCACCCCCACTCCTGCCTTCAGCCGATTCTCAGTCACAGAGAAATGAACCCAATAAATCAAGCTCTTCCCCTGTCCTCATTCCTTGCCTGGACCTGCATGCTTGCAGCTACGCGTGGCCAGCCAGGAATGTGTCACTACCTGCCCCCCTGCTGTCCTGGGCTCTTGAGGTATACCAATACTCTGGTCCCGGAGGGGAAACCATTTCCACCCTTAATGCTTCACTATCAGTTTCTGTGATGCTCTTTAATGCCTGTGTCTTGGGCGTATTTGCTAGTACGATCATGTGAACAGAGTCACTTCACTGTTATGCTGTACATTTTTTTTTGGACTGTTCCCAATCAATAATGTCCTTGTGAGGTGAAACTGAGCAGGTTTTGCAAAAGCTGTAGTGTGTAGTGTTCCTTGTCATAATTACAAGGATGTGGAGTGCAAGAGTCAGGGCAAATAGTGTAGGTTTAAAAAAAATATATAATATTTATTTATTTTTGGGGGGGGTGTGTGACAGCTGGTGAAAGGAACTAGCTGTTGGGTTGTCATGGGTGCTGATGTTGTGGCAGTCTGAGCGGAAAATCGGAGTGCGCAGTGATGAGTGGTGCTGAGGTGAATGGAGAATGAGCAGTTTGACATCTTACTGGGCTGAGCTGCTCTGTTTCACGTCCAAGAACGGGACATCAAGAGAAGGCAAGATAGTGCAATGCAATAGCCGTCTGACCTCACTGCTGGGTCCATTCAGCGAGTTGCCAACAAATCACGGAAATGACCACCAGCAGGCTGAGAGCGTCGGCACAACCTGCAACCGCTCTCCCTTGTTGCTCTGTAGGAAACGCCAGCGATGGGCTTTGTTCTTGTAGACGTTTTGCGAGATGTGCTGCCGCTCGGGTTTTTCAATGCGCCGAGCGCGTGCTAACGGCGCGTCCTCTGCAATGCAGAAAGTGTGCACTCGCAGGGCTGTGGAACACATGCAGGCGGTGATGGAGCTCCACCTGCAGGGATGAGGAGAGAACAGAACACAGGCACGTTTTCTTATCTCTTAAAGTTCATCCTTAAGCATATCGGGCTCTGCACTGGGAGAATCAGCTCGGCTTTAAGTAGCTGATTCAGTACAGTAACCACCTTTTGCTTGCCAGTCACTAGTGATGCAACACTTTGAAGGGGAGTAGTGCACTCTGTTTTCTGTTCTAGTTCAAGTATCCTTTCCTCCAGAATGGCTCAGACTTAGAACTATGTGTGTCGCTGTTGTGACTATGTAATCCAGTGCACATTGATGTCTCCTTCAGTTCAATGAGGAGCTGTTTTTGACAGTGACTCTCTCTGGTTCCTAGCCGGTGGCAGAGCCTATTCCCATCTGTAGTTTCTGTCTGGGAACGAAGGAGCAGAATCGGGACAAGAAACCAGAGGAGCTCATCTCTTGTGCTGACTGTGGAAACAGTGGTGAGTTGAGGTCCATGCAGTGTGTGTGTGTGTGTGTGTGTGTGTGTGTGTGTGTGTGGAAGCCAGCCTGTTTTGTCACATAGGGACATTTAGCATGTATATCTATGGCACTTAGCAGGGTAGGTGTTTGCTGCTTTTAGTAGCAAAGGTCAGTGAAACTTTAAGAAGCTTGACTGAACCTTACTACTGCTATCGGTCCTGCAGGCCATCCGTCATGTCTGAAGTTCTCACCAGAGCTCACGGTGCGAGTAAAGGCGCTGTGGTGGCAGTGCATCGAATGCAAGACGTGCAGCTCCTGTCAGGACCAGGGCAAAAATGCGGTAAGAGATGCATGAAAACTACAGGTGGAGTACAGGTGAAGAGGTAATTTTTTTTCTTAATCTGAAGGCGGGTGTTTTCTCCAAGGAGCTTCTGTGAAATTTATTACTACCTAACTGGAATTTGGGCTCTTTAAAAATTGTAATGGCTATTGTTATTAAGGGCATGTAGAGTGACCGAACCGATAAGTATTTAGTTTTATAATTTAATCCTTTCCTAATGTGCATACATTAAAATTATGAGCATTTTCAGAACTACTTTGGTTTTTTTCTCGCGTACATACCAGTTGAGTCATCTGCTTTTGAAAGTCGACTTTGTCAATTCTGCCCTTATTTACCGGACAAAAAAGAACAATCGAAAAATTTTCTCTCCGCCAGGTGAAAAATGCAGTTAAAATAATTAGCAGCAGCAGAATGAGAATTGCAGTATAAATGTACAGAAACAGTTTTTCCAGTTACAGTAAACGGTATTACAGTCCTTACAATTCTTGCATCTTTGAATAACAGGTGCTTCAGTGTGTGTTCTGATGAAAACAGGGTAGCAAGAGTTTAAAGTCCGATGTTTCTGAGAGCAAAGAGGGAAGGTGGGAGAGAGTCGGCTTCCTGACAGCCTGGTGGATGAAACTTTTTCTGAGTTTGAAGGAATGGGCATAGATGGTCTGATACCATTTCCCAGATGGGAGGAGGCTGAAAAAACTGAGAAGGAGTCCCTGTGATTGGAGTCCCTCACAATGTTGGTTACTTTCTGGGTGAGGCAGGTGTCTCATATGTCCTGGAGGGAAGAGAAACACCAATGATCTTTCCAGCTGTGTTCTTGTAAGGAGAAAAGCTACATTTTTCTTCACAGACACATCTGAATATAACCGGTATCAATGTGTTTTTTTTTTTTTTTTTTTTTTTTTTTTTTTTTTTTTTAATAAGAATGTGTACGTGTTTGTAAAAATTAAAGAGTTAATAATACTGAAAAAAAGG
>JABJVR010000035.1:8953743-8977905 GCA_025773905.1 Chitala chitala
GAAACACCCATGCTGTTTCCCGCTGTGTTCTTGTTCGGCGAAAAGCTACCTTTTTCTTCAAATACCCATCTGTATTTAACCGGTATCAATGTGTTTTTTTTTTTTTTTTTTTTTTTTTTTTTTTATAAAAGAGTGTGTCCGTGATTGTCCATATGTCCGGTTTCCTATGCAGGAGAACATGCTGTTTTGTGACTCATGTGACCGTGGCTTTCACATGGAGTGCTGTGACCCCCCACTGATGAGAATGCCAAAAGGTATGAGCCCCTTTTCTTTCTCCTTTTAAAACCATTTCAGCATGAGCATGGATGTCACAAGTTGCATTAGTGCTCCACTGTATTGCTCCTGCGCAGATGTTTACACGTGCGGCTTCTGTCTTTTCACATTAAGATGGCGAGCCTGCCTAACTACAGTAAATTGCTATGCTGTGAAAAGTGAAGGAATAAATGACAGGACTGTTGTGGAAAGGCTTGCAAATTGTCCTTTTTGGATAATGGCTAGCAGTGTACGGCTGTGGCAGCGGTTAAAGTTAACACCTTCTGTCTTGCAGGTATGTGGATATGCCAGATCTGCAGGCCTCGGAAAAAGGGAAGAAAACTCTTACACGAAAAAGCAGCACAAATCAAACGGCGGTACAATGCACCTCTGGGGCGGCCCAAAAACAGGTATGCACCATGCACCCAACCCGGGCTGGGTTTCAGCTCATTTGCTTTGACCTTGTTAATGACCTACTGCAAAACAATTATTGGTAGTTCGTACTCGTGTGTAAAAGAGTCCAGCATAGTCAGCAGTTCTTATTTTAATTTTAGAAGGCTCCAAATGTTACAGTATTTTAGTTTTCCTGGATGTAGCCAAAGATGCAAATACGTTACAAATATTAGCTTTTTTTGTGTAAAAACAGCTGGGGTATGTTTTATTCATGTTAGGAACAATTTGGTTTTTACATTTTCTGCTGTTGTGAGCAATGGAAATTTCAGACACTTGTTTACTTTACATTTTCTCCTAACACAAAGTTTTATTGACCTAGATGTTTGCAAGTGCTTTCATTGTGGTGTATGCCAGATGTGGATAGGGAAGGTCTAATATTCCAGTGTGCAGTAAATCAGGCTACCATCAGGTCTCATGGATAGGTTGAAGACCACTATTGTTGGCATGCTTGTTAAATTCTATGCACTGTGGTCAGTGTCTTGTGGTCTCTAAAATATGAGTGTGAAGGTGAAATTTTTTAATATCTAGTTTACTGTTTAGACTTTTTTACAGTTCACATAAAAGTTAAAGCCACCCTGATGAATGTTGAATCTTGTTACAGTGTGAAAAGCAAGTGAGAACAATAGCAGTTGATTGACATGTGGCAGTGTTGTTGTACCTGTTACTATGGCTGTTTAACACAATATACTGACAAATGTGCTTCACCAAGAGCAATATAAAAAAGCACTTGGCATCTTGCTTTGTATGAATGAGATTGTATGTTAGACCTTTTTGAGTTTAAGACAGACGCACGTGCTCACACAAAAACTCAGAATTTTTATCTTTAAAGAGCAAAATGTCCTGCAGAGTGGCAGGTAGTGTTGATTTTAAATTTGCCTACCCAAACTTGTTTTTTTCAGTAATTTATTTATTAATTTTTATTTCGAGATAAAATGTTTTGACGTAAGGGGTGACTGCAGTTCTAAGACACAAGTGTGAAAGTGCTGTGGTGTGCAGTCTGCGTACTATTACGTGATTCTTTGAACGATGATTTATTGTCATTGTTATTAATAACAAAATTCCTTTTAGAGCATCATTAAATATAGGCACAAAAGAGCATTCCTTAACATAAGGGAATTTTGTCTTGGTGATTCTTGTCAATGTATTTTTCAAAATAATTATGTCAAAAGATTCTTCAGTGTACGGCTGCAACCTTTTGATTTAAGTGACAGTCCAAAAGAACAGCAGGAAGTGTTCCCTCTAGGTGACCCATAAGGACACGTGCCTGAGTGCAAATTAAAAGCCAGGAAAGCACTGTGAAAAATGAGGAGGCCTTGTGTCCTTTTGGAGGCTAATTACACAAGCTGTCCTGGGAATAGAAAGGAGAGCACTGAGAACCAGGGATGTGCTCTTTACCCATTTGGAACTCCAAACAGAACATGTCCAGGAGAATGCTTTCTGCTGATTGTCAGTCAGCGTGATGTTTCAGTGCTGACAAGTTTTACCCTGTCTGCAGGTCAAAGCGTCCCTTCAGGAAACTTCGTGGGCCGGGAGGACGGGGCCGGCGGCGGCGGGGAATGGGCGGGGTGGACAGGCGGTCCCAAGGCTCTTCATCCCCACCCTCATCCTCGGGTTCGACGTGCGAAGGCTACCCCGGGGACGACAGGCTGCTTTTCTCTTTGAGGAGCGAGGACTCCACAGAAGGGGGGCTGCGCTTCAACAAGAAGACGAAAGGCCTGATCGACGCCCTCACCAAGTTCTTCACACCCTCACCGGACGGCCGCAAGGCTCGGGCCGAGGTGGTGGACTATTCCCAGCAATACCGCATTCGCAAAAAGGCGAACCGCAAGGGTGAGCCTGAGGACAGAGCCGGAGGTGAGCTTCTTGGGCCGGTTGCGCGCAGCTTGTCCGGTGACCCCTGCCTGTCGTGTTGCTTGCTGGCCAGCCATCGTGGGCTTTGAACGACAGTCTTGCCATTTCCCTACAGACAATCAAGAAGGTGGCGATGAGTGGCACGACGAAGAAGACCGGCTTCCGGGACATGAGAACCTGACTGAGAAGGACGTTGAGCTCTTCAGGCATATCCAAGAGCTGGCACTACAGGTGGGTCTGTGCCACACTGACTGCCTGTGTGTACTCTCCTGCTCTGTGGATATTTGCATTGTGGTGCCATGGCGTGCACGATAGTTGACATTCTGACCCTGTTCCCTATAATTGTTTGTTCCCGTGTTTAGAATGTTAGTCTGGCTTGATGTTTCCTACCCTTAAAATCAGTTGGCTTCTGATTTTGGGGCAGCAAGTGGTAAAACAAGGAGGGGGCGCTGCTGCACTCTGAAGCTCACAGAGGAGGTTGCAGGATGGCGCTGAATGTGTGGGCTAGCGGAAACCCGTCATTGCGGGGAGGGGGTGGGCAAGGGGGAGAGGAAGCGAGGCCCGCGAGGTGAGCTTTAAAATGATCAGTGAGGCAGCGCCCAAGGACGGTAGCTAGATGTGTGAGCAGCTGTGCTGGAGTCCCCACTGGGCCCTGCCCGAGGGCATCTGTCTGTCAGACAGCAGGGAGCCAACGCAGGCGCGAGCCCAGCAGGTAACCCGCCACGTCCCCGCACCGCGTGTCCGCGAGCGACCTTGGATGCGCGTGCTTTTGTGCAGGTCTGCACGTTGTTTTCTATAGAGCTTTAAGTACACTCGTGTGCTCTGTGTATCATTATTTGATTTGGGTAAAACTTTTCTTTGTCTGCAATAGCATATGGTCATTTAAGTCGACTAGCGTCGCAGTGAGTCTTGTGCATTTTCATTTTGTGTGTACACTGATTTATGCCATAATCATTTGTAAGATTTGAGTTTGTGTTCTGCAAGTGATTTCAGTAAAATATTAATGCGAAGTGTAGAACCTTCTCCAATCTGCAAAGAACTTTATTGTACAAGTTGTTTTGCTTTGAGTGCTTTTAGAAAAGTGAGTGTCAAAGTAGCTGTGACTTGAGTAGGGAGGTGTGAAAGGGACTTGAATGCATTGACTGAGTGTGTGGTTACCAGCCTGCAGTACAGCAGTCGGCAAGTGACACTTGCTAAGTTTCCACTCCAGACAGATCAGAGTGCTAATAATAATTCGGCAAGGGGCGTATTCTGTGTGTGAGTCTGTCTCTCTCGCATGCATGCCAACCCTGTGTGCTACCCTGAAAGGAGAGGCACACTCGTCAAGTCTTGATTGCCAAGGCATGGTAATCCCTTGTTTTGTAATGTCTGTCTGCTCCACGGTCACTTCTGTGAATAATGTTGTCAGAGTCTGACATTTCCCTGCCCTACCTTTACAGAAAGTTGGGGTGACAGGACCCCCAGACCCACAGATGCGCTGTCCATCTGTTATTGAGTTCGGGAAATATGAGATCCAGACGTGGTACTCGTCACCCTATCCCCAGGAGTACAGTAGGTAAGGCTGCAAGTGCTGTACACATACAGGAAGTTTTGATCTTTGCTTCATGGTGATACTGTATGCCCCCCCCCCATCTGCCGTGTCCCTCACCCCACTCCCCCCGCTGTTTTCATCATCAGGCTGCCCAAGCTCTATCTGTGTGAGTTTTGCCTGCGCTACATGAAGAGCCGCAGCATACTCTTTCAGCATATGCGCAAGTGCAACTGGTTTCATCCCCCAGCCAACGAGATCTACAGGAAGGACAGTGTCTCTGTCTTTGAGGTGAGGAGGTGGGGCAAAGCTGCTGTCTTACCACAAACCACGCTGTCAACATGTTTGCATCAAGTGTAATTTGTAAGGCTGTCGCCCTGACTTCCACAGCTTCTCCCTGGCAATAATGCATATTACGCAATAACACTTTATCCTACCTTATTGCGAAATGTACATTAAAACAGCTTATTTTACTTTTCTAAAATGCCTTTTGTGGTGCATTATTAGTCGGACCATTTACATCTAGTTAAGCATATGTGGATGTGTCATTAATCAATCATATACCTTTAGAAGTGGCATATTGCAACAGAAGCATATAATCTTTTAATGCTTAAATGTGATTTGCAAAGAATTTCTCCAAGCACTTGAAGAGTGAAAGTCCCCCCCCCCCCAGGTGCAATGTATACTGTGTTTACAGAGAGCTGGTGTTAATTAAAAGAAATTTGTAGAAACTTGTGTTTTTAGGTAATGCATCCAGGCTGGTTGGTAATGGTAAAACTATACAAATTCTGAGCATCACCAGTTCTGTTTATCTAAATATATTTAGTATCAGTGATGTAGGCAGCATCGCACACTAGTCTGGTCACTGATGACACAATTGTTCTCAACAAAATTGGTTCCTGCGACCTGACATTTCACGAGGAAGTTGCGCAACACCAGTTGTACCTTGGCTTTTTTCCCCCCTCCCTCTCTACCATGCCTCCTGTAAAGAGCCTATTTCTGTGACAGGCATTGGAAGGCCATGAAAGCTAACTGACTGTCGCTGACCAGGTTTGTGTACATGTTGTGCTGTGTTCCAGGTGGATGGGAATGTGAGCACTATTTACTGTCAGAACCTGTGTCTGCTTGCGAAGCTCTTCCTGGATCACAAAACCCTGTACTACGATGTGGAACCCTTCCTCTTCTATGTGCTGACGCAGAATGATAGCAAAGGCTGCCACCTGGTGGGCTATTTCTCCAAGGTAAGGACCATAGTGCAGGGCTTGCTTGCCTTTCCAGCTCTGTGATTGGAGGATGCCTCTGTATGGTGTCCACATGGCTGTTATCTGAGTGGTTGGACAAGGTAGAAAGTTTTAGAGCACCAGTTCCTCAAAGCCACTTTACTGCTTGAAGGTAATGGAGAGAGTTTTGAAAATTACTAGGCTTAAATGACAGACCATCAGAAGTGGCTTTAGTGATGCGGAAAAGTCACATTTGCTGTCAAGTTAAATTTTGAGTGGTGTTGCTTCTAAACAAATGTGTGCGTAGAATCCCTTGAGAGGAAAATCAGCATTTTATATACACGGTGGAAACTGGTTGCATTGCTGTGTTTTGAATTCTCTTGTCTGTGATGCCAGCCTCCCCCTTAGCATTACTAAACATAGTATCTGTGTCATTCCCATCTCCAGGAGAAGCACTGTCAGCAGAAATACAATGTGTCCTGTATCATGATTCTTCCCCAGTACCAACGCAAAGGCTATGGCCGCTTCCTCATCGACTTCAGTAAGGCTGTGTGTGTGTGTGTGTGTGTGTGTGTGTGTGTGTGTGTGTGTGTGTGTGTGTGCGCGCGCGCGCACAAATGCATGTAGGTGAGCAAGTTAACACCCTGCTGTTTATTTTCTTGAATCTTGTTCATTAACTGCTGTTCCCCCTGGCCATTCTGTAGGCTACTTGCTCTCCAAACGGGAGGGGCAGCCCGGCTCCCCAGAGAAACCCCTGTCAGACCTGGGGCGCATCTCGTACATGGCATACTGGCGCAGCGTGGTGCTCGAGTGTCTGCACGAGCTGCGCGACCGACAGGTCACCATACGGCGCTTGAGCAAGATCACGGGAATCTGCCCCCAGGACATCACCACCACGCTGCATCACCTGAACATGCTGGAGCACCGCGGCGGCAGGTGGGTTCCGCCTCCTGCCCTGTCGTCCTATTCGCACTGTTTCAGCGTGTGCCTAGTGTCCTGTCTGTTATATTGTTTGATCTGTTTCTGATTAATATGTTGCAAGTACAGCAATTTCTTTTTTCACTCCTGTGCAAATAAAATTTGTTACTTTGGAGGAAAAAATGGTGTGGCTGGCCCATCTAACAGCCCCACATTCTCTCAAATATTTAAAAAAACCTGATTTTTAGTTTGAAGTGGAATTTCATTCATAAATGGCCAAACTTATTAATCTTTGTTTATGCAGTTTATAATGAGCCACTGCCCACAGTACTGCACGTCATAATTAAATTTAATTTTTTTGATGTCTTGTACACAGCGCACAACTTTTAGTGAAACTTCTAACTGAACTCACTAATAGTTTGTCAGCTTTGGTTGGTAACTTTGTTTTTGACACCTTTTGTTTTCTTGTGTAAAACATACAGTGCAAACACAACTACTTCAATTAGGAAACTGGATGCTACACCTGGTTTTTCTCCAGAGTTTCTAATATTGTTAGTTAGATTTGAGTAAAATCCACAATTATCGCAAAAAAAATCAGACTAAAACCTCTGCCTGTGTATTAAACATTGAGGAAATGAGTGATTTTTCAAAATGATTCCAAAGTCATTTAATGTTATTGCAAAAAATGTAAATCAACCGATTGCTGTAAACCATATGAACTTTAATTAGGTTTTAAAGTATCAAGCTGGGATTTGATTTTTTTTTTCATTTTTTAAAATCAAGGTAGAATTGAAAAAGCTTACACACTGGATTCACATGTGCAAAACCCATGTGCTTTGTAAAGGGATAACGTCTGTTATCCTGGCATATATTAACAGTTAATGAGATTTTCCGTATTTACTGCTAGCGTACTTCGCTGCTTCAATGACGAAGTGGTGACACTTTGCAATTTGTGCCATCTCTGGACCGCTGTGGCACCAGTTGGCCCATGTGTACATTTTCTGTATCAGTGCAGTCTTTTTGCAGTTTTAAACTGTCTCACCTCATCAAGGTCACTGCTGTTTACTGTGGTAATGTACAATTTCCCTTGTGTGTCCCAGGCTGGTCCTGGTACGCAGGGAGAAGTTGGTTACATCACACATGGCCCGACTGCGGGCAAACCCACGGCAGTTGGAAGTGGACCCAGACTGCTTGCGCTGGACTCCTGTCATTGTCACCAACACTGTAGTATCAGAGGGTGAGGAGGAGGATGATGACGAAGAGGAAGCAGATGAAGATTTCTGCAAGGAGGTGAGTGGGTTTTGCAAAGGTGAAAGATGGTGAGGTTCAGAGGCACTTGGCTGCAAAGGTCCCTGATGCAACAGCATTTAGAAGATATTTGTGGTAGTTTATAAGACACTTGTGTCTTCTATAACAGGCCAAGCCCAGTCAGACGGCATCACCACTGTCCTGGACGACCCGTGGAGAGCGTGAGGATGCTGGGGAAAAGAAAAGTCTGGACTTCCCCAGCAGCCGTGCATCTCCTGCATCCTCTCCGGTGTGCATCACCTCGCTAGCGTCTGATGGCCCCCCTCCTCCAGCCAACGGGGAGCGGCGTGGCCGAGGTCGGCCCCCCAGGACCTGGCTTTGGGGCAGAGCAAAGGACAGCCAACGGGGACGCACCAGAAAGGTGCAGCTCGAGGAGGAGGGTCGCGAGGAGGAGTCAGGCGAGGTTCTGGAAGCTCGTGCTCCGTCCCTGTCTCCAGCTGTGCCCCCTTCAGAGAAGGAGCTGGAAGACAGCCCTGGTCGGCCTAAGGAAGCAGCCAGGTTACCGTCAGCCACTGTCCCACGCAGTCGGGGGCGGCCTCCTCGCAAGAAGCGGGGCCCAAAGCGTAGACTTAGTGAGGGACCTGTTGGACCTCCACCACAGCTACCCCTGGCTCCACGCCTCAGCGAACCCCCGCCAATATCAAGGACATGCTTCAGCGAGAGCAGTGAGGAGGATGATGATGAACAGCTTAGAGCCTGTTCCCCACCAATCCTTACGAAGCCCACACTAGGCCTCAAGTGCAAGGTGTGTGCGCGTGAGTTTATATTAATGCATGCATACGTTCGTGTGTTCAGCTGTATGTCAAGCTCTCATATCCCTTTACTTTCTCTTGTTCCCAGAAGCCTCTGCGGAAGTGGCGTGTACACCAGCGTCATCATCCCCACAGTAGCGTGGTGACTGAGACCATCTCTGAGACTACAGAGGTGCTGGATGAACCCTTTGTGGATTCCGATGCCGAGAGGCCCATGCCCCGCCTGGAAGAAGAAAGCCCGCTGGGGTGCCCGCTACGTCGCTACCCACCAGCCCGTACAGCGCTCAGGCACATGGGCCCTCCGGCTAAGAGGAGACGACGTCCCAATCTCACCGAGTCTGACGAAGAAGGTGGGTGACAGTATCTTATGGTCTCCTAATTGTTTATATCAGGATCTTATGTTCTCTATGTGCTTCAGTCTTTGCATCTACAGAACTTTACAAAAAATGTTTTGTTACCTACATTTTAGCAAGTCATGTATTTGGACTTTATCTGGATAAATTACAGCAGAAGTATTGTTTGGTATGGGTATTGTAGTCATTAATGGTTCTTGATGCCCTCTGATCTGGTGATGGATTTGCTTTTGTCTGTTCTAGATGGCACCCCGGTGCTGAAGCCTGTGGCTGCACTGCACAAGTCTGAGCCGACAAGTGGAGCAGAGGGTGCAGTGGCTCCCGTGGAGGCGGAGCCAGCCCCTCTGAAAAAGAAGAAAGGTTGGCCTAAGGGCAAGAGCCGCAAACCTCTGCACTGGAAGAAGCGTCCAGGAAGAAAGCCAGGCAGTGGGGCTGGCCAAGATGGGGGTGAAGTGGCAGAACGTACTCTGGAAGCCCCTGACCCTGAGGACCCCCCACCTACCAAAATGAAATTGAAGCCAGGGCGAAAGCCACGGAGTTACTACCTTCAGCGGGCCCAGGAGGAGGCTGCAAGGCAGGAGCTGGAGCGCAAGCGGTTGCAGCAACAGCTACAGAAAGAGCATTTGGAAGAGAGAACCAGCAAGAGGTCCAGGGCTAATGATCAGGACAGTGACAAGCGCAAAGACTCTGATGAGGAGGAAGACGAGGATGAGGACTACATGGAAAAGCATAGGGAAGAAAAGCCCAGGCGCAGGGGACGCCCTCCGAAGAATGCATCATTATCTGTTCCTGTCTGTAAGCCGGCTTCATCTGAACCAGAGGAGGAAGAAGATGAAGAGGAGGAGGAAGAGCCAGCATGGCTGGCGGAGAAGCAAAGCCATGCAGCGTCAAGGCCTGTCTCTGTGGGTGCTCGGGTTTCCCAGAGCAGAACACAAATGGAGGTGTCACAAGGACTGGAGGAAAGAGATGAAAACACTTGTGCCAGTGTTTGCAGCAAGAGGCCAACTGTGTCAGGGGCTCAGAGGGTTGAAGATCACGATGCAGACGATGAAGGGGATGGTCACCCTGAGGAAAAGGCTGATGCCAGCTGTAAAAAGAGGAAGGCCCAGGATTCTGAAGATGAGGAGGAAGATGATGACGATGAAGAGGATGAGGAACCTGCATCTCGCACACACTCGCCTCCTGTGAAGGAGGAGCCTCCAGGGGGCGAAGGTTTTTTAGACACAGAGGGCAGTGTAGTGAGGTCCTATGTCAACAAAGAGGAGGAAGAGGACGATGAAGAACCAGAAGAGGAACTGCAGGAGGTGAAAACGCGGAGGGACGCCCAAGACGAGAGGCGGAGACGGGAACAGGAGGAGTCTGCTGCCACTGCAGCTGCAGTGGAAACAGTGACAATGTCTGTGGCTCAGGAACCTCTGGACCTCCAGCCTCTGCAGCCAGAAGACAAGGAGGTGCTCCTGATACAACATGAGCATCACCAGCCCCACGCCCACCCGCACACAGACTTCAAGGAAGAGCTGAACCAGCACACGCATGCGCACCATCACAGCAGTGAGCTGGACCTGGAGACGGTGCAAGCTGTGCAGTCACTCACTCAGGGTGAGGTCCAGGATGAGGAGGGTGAGCAGCACGGGGCTTACCAGGACTGTGAGGAGACGCTGGCCGCCTGTCGCACCCTGCAGAGCTACAGCCACGGGGAGGGTGAGGACGACACTCTGGCCATGGTGGAGTGTGGGCCGTCGCAGCACAGCAGCCCGCTGCCTGGTACTGCTGTACCTGCTATGCCAAGCCAGTCGGTGCGCTCTGTGAACAGCCCGGGTTTGACCTCTGGAGCGCTGGAGTCTGGGCCTGGGAGTGCAGCTGGCCCCACAAGTGGTGGGAGTGGAGGAGGTAGTGGGTATACCCAGATAACACCAGAACATCCCAGCTCACTCTCTGCACCCTCGCTGCAGAACATGGAGACCTCTCCCATGATGGACGTGCCATCGGTGTCAGACCACTCACAGCAAGTTGTTGACAGCGGCTTCAGCGACCTGGGCAGCATTGAGAGCACAACCGAGAACTACGACAATCCAAGCAGCTATGACTCCACCATGGGCGGTGGGGGCAGCGGTGGAGGGAACGGGAGTAATGGGAACAGCATGGCTGCCGCCGCCGCGGCTGCTGCTGCAGCGGCGGCCGCTGGCGCAGCAACCGCTGCTGCCTCTTCGTCATCCGGCTCGGCGACTCCGTCGTCGTCGTCGTCTTCCCAGGCGAACAGCTGCCCCTTTGTCCCGGCGCCAGGTCTCACGACCTCCAGCGCATCAGTAGGCACGCAGTTAGGCCTGGGCAGCTGTAGTCTGATCCAGCAGGCAGGCCCTGGAGCCAGCAGTGGAGGAGGAACCAGCAGCGGAAACAGCGTCCCCCAGCCTCCCCCGCCACCCCCTCCTCAGTCTAATACCCCAGGCTGTGGCATCAAGTCACCCCAGAGCTGTGTAATTGAGAGGCCGCCTAGTGCCAGTCAGCAGCCACAGAAGAAAGTTCAGGTGCCCCAGCAGCAACAGGCGCCAACTCCACAGCCCCAACCCACTCCATCAGCACCATTGCCCCCACCACAGCCACAGCAGGCTCTGTCGCAGTGCAGCATGGGAAATGGCTTTGCCTCCACGCCCATGATCATGGAGATCCCCGAGTCAGCAGGAGGTGGGGGTGGTGGGCGTAGCTTATATGAGCGCATGGGCCAGGACTTTGGCGCCGGAGGGTACCCCCAGCCCACAGCTACGTTCAGCCTGGCTAAACTGCAGCAGCTGACAAACACAATCATGGACCCTCACACTATGTCCTACTCTCACTCGGCCGCTGTCACCTCCTATGCGCCCAGCGTGTCTCTGTCGAATCCTGGCCTGGCTCAGCTTGCCTCCTCTCCACACCCACCATTGCCCCAGGCCCAGGCCACTATGACACCCCCGCCCAATCTCAGCTCTGGCTCGATGAACCTAAGTTCCCCTTTGCTCCAGTGCAACATGCCCACGACCAACATCGGGCTGGCACCTCCGCCTCACACCCAGCGGCTGCAGAGCCAGATGGCCACAGTGAAGGGCCAAATTTCCATACGTTCCAAAGTGACCCAGTTGCCCGCTGGTTCGCCACACCAGCAACAGCTGTATGGCCGCAGCTCGGGCGCTGTAGCCATGCAGGGCTCTCCACGCGCCTTGGCCGTGCAGCGTAGTATGATGCCCAACCTCATGCCCACGCCGACCTACAATTCCATGAACATGAACGCCCTCAACGGAATGCCGCCCGGGTATCGCATGGCTCAGCCAATGATGAACAGTGGGTACCATGGCAACCCCCCTTACATGAACCAGCCAGCCCAGTACCCCATGCAGATGCAGATGGGCATGATGGGGGGGCAGGCATACCCGCAGCAGCCTATGCAGCCCAACCACCACGGCAACATGATGTACACGGGCCCCTCACATCACAGCTACATGAACGCTGGCGTCCCCAAACAGCCGCCTTATATGAGTAGATGAGCACCGCCAAACGAGCTGCGGGGCGGAGAGAGCCGGACTGCTGCCACCCTCTGCCTCGTTGTTCTGTATTGTGTAAATTAGCCTCCTCTCAGAGCTAGAGAGGAGCTGAAAAAGGGACGACGCTTTCCTGTTTTGATGTTTTGTTCCCTAAGAAATGTTTCCTTAACCAGGGTGTGTACGTAGGAAGCTGATAAGTAAATGGACGTCTCCATGCGGCTGGAAGCTGGCCATAACTCCTGGTCCAACGGGACTGGACCTGAGGGACTCCTCCGCTGCCAGGATTCTACCGCTTTTAGGAGCGGGTGGGGAGGATTGCCTAACCAGTTAAACTGAGAAAGGAAAAACATGGTTAAAAAGCTAAATTAAACCATGCACACAATCTTTTAATTGACATAGGAAGCCTTATCAAAAAAAAGACAAAATTGTAGATGGACTATCTTTTTATATTTTTACTTTTTTGTTTTTTTGACGGTTGAAATGCTTGTGTGCAGTCCAACTTCCTTTTTACTGTTTTGATTTTCTTTTGTGTGTGTGTGGTTGTGTGTGTGTGTATGTGGGGGGGGTATGTTTGTGTCATTCTGGGAAATTGGTTCACCACCATCTCCTAAACATGTGTACCACCCTCTGTTGCAACATTGTGAATTGAGGTGTCTGGGTTCGCGTCTGTCTGAGCGAGTGGAAATGCGTGTTCCATGAAGGAGTGCTGTAACATGCCTGACGTCCTTGTCTTCCTCGTATAGTCACGGTGCGGCAGAAGTAAATGCACAGAGTTGTTTGAACTGAAATGCAAGGGCCAGAGATCTTGGTTTCATGCTCATAAGTAACCATCATAAAAAAAAAAAATAGCCCCTACTTTCCAGTAATTTGTAACAAGCAGTCTGATTGCAGATGCAAATGTGACACGCTTTGTTCTGAATTCAGTGCACAGTGTGCAGTGCTGTTAATAGGCCATGAAAGAGGAATATGTCTGACAATACCAGATGGTACTGTGGCTACACTAAAAATCAGCTTTGAGGAACCAAAGCACTTTGCCCGAAACTCTAATTAAACACCAGCCCGCTGGTGTGGTGATTGCGCTAATGTCGAACTGGCCTTTTAAAGCAGCTATTACATAGCACAGAACATCCACCTTTTGCTAAAGGATCTGGTGTTTGGATTTAGAACTAGGACGTTATTTTTTGTAGGCTGGTTGCAGCGTCTTAACCGTAGCTGCAAAAGGGGAATATGGTCAGCTTGAAATGTCACTGTATACATTAGAGCGGGCAGTCTAGTCTAATTAATGCCCGTCTCCACTCGCACTGTTGTGTGCGCACACAGTAGGTTGTAGCTTCATAATAGATACCGTCCTGAACGGTTACTGCATTACTGCATTACAGGATGAGGGGTTAGAGACCTTGCTCCAAATGTTCAGTGTTCCAGTATTCAAATTCTAATGAGGATACTTTCTTACAGACCTGACGTCTCCTGTATTGTTTATTTTATTTTTTCCTCTGAATTTTATCAGACTGGGCAGCTTTCTTTTATGACACAAGCTGACTCTTTTTGACTTTAGAAAGCCTATTGTAGAGAAAATGTTTTTTCTATAATATAAAAAAACTCTGACATTGATATTGGTACTGTCATTTTTTTCACTTATGTTTCAGGAAAGAAAAAAAACTAAAGGTATTTTTTAGCTTGACTTGGGTAATATTATTAAGAAATTCAAAACTAAAAAAATTGCAACTCACTTTTAGTGAATTTAAGATGCCTTTAACCTTTCCATTCCATCCCATCTCTAGAGTTTTCTATCTTTGTGTAGTATATTAATGATATTTTAAAACAAAAGGAAAAGACAGATATCTAAAGGTCACTTAGCGTTCTTTTCTTTTGTTTTGATTTGTGTGTGTGTATAGGACGACTTCCTGCGTCTAAGAGGCATGTAAAAATGAGCTCAGTATATTTCTGTCTGTTTATATCGCTTCCCTTTTTGTATCCTTTGTAATTGTACATGGTGAGTTGTAAGCTAAGAGAGAGCGCGAGCGACGGAGAGTGAGCGGAGCGCGCAGCTTGGTGAAAGCTAACCGCGGCCAGATCCCTCGCTTCTCTGCTTTGTCCCTGTATGTATTTCCACTTATTCGTTTTTCTTTCTTAGCAAGTACTTTCAAAGAACTCTGTACATTTTAACATAAAACAAAAATAAATTATGTTGAGCCATTTCAGTTGTGATTGGACTTTTTGACTAATTTCCTCGACTAACCACCTTGTATAACATTGTCAAAATATTTCCGTTATTCGCCTATAAAATTCTTGGGACTCATTCATGCTAAAATGCTTACACTGAGATTTAAAAGAAACATGTATATGGCGGTGCAGCATACACAGATCGTAGGAAAATCCAACCAAGCATTTGCTTTCAGACAGACTGGTACAAAATACCTACATTAACCAAGTACATCTACAAGCTGCATTTTTTTTTTTTTTTTTAAACTTGTGTCTTGTAGCTTTTCTTTCATCTGGTGTGCATATTAGTCTTTAAGGACACAGCACAGAAGGTCCCTAGGGTAAGGGAGTCTTGTTTATGGCCAAATGTTTGTCACATACAAGGAATTTATCCTCTGCATTTAACCCATCCCCCTGGGGGGGAGCAGTGAGCAGCAATATGGCACCCAGGGAGCTAGTGCTGAGTGTCTTGCTCAAGGGGCCACCTGGCTAGGCTGGGACCAGGAGACTTCCACCAAGAAATGAGAGTAAGTAGATTTAATATGATAAAAAACACGAGTGAGTTAATAAATACAAAATAGTATAAAAAAATCAAATAGAGTAATAAAAATAAAATATAAAAACCATTTAAAAAGTCATGAATGCAGACTAAAATGCCAGTCCTGCCATATCTTGGACTGAAACCTAACAGAGCTCAGTTTAGGATTGCACAGAGCCGTAATGATTCAATTAGAAGATTCAGTCACTCTACACATAAAGCTATACATACGTTTGCTCAGTACAGCAGAGCAAGCAGGTATGTCAAGTTCAGCAAACATCAGACTAGCACTACAGCTGTGAGGAGCCTTCAGTAGAAATAGTCATTGCAAGCTACTGTGAGCTTCTGTACACTGGCCTTTTTATAAAACTTCTACAAATGAGCAGTGTACAAGGGGGTGCAGTATGCCTTAAAAAGAAAAATCTTCACTTCTGATGAACACATACTAAATTTACGAGCTAAGACATTGGCCTGCCCATAGACTTTACAATGCTGTCTGTAGATATCTTTATCCGTAAGGTCATCACAGATATAGTGCCCCAGATATTTAATATGTTTACAAACATCAAGGACACTCCCAGACAAGACAAAGTAAGGAAATCCCAATTTCCTACCTTCATTACTCCTGAAAATCATAACGTGACTTCTCTTTACATTATATGTAATATCAAATTCAAAGCCATATTCTATACGGATATTCAGGGGCTGCTGAATACCAGCACTATATGCGCAGAAGATGAACAAGTCGTCCGCATACATGAGATGATTTATCATGTAGTCACCAATATAGCATCCCGTGTGACAAGTACTAAGGATGCTATATTGGTGACTAAGGCGTATAGACAATTCGTCTATATAAATGTCAAATAAGGGGGACACCATTACAGACCTTAAAAGAATCAGATAGATATTAACTATAGATGCTTTATTTTTGGTCCAAAAAGATCAGCCTTCAAATTGAAACGACAACGTTTCTAGAGTTTAAACGAGCTGTTAGTTTGTCACATGTTACAAGAACGACTATTTGTAATTTTGTAATCCAAAATATTTGATCGTTCATAATCAAGAATGCACAATTTCATGCATTACGAAATGTTGCAGTGATGTTTGTAAGCAAAGTTCATGAAGGATAGTTTGAAATTAAAATACGTGAATTCACCGGTTTAAAAAAAACTACACACGTTCCCAGTGGTCTCTTGAATTCAGATGACAACACGCAGTGCATTCTGGGTAAACAAATGTTCCAAGTGCACATTCACTTGAACACCACCAAAAGGCGCAGTGGAGGGCCAATAAAGGCTGCTGCACTTTTGTTTCCTAAAGGCTAGGCAATCCCGTCAAGATGGCTGGCGCATTTACATTGTCAGCGCGCGTGAGCGTGAGCACGAGCGCAAACCAAATGTATGTGAGAACGTTCGGATTTGCACGTCCGCAATGAAAGGACGCTGCTAGAAAATGAGCCTGAAATTATTTGAAATTGATTATCAACAAGTTTTGAACACGTTCTATCGTTTTAAAATGTATGTACTTACATCCTTTCACAAAATGGCAGTTGTTTACACATTGAACTCAAATTATGATTTTTTTTTTTTTTACACGTATGTTAAGTAGTGTCTGTACATTCATTTTTAAAGGGCAGAAAATGTTCATTTGTTCGTAAGACCCAGTTTGTGCCACAATGAACTATTTTTATTAATGCGATTTGTAATTTCACTAGTAATTTTTTCGGTGAATCGCATAATTTCCTAATTATAAACAGTGCTATTTGATAATATTTTTACACATAAGGTGTACTAAAAGGTTGCTCAATGGTGATCTACGTGTACGTTTTTCAAAAGTCAAGTGTGTACTTGAATGTAAAAAATGTAAATTCCAACACCAGTGTCATGCGGTTTTTAAAATACAGTCAATCATATATTAATAGTAAGTGTGCTATCTTACAAATCGACTCAACTATGTGTGTGTGAAATGAACAATATTCCAAAACCCCACTAAATGTCAGGTGTGTGTATACACGTACACTCACACACATTACAGTAAGCTGGCCAAGAGCCGAAGACTTCTCACTTTTTTAAAAGTACGTTGTTTTACGTAATGGGTGTTTGTTCTACTTCAGCAGGCTGTGGAAGCAATTGTATCATTACCAAATATTGTGATTTTTATCAGATATTCCTATCTTGTCATGAAAACAGTGTATTATGTGCTGGAAATTACATTTTTAGTTTTAACATTAAATTAGGAGACTCATTTGTCATGCTAAAATTGTTATAGTTAACACATCAATTATTCTGAGAACACAAGTTTTCTTTTGTTTTGCATAATTTGACGATTATTGCATGATTGGAAATTATACACACACACAATCTGTTCACAAGTAATATTTACCTTAATTTTTCAGTTTTGTTCATATCGCTCATATTTCACGCTAGCTTACTCGTCACCGACACTTGTTAGTTTGCTATACCATTGATGGCAAAATAGTTGTGATAAAAATGACCCGTAACTGTTGGACATACATGTGTGTAAATAGACAAATTTCATGCATCAAATATTCTTATGGCATACGTTAAAACGAACATTATTATTATTGCTAATAAGAATAATTTAGTAATTATAATTACATACTTTTAAAAACATTTTTATACTGGAAGTTTTTGTCTGGGACAGTAAAACAGTAAAAGGCATTTTAAGAGTAGAATGTGAACTTTATAAAATATTAGAAAAGATGGAACTCAAAAGTGCTCAGAGTTGTGTCTGTCAGATGACAACAAAATATTTTCTTTGGGCCACTTTGTGTAGTACGAAGTTTAACATTTAGGCAATTTATAATTTTATGCACTTGAACATTCAGTTAAATTGTTTATACAGTGCTTTCGCAACAGATTTACCCGGACATTTTACAGGAATTGGAATACAAAACAATAGGTACGGTTAAACTTAACGAGGATGTCAACGGAGGACAAGAATCCACACTTTTCAGAGGGTCTAATGTAGATTGGTTGCCCAACATTATTGGACTATTACAGTTTTCCTCTGACATTAAATTATAATGAGACATGGTTTAAATGCGTTTTATCTTAATAATTATGTTCATACGACGTGGTGCTGCGCCCTTGATTCACGTTAATTCCATTCATTTTCGTTGTTTTTAGAATGATCTAACAGAACCTATGGCTAGGCTAGTAATACATTTTCAGATATAGCTTTTCTGACAAAGACCGTTGCTGAGTTCGCTATCATTCCGTTGCCTCTTTTACCCGGAACAGCACCCGGAAAGGCCAAGAAAGGAAGTACAATTAGTGCGCATCTTCTCAGCGTTCGTTCAGGATGAACGTTCAGGGCATTCTTTTAGCTACAGGTTCCGTCATAACCAACAGAGGTAGTCTAATTGCAGAAGGCAACACGAGTAACGAGCATGAGGTACAATCAGCCAGTGTTTTTCTTTAAAGGTGAGTGGCACGCCCTTAGATGATTGAAAAACGACTTACAACAAATGACTTTGACACTCCTGTTCTAAAGCTTATAGCAGTTCAAAGGCAAGCATAGCATTAGAGTGGGTGTGAGTCAAGGCAGAGGTTGTACAAGTTAAATCTGTTTACACTCAGTTAAAAATACAAGTAAATGTTGACAAGATTTCAAGCAACATTAACAGTACAAAAGATGCATTATTAGCTGAGGCTGCATTATTCAATGCTTCTGTGGTTATGAGGCATATTTTAAGGACTAATAGTTACACACACACATACACACACACACACACACACACCAGACTGACGCAATTGCTGAGAATCAGTTGAAAAATCAGGCACAAAAAATGTATTCCACACAATCTATTACTTTTCAGTTCTACACCCCCACATGGGTAACAACACAACACTAATTTGGGAGCATGTTAAAAGAAACAAGAGCAGCGCATGTGTGACAAAGTTTGATAAAAATTCATAGAATTGATGGGTGTTAAGATAAGGGTTTTGTGCTGCCTATGAATATTTGTATCTGTTGTTTTGTATTCATGTTGAATTATTTGTGATCTTTTCATTAAATCGTATGGAACAGAGTGAACAAGCATCTTTTATGTAAAGTATGGTTTGTGGTGGAGAAAAAAGTTGTTGTCTAATTTTCTCCATTATCTGTTTTTATGAAACTTCATTCTACAAAAACCTGAAGCTAGAAATAATCCAGGTTTCAAATGCACTTCACCTCATGTCATGTCTGTTAGGAAAGAGACATGTCAGTAATATTCACACTCACAGAAATCATAAGGTACCCCTTAACAAAATTAATGTACATTCAGGCATCCAGGTATGAGGCAATAGGCATGGCATCCTGCTAGCAAAATTGAGAGCCTTGAGTAAACTGAGAGCCTTGTTTTTACACTTAGCTCCATCTTCACTATGACAAACTGGTATAACATGCACAGAACTGTTGAAGCCGATCTCTGTGTCGGTCTCACGGTTCTTTTTCCCGTCACTCCTGAACATGACCACGAGATATGTGGACTCCTCTGCTTGAGGTAGGCACTCTCCACTGACCTGATGACAACAATCCACCTGAGAGAGATCCATGGCCTCTGATTTTGAGATGCTGATTCTCATCCCAGCCACTTCATGTTTAGCAGCAAATTGCTCAAATGCACACCGGAGGTCAAGATCAGATGGGACCTGAAAATAACATCCCCTTGCAAATATCAAAGATGTCAGCTAGTGATAAGGAAGATGTATACCCCATATTCGATGAACACCCCCACATGGGTAACAATACATTTTTTGCAATATTTGCCGTGTCATCACCCAGTACACAGTGAAAACGTGTGGA
The DNA here is from genome assembly GCA_025773905.1 of Chitala chitala. Taxonomy (NCBI): domain Eukaryota; kingdom Metazoa; phylum Chordata; class Actinopteri; order Osteoglossiformes; family Notopteridae; genus Chitala; species Chitala chitala. Next base: position 8,973,446 of record JABJVR010000035.1, read on the forward strand.
AATTACTTAGACTGCTGGCAAAAGAGCCTGTGAGTATGTAGTATGTAGAATCAGGAGATGAGAAGATCATCTTACCACTTCCAATCTCTGTGTAACAGATGTCTTTGACATTAATTATAAGTACACACAGCCAAAGCAACCGTTCAATACAACCATCTCAAAGTTAATGTGAAGTGGATCTCCTCGCCACATTCTGAGGTCATGACTTCTATTGTTAGGTAGGAACATCCTTGAAGTGCACAAAATACAAGAATTGATGACCTCCACAATGCCCCGTGTGCAGAAAATGTAGTCAATGGATGGGTAATCATAGTGCATGTATGCCTTGGTTCTTATCTGTAAAGATATTTAAGACATGCATTTTTGAAAACAGGCACTTAATGTACTTGCTGGATGTGGCAATTAGGTACACATTATAGTGCTTTTCCTCTGGCACAACTGTGCTGTTTCATACCAGCTTCAGGTCTGTTTTCACTACACTTTTGACTGTACCATGTCAGACAGGCCCTGCTCAGGAGCAAGACCAAACTGTGCCAAGATTCCGCAATCAATTATTTCAAGTGATGATAATGTAGTTTTTGGTTTTATTTTAAATTCAGTTCAGTTTTCATTATGCAAAATGTCCAAAACTGGTGTGTTGTACCAGCACTATTTTATGAAGAGTGCGCAGGATTTTTCGGTGTCCGGAGAAGTGCAAGAACAGAGGTAGAGTGGTTGGTGATAGTTCTCTTCAATCAGTTAGATACCAGTGTTATTGTTATATTTTATTTTGTTTATTAAAACCCATTGAAACTGAAATTGCCTTCAAATTATTTAACTCATAAGACTTCAACTGACACAATGAAGAGGTATAGGTACTTTTAGCTGTTTGGTTTGAGGTGAAAATACAATGCAAAGGTAGTCTGAGAAAGGCATTTAGAGACTGCTAAATTAGAAGATGTGTGACAAAAATGCAGAAGTATCATAATAAACCAAAACAATACACTCTATATGCCATTATATGTATCTTCTTCAAGAAAAAGACAAATGACAATTAACCCACTGCAACTACCTGAGGTTGAGAATAAGGAACAAAGTGGTATTTAAGAATGTTTGTGAAAATAATAAACAAAGAAGTATTTGATGATGACACAAACAGCAGGATTACTGATAACAATGGATTTCTTTGTCTAAAAGGTCATATATATCAATTTCAGTTAAATGTACCTCTCATACTCATACAGGCAATGCTGTTGACACAGAACACAAACACTGGCCTCCTCTTCCTCCTCCTGCTAGGGATTCCAGCTGAGTGGAATGCTAAAACAGCAGTGGAAACAGCAGTGGAAAGGTTGCAAATACCTTATAAAATAGATTTATATGAGAGTATGTCAGAAAGCTGAAGAATAGAATCAAGTGGTAGAATAAGAGCGTTAACTGAACAAGGGAAATATAGTCCCAGTTAATACAGTGAAGTTAGGAATAAGTGGCATATATAAACTGTAGTGACAGGTGCAAGAAAAATGGAATTCAGGAAGATGTGGCAGCTAATACTGATTTGAAGCTAGTTTCAGAACTAGTTCTTTTGTTTCCCAAAGATAATCCAACATTATTTAAGCATCTAGTGAAAAATACATCAGGGGTCCGTATGCATACCAGGCAAGGAGTGCCGTGGCTCCACACTGTTTTGTTATTTGCTATGTTACCTGTTACCTTTTTCTCAGTTTACATTTTGACTGTAATGATAACTATTCTCACATAACATGGTGTTGTACCTTTAATTTTTAAATATTTTATTTGTGATATTAGTTTATATTTTTGTACCCGTTGTTAGACTGATCTTTGAGAAGCTACAGAATATAATAAAAATAGAGTATTTAGGTAGATCTGAGACCTTAATCTCATATAAACACTGAGTATACTTTGCCAGTCCATAAAGAAGCTAGATAAATTTTTCACACGAATTTTAAAATAATTACAAAAAAATACTGATGTTGCTTATTTTTTAAAAGTCATGGTATTTTTTTATTCTTATAATCCATTTATTGTTAATCACTTTAATCACTGCTCCTGACTAATAGTTCTTTGTCATTGCCCCCTGTCCACCTCGTATTGTTATTATGACAACTTGTATACAAATAATAATTACTGGTTTGAATTTAACACTATGTTGACTTGTCCAGATGGTTTCTGTTCTGATTCTGCAGTTAGAGTGACATTGTAATGTGTGCTTTATATGTTTTGGTACTGATCTTTAAGCACAAGTCTCATTTTTAACTTTCTTCTCTGTAACTCTTATTTCCTCTCAATAAATTAAGAGAACTAAGTACATAAATATGTAAATGATCAGAAAGAACATGAAGCAACAATGTATTTGAAATTTAATTAAGATAACTGGCAAATTAAATTGAGTTAATTGGCTCTAACAAAAACCTGTACCCACCGCGGTCCTCCAGGTCCGTGTTTGCCTATCCCTGACCTATAATATACTGCATACCTTTATTCAACGTTTCAATTTAATCCTCAATGTTCTGCAACGGATGTAAAAAAGTGTTGTATGAATACCCCCAGTAGTCAGGACAAGAATGCAATTAGTCCCCCAAGCAAGGGACTTGAGTCTTTAGCTCAACTGTCTTGTCTGGTAACTTGTGAGGGCTGCAACATTGCTAGTTTGAGCCCTTGTTGCCTTCATAACATCGGTGTCATTTGACTTGGATAAATACCAAATGCTACCCAGCAGTCGGGCTGTGGTTGCTGTGGATATTTAGAGGGGGAGGATGTAACAGTGTTGCCATGTGAATCCCTCCAATAGTCAGGACAAGAATGTGATTAGTCCCCCATGCAAGGGAGTCAGATCTTTAGGTCAGTGGGCTAACCGTCTTGTCTGGTAGCTTTGTGTGGGCCGCAAGGTTGTGAGTTTGAGCCCTAGTCACCCCCCATGACCGTTCCAAAAGCCTGTAAACGTGAAAATAGAAACATGAATTACATCAAAATATTACTAAAACAAGTGGCCTTTCTGTCAGCAAATAGATTTGTTAATTATACTTGGCCACACATGCTGTATTTACATGAACAAATGTCCATTCATGCTTCTGTTCAGTTAAACAGGTTATAGTTAATCATGGTATTTGGGTGTGTGGGATCCATTTAATTCTGAACGTCTTAAACAGCAGTTTGAAGTCAGTGTATTGTAACCTACCAAAATATTAATTTGAATACAAACTGAAAAACCAATATTCATTAATTGTAAAAAGATGTTTTGATATAGAAGCAACTGTAGTTATCCAAATTATTTACTTACAGCTGTAGTTAAGGGGTACTCAAGGACATGAAAAATACTGTTTTTGAGTATTTCTGAACATTCTAACACTGAAAAAGAAATGTTTTAGAAGTTATTTTTCAAATAAGTGTCCAGTTGTATACTGGGAAAAACAAAAACATTTCCAAATGTATGTTACTATTGCAAAAATGGCTGTGTTTACTTAGGGTTTTCTTCTTGCTTGCTTGCTTACAATTGTCATGAGTAACTTTTGAAATAAAACACTGAAGTATATCAATTAAATATTATGCGTATTGCCACGATTGCTGTTTTACAAAACTGTGTTTTTTTCCTTGTTTGGTTGTGGCTTGTGGATTCCTATTGGCTTGTGGATTCCTATTGACGTTTGGGTATTTCTTTGATTGTTGAGCTTTGTTCTTTATTTTATGATATTGATGTCCTGTCTCATCTCATTCTTAAAGGTTAAGGATTGGGTTCTAGTCTGTTTATGTTCAACCTCTGGGAAATTGTGACAAATACACCCTTAAATTAAACACATATTTCACCCGGTAATAGGGTTTTCCACTACACATTCTCAATTCAAATACATTTTTGGGGTTGGTCATTTTGGCACCCTTTGTGCAGGTTGCATGGGTTCCCCTGTGCATGTGTGTGTTTCCTTTGAGAGCTACATTTTTTTTTTTCCCACAGAGTAAAGGTATGTCAATACAGGAGATCAGAACACTCTAAATTGTTGTTCTTGTCTTGGTGTGCAAGTGTTGGTTTCCTGTCCAGGGTGAACCCTGCATTACTCTATTTTCCCTGGTACAGACGTACAGGCCCTGCTTTGACGCTGACCAGAATAAATAGATGGAAATGAAACTCGCTAAGCAATTTGGGTTATTAATAACAAAACTCCAAAATAAGTGGTATTTCTGCTAAATGTGGGCAGGTAAAATTTCAGGACAGAAAATGAAACTAAATGCTCAACTCTTGTTCTAAACGGAACATTTCTAGTGTGACATATACCTAAATAAAATTTTTAATTAAAAGTATCCTGCGCAACATAACTAGATCTTTTACTGTTTATTAATATTAATGTAATAACTAACAGGTTTCATAATAAATGAGTTATATATGAATTTTATATATATATATATATATATATATATATATATATATATATATATGTGTGTGTGTGTGTGTGTGTGTGTGTGTGTGT
>JABJVR010000035.1:8978005-9044784 GCA_025773905.1 Chitala chitala
TATATATGTGTGTGTGTGTGTGTGTGTGTGTGTGTGCTTTGGGAATGAGTAAGAAATCAACACAGTAATACTGTATTATTTTAAGATACGTAATTATCTACACCCACAAATTTATTCCAGTTGTTTAATATCTTCACTGCAAAACATCACCAGACTTTAGGAACAGTCATCAATACAGTAATTCAATGTTTAGTGCGTCGCATACTACTCTACGTTCTCCATAATTTCCCTTCATTGAATTACTGAATTTTGTCGATGTCCTACAATGAAATTTGCAGGCTTGACGTTATTCAAATTTCACGTTTTAATTTCAATGGTAAGAAATGGAAGACAATTACCTTCCAGAAAAAAAAACTATATGATATCAATTACATTCATATGGGAGTGGCTGGCCTAGAATTCTACGTAATAAAATTATTAAATGCGTGTAACTTGAACCCACCCAGCCGACCACATCTCAATGAAAAGCGTTGCCTAAGGGCAGAACGTTAGTATAGCTCCAGTGTTGTTTACCATGGGGTGTCCAATAACTTCCAATATCCGTGTTTTACACCAATGACTGTGAAGAAAAGGTGGATGTTCCTCTCGAATGTGGTTTTTATTGGTTCAGTCGAATGTCCGTCATCCAATTGAGGGGCGAAGTAACGGGAAAGGAAGCAGCGACTGTATTAGCGTTTCATCGAAAGGAGAAGAGGAGAAAAAGGCGAAGCACTCTGTTGCAGGTGGGTAATCCTGCTCTGCAGAAATCGCTGTGCTTAATATCGTAGGATAGAACATTCTTATTAGAACATTTCTTATGTTAGATTTGTGGGGCGGATGAAAAACCATTGGGGGGAGGGGTTTAGAGATTACTGTCACAAGACAGCCGTGTGATGGAATATTTGTGAAAAGCCGGGATGCAGTATTAATATGTGAATACAAATGGTGCAGATAATTATAGATCAGAAGAAAATGAATGCTGAGCTAGATTATAAAAATTACCTAAACGCACTTAAACCCTTTATTTATGATGTGAGCGTTCTGTTTCCACGAGGCTCCTTGTAACACTTCACCTTCCCGAACTTGATAGTACCGCAGAATACTAAAGGAGGCCATATCATTTGTCTCCTTTTTTTAACCTCTCTTTAGTTTGCATTTTTCTTCTCCACTCCCAACGCCCCTACGCAAACAGAGACACAAACACCTGTGTACAGTCCTGCTGTTCTGACAGACTCATTGAAATGTCAGAAGTGTTATAATTTATACAAAGATCAAAAAAGTATCTATGCTATAGTGACTGGCCTTTCTGAATTTTGGCACAGACTGGATCACCTGACGGGTAGATTTCTTGGAAAGAACATCACTCAGAGTTGATCCACTTTCCCAGCCTGTCTTAGCCAGGATGATCCACAGTCTTTTCCTGGTTAACTCCTCGGGGGACATCTTCCTGGAGAAGCACTGGAAGAGTGTGGTCAGCCGCTCGGTGTGTGACTACTTCTTTGAGGCACAGGAGCGGGCCAGTGAGCCGGAGAATGTGCCTCCAGTGATCCCCACGCCCCACCATTACCTAATCAGCGTGCTCCGTCATCGCATATACTTTGTGGCAGTCATCCAGAGTGAAGTACCACCGCTTTTTGTCATTGAATTTTTGCACAGGGTGGTGGACACTTTCCAGGTGTGTTTACATGTGTATGCCTTGATGTGTGTCACCTGCTTGTTTCTACTTTCACACATTTTGTAAGAAATGTATTAACTAGGCTTACATTGTTTAGAATGAAATGTGTGATACACTGTGTAGTATGTATGTCAAAACAATTTTTGATTGTTTTGTCTAAAACACTCGTGTTTCCTTCTACCATGATTCATCATTTAGCTACATGTGAGTGATTTCTTATACATTATTTCCTATTATACAATATGCCTAAGTATTGTATAATCAAATCCTGATGTGTAACACTTGTAACATGCCAGCATTTTGCCTGACAATACTACTTTTCTTCATTTCTTAATGATTAATTTGGTGTTTTCACATAGATGGTTTTGTCTTTTTTTTCTTTATTTCTGCAGTCAGTTGATCTCTTACTCCTCATCATACTGATCTCATGTGACTAGTGTGGTGAGCACTCAAATATGTTCAAGTTGGTTGCTCATTTGCAGGCCTTTCAGAAATCAAGAGGCTAAGATACCTTTGCCTGTTATGTTTCATGTACTTTTGCAACAAGTGTTTTTATATATGTAAAGCATTGGGACTATAACAAATTAGGGGTTTAAAGTTTATAATCTGTTAATTTCTGCTTTCTTTCATGCTGGGTGTGCTAGGCTAGGAGTAGATTTCTGGCTCATTTTTGGTCGTCTAACAGTTTTGTTTGTTTTTTCTGCTGGGTGTGTGACACAGAACTGGTTTAGTGAGATTGGTCTATTTGTTTGCATATGCACTTGCTCTAATATGTCTACCAACCCTTCCTCCCCTCCCTGACCAGGACTATTTTGGGGTGTGTACAGAGGCAGCCATAAAGGACAATGTAGTGGTCGTGTATGAGCTACTGGAAGAGATGCTGGACAATGGCTTCCCGCTGGCCACCGAGTCCAACATCCTGAAGGAGTTAATCAAGCCCCCTACTATCCTCCGCACTGTGGTGAACACAATAACAGGTGCTGCGCCATGTTAAAAAGTGTCACGTGACACCGGGCCTGCCGAGGTGCTGGGGTAGCAGGAGGTGAGGTACAGTCCAGCTGACTGGCTTACTCTCTCCTCTGGGCCCAGGCAGCACCAATGTTGGGGAGCAGCTCCCGACAGGCCAGCTGTCTGTGGTGCCATGGCGACGGACTGGCGTTAAGTACACCAACAACGAGGCGTACTTTGATGTGGTGGAGGAGATTGATGCCATCATAGACAAGTCAGGTGCTGCCATGTTCTGTTCACATGCTATGTTTTAATGTCCGGTGCTCACAGGAGCACTTTCACCACTTACACTTGTGTGCCCTTTTATGATGTTTTCTAGCCGATAAAAACCTTAAAGCACCCAGAACTGTGTTAGTTGTTAGTTGTCAGAGATAATCAGTATCCAAATGAATGCTAAGTTAGATGTTCATTAGTTATGCCATATTTGAAAATAAAAGTCATAAGGATTTATGGCTTGTTTCATTCTTGTTGTGGGAGTTTCCATTAGCCTGAATGACAAACACAGTCATCTGGAGTGTGTATGCCTAACAAATCTCAGATCCCACTCTGACCTATCCTGGTGCAGGTTCCACCATAACAGCAGAGATCCAGGGAGTGATAGACGCCTGCGTGAAGCTGACAGGCATGCCGGACCTTACGCTCTCGTTCATGGTGAGACATCTGTCCTCCGATGGCCACTGCTTAGCTGAGGTGGCTCTTGTAGTGCCAGTGTCACTGTTTGGTTGGATTCATCCTCCTTTTTTGTTTATACTCCCTCGCTTCCTCCCAGAATCCTCGGCTCCTGGATGACGTCAGCTTCCACCCATGCGTGCGGTTTAAACGCTGGGAAGCTGAGCGGATCTTGTCCTTCATTCCTCCTGATGGGAACTTCCGCCTGCTGTCATACCATGTTAGCTCTCAAAAGTGGGTACCAGCTCACTAAAAGTCCTGTTTCTAGTGCGGTGATGGGACTGTCTGTTAGATCCAGCTCTTAGAACAGTGTTTCCATTCCAACTGACTTGTTTTCATAGTCCAGTTAGTAATTTATGGAGTTTAGTTTTATACATGATAAAAATTGGTTTTACTTGGTTAGTAATTGTACTCATTTAAAAAGCAATTCTTTACTAAAACGATTTTCAAAAACACATGCTAGCAGCTTCTCGTGATGATATTTGTCCCTGTAAACTTTAGGCCACATTAATGGATATAATTATGTAAATGACAACAGATTATAATAGAATATAATAGATTTCTGTCTTATGTAAGGCTTGTTGAACCATAACTGCTAGTGTCAATGGATAATGTGGCTTGTGGTCTTATGTATTAATAAGCATGACACTGTCATTTGAGGTTTACATAATTGGGCATGTCTTCTCAAGAGTTTGTCCCTATATTAAGAATATTAAACCCTGAAATTATATGATAATAGCAAAATTTAAAATGTACAGTATTCATTTACTGTACCTGTAAAAACTTAAAAAACCCGTAAGTCCAAAGTAACTATATAAACTGGTTGACATACTTTAAAGTTCTGTCAGAATAAGGGAAATGTGATGGTTTTAATATTTCCCTTTGCAGTTGAGGCTTGGTGGCTGAGGAATATGTACTTGTCCATTAGCCTGACTCTTAACATGGTGGAGAGGAGTGGTGCACGGGCCTGTGACCCCTTGTGTCCCCACAGTTTGGTAGCCATACCCGTGTACGTTAAGCACAACATCACCTTCCGAGAGGGCAGCTCCCAGGGCCGCTTTGAGCTGACGCTGGGTCCCAAGCAGACCATGGGAAAGGCGGTGGAGTCCGTGCTAGTGAGCAGCCAGTTGCCTCGAGGGGTCCTCAACGTGAACCTCAACCCCTCCCAGGGCACCTACACCTTCGACCCCGTTACCAAGGTGACCGTGCCATTCTAACTGGTGCTATTCCTAAATCTGCCTGCTGTGCAACGTGAGCTTATTTCCTGGGGTGTGTAAAGGGCTGTGTCACAGTGTACCCAGGGTGGGTTTTGAAGTTCCATTTCTCTAGCATGCTGTGCAGGCTTGAGTGCTGCTGGGTACAAGTTAACACTGCAAAGTGTTCTGTGCAGCTACTGTCGTGGGATGTGGGGAAGATCAACCCCCAGAAGCTACCTAGCTTGAAGGGGTCCATGAGCCTCCAAGCTGGGGCCTCCAAGCCTGATGAGAATCCCACCATAAATATTCAGTTCAAGATCCAGCAGATGGCCATTTCAGGTGCTGTACCAAGGACACACCAGACCTCCTGGCACCTGATACCACACTGTCTCTCAGAACAGTTACTTTCCACTCCCTCATACACACACACACACGCGCGCGCACGCACAGTAACCAGCATGCAGACATGTTCAGCAGGATTCAGGCCACATCTGCTACAAAATTTCACTTGTTCTTCACATTTCATGTTCGATTTAATCAGTGAACACAGATGTAAAATAAGCTTTTTTGACTTTCAGGCTGTTCTGATACATCTTTATTTGATTAATCGCATGTAAACCAATCTTTGTGTTCTATCCAGGTCTGAAAGTGAACCGATTAGACATGTATGGCGAGAAATACAAGCCCTTTAAAGGCATCAAGTACATGACCAAGGCTGGAAAATTCCAGGTCCGAACATAGACACTGACCACTGCAACATTGAAGACCGCAAGCCACGTCCACTAAATAGGGGGTGGAGGGGTTTGGAGTTAAGGGGGGGTGGTTGAAGAAAAACTGGTTTGAAATCTGGGCTGAAGTAACATTTCTGATGGTTATTTTTGAGACCAAGTAGGGATAACAAGATAAACACTGCATTTGGAGCTGTATGCACCACAAGATGTGTAAAGACAACCTGTTATCTTAAGTATCTTCCTTTTCTTGTGCCGTTCTAAAGACTGAAATGGATCTGGCTCTACAGTGATTTCTCTCTTTTGTCTCAGCACTCCACTGCATCATCTTTCTGATGTTGTGTTTTTTTTTTTTTTTTTTGACTGAAGGCTGCTTTCTGTCCACCCCCTTCTCGCCTCATTCATCGCCCTTGGTTAACATCTTGTCTCCTATGCCACGTCTCTGGTTTTCTTTTTATCCCTTGCCTTTCCTGCAGTATCTTCTAGCAGTAGCTGTGTACAATTGCAGTGACTTTGGTCATCCTGCCCCATTAGCCTTAGAGTAGCTTAACACTAAGACCTGCAGCCCAGATCATTTATTCAGTCACTTTAACTACCCTGCATTCCCACAAACCCAAATTGATGCATTATTTTTTTAGGATTATTTGAATTTGAATGGATCAAGTGCCGTTTGTCCTTTGGACACTAACCATATTACACGCCGCCCGACATGCAAATATGCAGTATATAACTTGAATGGGGACCAACTTAATTGGGACCGTATGTATAGCTACAATAATTTCAAAATCAGTACGTTCCTCATTTGTTGTGGAACTGATCTGCTCTCATGTATGGCGTAACCGGGGGAGCGTAATTCAACGCGATCGAAATTATTTATTGTAGTACCTAGATAGCGGGGTTGCTGTCTAGAGTTTGAGTTTGTTGTAGTGTTTTTGTTGTGTTCCGGTATAATGTCACATCAGTCGATGTAGGTTTACAGTGCAATGGAAATAAAAACGTAATTATGCAAGTGGCTGGCAGTCTGATTCTTTAAGTAAAAAAAAAAAAAAAACCTAAATGGAAAACAACGGAGTTTCCGTTTTTAAGTACTTACTGATCTGTTATTGTGCTATTCCTGCAGAACTATGTGTAATTTTAACTTGTACTTACTGTTCAATTTGGAGAGTAATACATATGCGGTTTTATTTATAAAAATTAAGTCCTTTGGTGTGTGACTGTTGCTTAATTTTATTGTTATTGATTGCGAAAAGGATCAGCGGTTCTATAATGGATGGATAGAAGGAAAATAAAGCAAATTTGTTTTGCATCGATACTGCCCGATGTCTTAATTAATTCATTGCGAAGAGGTATATGGGAATCTTGATAAACATTTGTAAACTATTGCGTCGTATAACAAATTTTGTTTGTTCGAATTTGAACGTGTAAATGACGTTGTTTTAATGTAATACTCAGAATTTTAACAATTGATTCCATTTGATTGTAATTGTGATTATTCGATGCAAGAAAAGTATATTTTCAGAAAATCCAACTGTTACTAAATCCCTCTCTTCAATTATAACTTTCATATATAAGTAATATAAATAATAATTTGCTCATTTATGCCATCAATTTTTATACGGGGAAATTGTAATTTCTGTAATTGTAATGTGTTAAATGTGGTTCTGTGTTGTGAAACTTTCGAAATTCGCTTATTTTGCATACTCTTTCAGAATACATTACAAGTTTAATTAAGGTTGTCCTTATATTTTACGTAGTTCTAACCACTAATATTCCCCATCATTTCGCAGTTATTTCGTAATTCGCTTTAGCATTATGTTCGGTACCGCCCATTGAAAATAATGAAAAATGTACACTTTTGGGATAGCTTGTGCTATAATTCCGCATCCAGTAAAGACAAAATATGTAATGTATTGGGCTATGCATGTCATTTAAATGTTAAAAGAACAAGTTATAAGGACAGTGCTAAGAGACGTATTATGGTATAAACATTTTATTGGTACATTTGTACAAATGCTTCAATGAGTAAAAACAAAGCATTCTGTCTCCCATTTTTACCAGCATCATAACCATATGAAAATTCCCCGTGGGGTTAATAAAATACTAGTAAAACACAATCACAGTTACGATGGCTCCGTTTTAAACAGAGAAATCAGTCCACAGCTATCTGTAAAGCTGGAAGTCAGTCCATATGCCAATAATAAATAAATAAGTACAATTCAATAGTAATAGAGTATCATAACGAATAAATATAATTCGGTCTGTAGTAAAAATTACATTATTCTATAAATATATTCATAACTATTTATATATGTTATTTACATATAATACTGTATTTACAAAATATAAAAAGTATTTTCCAGTGTTTTCATTTGAACCTTTCATAAAATGGAATTTATAATAGTTTTTTAAAACCTCATCAATTGTCTTTTTTATGTGACTATTTGATTGCCTTATAGATTTAATATTGTGTGGCTTTATGCGTTTTTCGGATTTTAAAACATCAATACAAACGCAAAGTAAAACATTTTTCTTTTTAATGACAGCTGTCACTTAAGTGTACTGACGTAATGATATGAGGTAAATTTAACCCCCTCGCTCCAGTGTGCTGATCGAACTCCACTCCGCAATTTACTGATCACTTCGACCTCTTCTTAACTGGGTTTTCCCTCTTCAATTCTTCCTCCTCCTCTTCTTCTTTTAACTCTAAGGGGACCTTAAACCTTTGGCGAGACAAGAAGCTGAACTAAAAAAGTGTTAAGCTTCAGGTATTTCACGTGCTTTCTAAAAAATACTTGATCACTTTCTCGGTATACGTTTCGATGTGACACAAGGAAACCATAGGCCTTTGGCTGCTTTGGTAACGTTCATATTTTGGCTGTAAACGTTCTTTGAATAATATTTGATAATCAGCATATGTATTTGGTTTCCAACTGGAGCTTGAAGATCCTTTTCTATTTCAGAATAGTCCAACATCTATCATTTCCAAAATTTCATTAATTTCTTAAGGAACTGAAACATTATGTGATTCACCCGTTAAAGTTGGTACGTATGCACGTTTCGACAGTGGTATTTTACATTCTTTTCTTTTTTCCTGATAATAAGCGACCAAGCCCGCGGCTAGTTGCCAAAAGAAATCTGCATGTGTATTCTCCTACAGAGAAAGTGCTTGGTTTCTCACCAGTAAAGCAATTAGTGGAATACACATGCTGGCTTTTAACTTTACTTCAAGAATACAACGTACTAAACTTAAACCGGACGTTACCTGATGTTTATTTGTTATCAGTTGATAAAACACAGTCTGCAAAATGATATTAGGTTAATGTTGAAGTATTTATCTTAACGTTTTGTATGTCGTTATGCGTTTTCATTTTGAAGAATTGTTTGGTGTGTTGCCCCCCTGGGGCGATATTTTCAGAAAGTTAGGAGGGGGTCTTGTCCATGTGTCGATTTACTTTCTTTGGCTAAAAAAAACTGTTACAAGTGAATAAACAGTTGTTGCATCGGGAGAGATAACATACGAATTTCGTTAATGGTCCTCTGCCTCCCCCACCTTTATCGTTTACTGAATGTATCGGCAGCGGACCGGGCGACGGGTGCAGAAGAAGCCACGTGCAAGTCGTAGCGCGTGCACTACGGCCGCCTTTAATGTTACACCCGTGTTTTTAGGGGTGTCACTTGAGCCGGACGTGATATAAATATCCATCAGGCTGCTTAGCTCTGTATGAATGCTCGGTGTTTTTCCTTGTAGTGGTTTTACACGTACTTTGAATTATTGGGCCTGTTTTCAGTTTTTGTACAGATTTGCAGTTAGTCATGGTTAAAACTGACTTATTTCGAGCGGCGAGAACGATGCCACGAATGGAAAAAGATATGCATTTTACAATTTTGCATACCAGTTTACAGTTATTTCATCGATACATGTGGTTGTGAGTCATGGAACCGAGAAATCAATAGATGTGCATAAATGCACGTAGAGATTGGTATGAGCGAGTGCTCTGTTGAAACTGCTGAAGATTTTAGACTTTAATTTAAATCCCGTTTGCTGTGCACAAGGCACCTCGTTTACTGATACAACTTAAGTAAATACAAATTTAAAATATTTTATTCGCTTTACCGTTTCTGTCAGATTACTGAACGTGCATTTTGATTTGGACAAGTGATACTTTAAACATGTAATGTTAATGCGGGCTAATCATGTGATGTGACAATGTTAGAAGGTAGATTTGAAACCGGCAAGTGGTGAACGCCAATACCCAAATCCTAACGTAACCTCAAATCAAGTAAGGAAACTAGACAGAATCTATGAGGTTTATTGACGGCGTAAATTATTTCATTTTATTGATGGTTGGCTGGAGCCTTCAGGCGTGGAACAAAGAGCGCTGTCGCAGGCACGAACGAACCCTCCTTTCTCATGCAAACAGGGGCAAACAAAGACTTCTCCTGAGGACACGCCATTATAACCGAACATTTTCTCACACTTTGCACGTACAGTATTTATTTTGCATTGTGTAAAAATATGAATGGAATTAGGTGGCATTTAAATCCAGGCAGATATCAGGTGGTTCATGAATGCATGTTTCTTCATGCACGATAGTTATTTTTAAAAGTTTTTCGTCTAAAATATGAACGCTTTTCCTTGCCTGACTTAGAATTTGGTGCAGTAAGATTGTTTCTTTTTTTATTGTGAACTGATTTTATATATATTTTAAGTAAAATATTTGTAAATCAATTGCTGCTGGTTCACTTCCCATGGATGTGTTTTTCAAGCCCAATTAATTCATCATCAACAACAATAATAATAATAAAAACAACAATAATAATAGATGAAACAGTTGTGATGGACAATAATGATAACTTCTCTGTTTCCTCAGACAGCTGTCTCGAATGGTGCAACCCTCAAGAAGAATCATGGTTCTCCTGCCCTTTTTACAGTTTCTCCGCTGGACCCTCCAACCCTTAATCATGTGTAGATTGTCCGGGCGCACAGTGACCATGTTGAAAGACTCTTGGCAATACCAGTGAGTGCCCCCTCCACAGCCGTCTGTACTCTATAGCTGGCCAGCTGCACAGGCCCTTTGTGGGCTCCTTGTGCTCCTCACACGCTTGCGGTAGCACACGCACAAGCGGTGAGTTTTTGAACAACTTCACACGCATATCTGCTCCTCTGAGCTGGGCTGTGCAGAGACAGTACCGTAACCCACATCAAGCCCCATCTGTCCACGTCAGCCTCTGACCCACTCTTTACGGGGAAAGAGAGGAAGCCTCAGAATGCACAGACCTGGGGGAGGCCTGCCTGTCTCCCAGCAAGACATTTATGAGTTCTCTCTGGAGGATGAAGACCCAAAGATCTTCCTCAGCAGCAAAGTCATGGAGCGGGCATCCCCGCTGGGAGAATACATCCGGGCAGAGCACCACCAGGGTGGGCTCTTTTCCCTTGAGGCTCCCAGCTCCCAGGGCCCCCTGGGGCCTGGTGCCACACCAAAGAAGAAGAGGAAGAGGTGTGGTGTGTGTGGCCCCTGTCTGCGCAAGGAGAATTGTGGCAGTTGCACCAGCTGCTTCAATCGCAAGGTGGGACACCAGATCTGCAAGCTGCGCAAGTGTGACGAGCTTAAGAAGAAAATGAGCGCCTGGGAGGTGAGATAGGAGTGTGGAGGCATCACAGTAATTAAGGACAAGAGCTGGTGGGGGGCAGGGTCTTGCCCCCCCCCTCCATTACAAATAGCTGCCGTTGCCCCTGGTTTGTAACAGAACATTACTAGTTCATGCTCTTAATCTGTGGGGGTCTGGATTTTATAAGAGTGCTGAAGTACAGCTCATTCAGTAAGCATCCAGCTCTGAAATAATAATAATAATAATAATAATAATAAAACTTGTAAATATGTAGCACACCTGTATGCAGTTATACTATGTGTTGTGTGCTAGATATTTACAAGTATTATTATTATTATTGTTGTTGTTGTTGTTGTTGTTAAATATTAGAAGGTCCATGTGTGGCATTTAGTTTTACTCACCAGTGTATGGTTATGAGATTGTTCCTCTTACTTTACTTATTTTGTCTTGCATCCAGGTTATTTTGTCTATGAAATGTCTGGATTTTTCATTGCCAGCCTTGCAAAATGAGGTGAATAAGCCACTGAAAAGATAAATGAGTGGTCCTGACTGGGTGGATTCTCTGTCCTTTGTCCGCCCCTGTATGAAACAGGCTCACACAATGGAAACCCTCCTCTTCCTCCTTATCTCTTCTTTTGGTGGGCACCTGGCTTGGTGAAAGAAGCAGCCCTTTATGTCATGTGACCCATGTATCAGGGTACCTGTCTTTAGAGGTGTCACTATGCTGAGGCTTTTGAGTTAAAGGCACAATATAATCTGCATAAAGTCAGTAATATAATCACCCCCCAAAATGGCACTTAAGTACTTTTTTGTACTGAGGTCTTCGATTGTAAATCATTCTACAAGCACGTGCTTATCTCATATGGGTACTTACTCTATTTCATATTGTAATCGAATCCTTGAAATAAGTAGCTTATAACATTTGCAATCCATACCTGTACATCTCAAAACTATAAATCTGTATGAAATATCCAAGATTTAAAAATATTGATTGCGTTTTTCAAGCTTTGTGGTGACTTTGAAGTGTTTTAACTTTACCATTTTTCCCTTTATTTTTTGCATGAAACAAACTGTTTTCAGACAAATAACAAATGAATTCAGAATACCTCCATCTAAATTGTTTATGACAGTGTCGATGGAATCATGCAGAATGATCACTAGATGACTTGGACAATGTATTGTATACACATATATGCTGAATATTTGCTTTTTCTCATCATTATCTTCAGGGGCCTATAATATATGTCGAGCAACACAGAGTAGGGTACGCAAACATACCATTTCAGATGGATTGCATATCTATGGAATGTGGTAGCAATCGCAAATGGGAGTTCATGCAAAGTTTACACAATGAGCCAGGTACAAGATTTGAACCCATGACCCTGGCAGAATGAGCACACCCAACTGACCCACTACACTGCCATCACATCACAACTAGAATTACTGCCTATGTTCAAAAGAGTGTTTTGTGAATTATCAATTTGTTTTGCAACACAAATTATGTAGCCATGAATAAAAAAAAAAAAAAAACTTGCACTGGAATTAAAAGGAACTACAATAGATTCTCCATGATGTAGTCTTACCAAATATGCTCTGGAGCAGATACGTTCAGATAGTTCAGCTGTACAGATAAGTTCAACTGCAGGTTGGAACTTTTAGAAGAAACCTTTGGTGTAAGGGTGCTTAATGTTTGTTTGTGTTCCTCTGTGAGGTTGCTGTGGTGTCTGGACCTGGTTTTGTATGAGGCAGTTTTGTGGTTTTGGTAGTTGTATGAATAACTGTAGAAAGGTCTGCTTCAAAACCTCATGTCTATAAAATTAACAATTTAGGGTGCTTTCCAGCTGTAAGCATTTTGGCATCATACACAGTTGCTTTTAATGTTCTGTTTTTAGTACTATTTTTAGAGATCGTTTAAACTAATATGTTTTGGCATTTTGGAATATGCTTTTCACCCTTTGCAGCTAGTTTAATGCATAGCAAGATGTTTATACTGAAGACAGAAGAGTACCTGTCGATCCCTGAACTATAGCTGCCTTTACAAAATGGTGCCATTCTTTACACAACCAAATCATGTTGTTTCTGCATGAAAAGTTATACTTAAACAAGCTTTACAGTTATGCACATATTGGAAATAACACGTAATACCAAAAACTACCAAAAGAGCAAAAGCAGATAATGATCACAGTGCAATATTAACATTGACAACAGCCACTGATCATGTCAATTTCAGCATTGTGTAGTCAATGCAAATAAGTCTTAAGAAAATAAATAACGAGCTTGTTATATGACTGGTGGTAGTAACTGACATGAGTAACAAAAGACATGTTTCAGGGTAGTCTGATACTTCAGCACATCACTTAAAGGTTTGACATCAAAGCATGGCATGTCACAGTTCATCTCACTTTTTCATTGTGATTTCCCCTTGCATAAAAGTCATATGCAAACTCCTCAGTACCTCCTTATGAACCTGTGCAAAAGACACATATTTTGACCTCTCGGTTCAAAAGAATATTGTCATACAAAACACAAGTCACAGAGTACAGGAAACACCTATCTAGAAAAATGGACTTGGTACTGTTTCAAAACACGACCCTTTCATCCTCAGCGTGTTTTTTTGAAAGGGGAAATGAAAGGAGAGTGGCATTGGATACTTTACTGCCTAAACTAACTGTTGGAAATCTTCATTGAATGCGGATGAATGCGTCTCCTTTCTGAACAAAGTGAAACCATTATAACGTGACTTGGCAAAGGCAGGGATATGTAAGGGATGGAGTTTGAGTGAGCTGTCTTTTCCAGGCTGTACCACAGGGACCACTAACACTCATGCCACAGAAGAGCTACCTGTCTGTAGAGTGGTTTCTCCATGCTATCACCTGCTTGTGGTTGCTCTCACTGAAGAATTTGTGGTCTTGAAGTGGATTTTTTGATGATTCAGAAAATTCCTTTACATATTCTGATGCCAGTATAGGAATACAGCAAAACCATACAGTGTGACAGTTGTGCAAAAGCTGTTACTATTGTTACTGTAAATGAAATTTTTTATTAATACATCATTCTTAATTTTTAGGTGCACACTGTGAAACTGGTGGTTTTGGGATCATTTTGTTGTTTTTAAAATACTTTAAATTTTTTGTAAGCGTTTTTGTAATTCGGCCTGCTTTTGCTGACTTTTTTATATGGAATACATAGCTAGATGATACTGATTGTGTCTGTTTCTATAATTTGTAATATAATTCCAAACACCTAATATGTCCAGTTTAAGTAGGGCCAATGACTAGGAAGTTAATTCAAGAGAACGAAGGTGGTATTTTGTTTGCATTTGCGTGCATCTTTTGTGCCATAAGAAGGTTAAAGGGGCTGTCCTTGACACAGAGACCAGTTACCCATGTGAATGTTAATCACCCAGCAGGCACGGATGTGCATGTGCCAACGGTTTACCGCATCGGGGCAGTAAAGCAACCCGTGGAGATCCAGAGGGGAACCACTTCAGCGGTGCATTGGTGTGAGTGAGGCCACGTGCAGACAGGGGCTCAGCAGTGCGTTTGCCTGTCCACGGCACCACATATGCCCACTTTCCCTCCATAAAGACAAGGCTTGTCTGCAGCGGCAACCTTCTTATTTAGCATTTTCATTTTTGGCCAATTTCTAAAGAATTCTGTGTAATTCCAAATTAGTTGAGACCAACTGAGACTGAATATGAATTGGTACTGCTTTTAATTTTTTTAGTTGATAGTTCTGTGAAATAGTTTTTTATTCAGTATTGAATATTGTTTATACAATATTTTAATGGTGTTATTCAGGTTTTTTATGCTTAAGTAATCCTCCAAAATTTACAATGGCATAACTCTTACATTGTCAGTATCCAGGTTAAAGTTCTGCTCTTAGTTAGCACTCTAATGGCTCTGCACACTCATCAGTGTTATGTCATGACTTTGGGTCTGGATCCTGGGTGCCCTGCAGGGTGAACCACTTGTAGCTCTTGTCCTTCCTTTGTGCTCTAACTGCTACAGCCCCTGGCTGACAGATAAAGGGGGTTGCGGTGGGGGTAAAGGAGGTGACCAGTTAGGATGCTTCATCAGAAGGAAGATAGGCAGAATGTAAATAAACAATCAGTCATGGCTGGTGTGGATTAGGGGAATGTGGAGTGCCGAGGTTTTGGGGAGGAACACCTGCACCCATAGGAACCGGGAAGTTCATCACAGGAAACTCTTTAGGCAAGTGTACTACAGGATATATACTACAGGAAAGTGCTGCAGGAAGGCTTCTGGTTCTTCCCTGTTGTCTTCAGCTCTGTTTCACCAGCTGTGACATCTTTGTCTGTGTCATTTTAATCTATATCATCTTCATCTGTGTCATCTTTTGTGTTCAAAATTCAGTGGCACTTGGAAGCAGTGATTGATTTTAATCTGAACTCAATCGACTAGTTATAAGTGGAGCTTATTAAGTTTACCTGAAACCACACAACCATTCAAATAAATCTACAGTGGAAATGTAATGATGGAGTGTTGCGCTGGATACATTATGTAGTTATAAATAGCCGTTTTTATTTACCTTAAAAAGTGCTGATTTCAATACACATGGCAAAGCACATAGTGTTTGAGGCTGGGGATATGAAACACTGTCCTGTGTGTGCTCAGCCATAAATCACCATGGGCTCACAGATGGTGCTCACTTTCCCGTGGTGCTTAAAGGGCATGAGGTTGGCTGGGCCTGAAATGTACTCAAGCACGTCAAGGTTTTTCTGCTTGGTTTACCATTTACCATGAATACAGCAACATAACATTAATTAAACTCTAACTGGTCCTGGTTCTGAGGGAACAACTTCAAAAATTTTCTATTTATTTATTTATTATTATTATTTTTTTGTAGAGTTACGAAAGAGATACTGGCATTTACTGAAGAAATTTCTAGGGAAAGCTGCTGGTAGCAAGGTACAAAATTTGTATCAGGGTAGTTCAGAATTGTGTTCTTGTATCTTCATATCTGTGAATTGCATTCAGTTGTCTCCATATCTGTGAATTAACGTAATTTTGACAGAAGCTGCATCGTGGTGAGTCTGCTCGAGCGTTGTCTTGACTCAGGATGGTACAGTGATAGAAGGCTCCAGAAGCTGTACTGTAAAACTCTGCATTTCCTCAAGGCTGGAATCTTGACTAAGATCACTGCTGCACAGTAGGAGTCCAGAGGCCTGATCACATGATCTAGCTGTGAAAGGAGTCACACTCTAATGGGTCCTGTGTCTGCAGTTAACCAGTAAACTCTGTTGTCTGTTTACTATGTTGTAACTGTATTATAGCAAGTCAAAATGTTGTTACTAATGTAGGATTACATTGCATTTTCTTCTTGTTCTATATGCTTATAGAACATGTTAGTCCACTTTTGGCTGCACCCCATGAGGGGGGTCACCACAGCACATTGACCAGCATCTGGACAACAATCCACACATTGACGCGGCACAGGTTGGCACAGGTTTTAATGTCAGATGCCTTTCCTGCCTCAACCTTCCTATTTTATCCATGCTTGGGCCTGGAACAGGACACACACTGGACACGCACTGGGCACGCACTGGACACGGAGCCCCAGCAGCTGGGATCAGGAGTAAAGGCAAATGCGCTAACCACTGAGCCACCGCACTACATACGTCTGTAGGATATGCTTTTAAATAAATGTAATTTATCATATAAGAGCTCTTCACTGTGTGAGGAATCTTTGAAAGTTGAATTACTTTGCA
The DNA here is from genome assembly GCA_025773905.1 of Chitala chitala. NCBI lineage: Eukaryota > Metazoa > Chordata > Actinopteri > Osteoglossiformes > Notopteridae > Chitala > Chitala chitala. Next base: position 8,994,602 of record JABJVR010000035.1, read on the forward strand.
TGTATTCTTCTAAGGTGAAAGATTTAAGAATGTGGTGGCTCAATGGGTAGAGCATCAGGCTGGGATGTGGAAGCATCTTGGTTCAAGTCCTGACCCTGCTGCCTGGCAGATCCGTGAGCAAGACGCTCGATGTTAGCTCCCTAGGTGCTACATGTTGCTGTCTACCTTTCCCCCCAGGGAGATGGGTTAAATGTAGAGAATGAGTTTAGTTGTAATGTGTATATATACACAGTGACAATAATAGCTGTTTATTTGTTTTGGAAATTAGTTATATTTAGAAATAAGTTGTAGTTAGTTATACATCCATCCATTCTCTATACTGCTATGTCACAGGAAGCCTGGAGCCCATCCTAGGAGGCACAAGATGCAGGGCAGGGGAACACCTAACTGACTGTAGTTTTGCTGGTTGGATTTGCTATCTGTTCATTTCAATCAGGTCTTGAAAATAGGCTTAATTTTTTAAATGTATATTTTTGCCTTGGATTTAAAGTCTGAAGAAGGAAAAATCAATATTGTAGTAATTTTACTGTAACACGAATTAGAAAAGAGAATGTTGAGGTAGCAATTTGTGAGAGGCAACTTTACAGAAATAGACAGGTTTTATGACAGGTTAAAAATAGTTCTGTCAGTCAGTTCATACCAGAAACTTTTAACTCTTCATTACCTTCAGTCCCATCTCTCTTTGTTAAATACATATTTTTCAAAGTTGGTTTTGCCAGTAGCCTAAAGGACATTTGTCTAACATTGAAAATAGTGCATATTTCTTTCTGCTGTCATACTCTGTTGTCCCACAAAACACTAAGGCTCCATTTTTTGGTTAATGTCACATTTTTTCCCCTTCAGGAGTCTCTGATAAACAGATAATGGGATTTAGTGTGGCAAACACAATCCTGGTCTCGTGACTAGCTGTCACTAGAAATCGGGAGAAATCTCTTATTAAGGATGGCACTTCAGTGTTGTCCACAAAAGCAGGTTAACATTACAGGAGAATTGCGCATAAGTAATTGTGTAGCTGTGAATAAATTAGGTTGACACGATTTTCCAAACGTTGTTAGAACGTTGTTAGAAGTATGGCTGTTAAGCAGTAAATAGCGATTGGTTTGGACCCAGTCCTCTGTTTTTGGCATGTATCTCCATGTTGAAATTGATTCTAACAAACGAGGAGATAAGTTTATGTGGAGTTTTTGGTTCCTTTCCTGCAGCTGTGTCTTTAACCTATCCTGGTAGCTGTAATTTAATAACTAATTTGTTCCTGTAAAGCACCTTGAGGCAACTCTGTTTGTGAAGGGCGCTATATAAAAAAAACTGAATATGTTTGTGCCTTAATATCACTATTTCTTGTTACGTCATATAAAGTAAGCACAGTGACGGAGTACTAGCCAGCATTCACTAACATGGTGAAGATGAGGCTAGAGAGGTATCGGTGTCTCAGAAGCTAGCTGTCACCCAGTGGGCACAATGACAGGTCACATGCACCTAGATGGGTTTCCTTTCCTTTAGGGGCGGGGGGTTGGGCAGCTGGGAGAAGTGGTAGGGGCGACAGGAAAGTGTTATTCTCAGATGAATGGTGATGACTATGTTAATTAAGACTGTTAATTGTGCTGTAATTACAATCTTGCTTTAGCCCGCCTCCCCCTCCCCTTTTACGACTCATTATCAATGCAACTTTAACGACGTGCCCCCCATTATTCTTTTCTCCCCTGGACCAGGACAGTGAGAGTGTTGAGATGATGGGGGGGGTGGTGGTTACAGAGTAGGTCAAGCGAGCTCTTGGGTTTGTTAGAGTCGGGGGCTGAAGGCTGAGCGCTAATCTCTCATTGTACTGGTGTGAGAGAAAGGAGTGTGAAAGCAGGGTGTGTGTGGGTTTGTGTTTAAGTGATTGCAAGAGGGCAAAGGGATGGGGGGGTTTACCACCCTGCGTGTGAGTTTAATGGATTTGGAGGTTTGGGAGTTAAGGGAAACCTGGTGCTGGGGAGTGTAAAGCGTTACTGACTCGCTTCATTTGCTTTTTGCCACTCAGAGACACCTGAAACAATACAGACAGAAGGCCTCTGGGTCCGCGCATGGCTCCCTGCACGCTATGGCGCTGCTTCGGGCATGAGCCGCAGTGCTGCCCGCCGGACACCGCCGTGACCTCTGGGCAGCTGGATTTGCGGTGCCGTGGTAACGGCAAACACACTCAGAGCACCCTTGCTGGGCAATGTTAGCATAGTAAATTTCAGAGGGATATTATGACCGTTGTCGATGGCAGCTGCTTGCTCTCTGCCTGCCTACCTTTTCTGATCCTCCCAGTCTTCTGCTCGTTCTGCGATCTCTGTCCCTTCCCGCGGCGCGTCTCATGGCTCCGGTGATCTGTTGTCTCCGCTCCTTGTGTTTGTTCCTATCCTTCAGAGATTTCCGTTAACTCCAGCCCGTGCTGCTTTTTCTCCTTCGTCTAAGTGTGGCTGATTTTCAAGAGCTACAGGAGCGGAGCTCTTTCTTGGGACAGCGCTGTGTAAAATAGCACACTTCAGAAAAGCAAACCTCTGCTGTAGTGGTGGGTTAGGAACTCGTCTTCTTCCTGTGGGCGTGGTTCCCCAGAATTCCAGCTTTTGCTGTGCCCTCAGGCCATCTCCATGGTAACAACATTATAGTAAACAAACTAGAAGAGGAAGTGTATCACGCTGGAAGACTGAAGGAGTCAATAGTTAAAAATGTAGTGTAAAACCATTGCTGGGTTATGTAACCTTTTATTCTTCATTTATAAGAATAGCTATAACCACTGTACATGTGTGTTAAATGGTCAGTCAGTCTATGAAATCAAACTTACTTTTGATTCCATGTTAAATGAGTCAAATATTATGTCCACATACACCATGACATGCTTTTCTTTGAGTGTAGTAACTTTACTATTTATTCTGGACTGTGTTAGTGTGCCAAGAACTCCCTGTATGTTTTAAATAATGAAAATGTAAGTGGGCGTGGCCAGAATCCCCCAGCTGCTGTTACCATGGAGCTTGTGACGCCTCAGATTAACGGTGTGCTGCTCTGTCTACACATTAAATAACACGTAACTCAGCAAAAATCCTTCCAAGACTGTTCCCTACAGAATGAGTGGCAAAACCACAGGATACCACTGTAAAAATATGTGCACTCATGTACACGCATAAATTTAACAGTACTTGTTTGAAAATTTAATGGTTTTGTAAAATATTCTACAATTATGTTGCTGAGCATAAAAAACACTTATATACTTTATAACAGCCTTTTAAAAAATATGTTGACGTTTTTAGCTGTGAACAATATACAGGAATCTTATCGGTTTTTACTTTAAAAACAGTTGCTATATAGAACATTATCTATAGCAGTCAACAGAGTATATTCTTAATATTTGTGAGGACAAAGATTGTGCCAAGATTGTGCCTGATATATAAAAGTAGGAATCATTTGGCTGCACTTACATTGACCAGCTCTCGCTGTAGAAATAACAGTTGTGTTTTATTGGTTTGTTTGTCAGAGTATACTTTTTAGTTTTTTTTTTTTAATAATACCTGTGAGTAAAACTTTAAATCAGTCTAAGGTTCTATTATTATTATTTTTTTTTGTCACAATGTTTTGATGCTTAACATTGGCTTGGTTTGTGTTATCTGGAACTTGTGTGTGTGTGTGTGTGTGTGTGTGTGTGTGTATGTGTGTGTGTGTGTGTGTGTGTGTGTACATGTGTCAGGCTGTGCAAGGTAACGTCACACAGGGAATGTGAGTGTGCAGTCCAGTCCAGTTGTTGCAGGCAGCCTGATCCCAGATGGTCTTCTATGATACCACATACCATAGGCATTGTTTAGGGAAGCAGGGCTTGAGGAGATAATTGACAGGAAAAGAGAAAAACCCTTCCCCCATCCACCTTCCTCCCCTCTCTCTCCATCTCTGTGTCGCTCATTCTTCCATAGACACCGCACACATAGGCACGCACACACACACACACCACGCACACACACAGTTATTCCCCTCCCCCTCTCGTTCTCAACAACCCCCCACTCTTCTCACAGTTCCTCTTGCTTTCTGTTTCGCCCTAGCAGCAGAGCACATCCTGACTGCTGATTGGTGCTTCGGTTCTCTTTGTGTGATATCTGTAGCGTGACGTTGCTCTGGTTTGGTGGTAATACTGGGTTGTGTGTATGTGTGTGTGTTTTGTGGGGGGGTATTCACCTCGAGTCTGCAATTTGCTTTTTTTTCGCTTGTTGGAAAGAGTGAGCAAAAAAAGGGAGGGGGAGGAGAAAAAAGAAGAGTGGGAGGGGGGGTCCTGTGTAAGGCAGCGTCGATTACGAACACAAGAGCTTGCAAAAAAAGTCATCCTGTGTGCGTGTGTGTGTGTGTGTGTGTGTGTGTGTGTGTGTGTGTAGGAGAGCTATTGGTGTAGGGAAAGCGAGGGAGCAAGTGAGAGAGAAGGTGGAAGAGAGAGAGAGAGAGAGAGAAGGAGAGACAGACAGAACTAGTCTACTAGTACTAATGTAAAACAGGATTAAAAACACAAGATGGCTTCCTGAATGGGCAGGAGCACACAGAAGCGTAAGGGAGACAGAGAGGTTAGACACGAGAGCTCGAGACTTCTGATGGGGATTGTGCCGGTCGACGAAGAACACACGAAGGCAGACTGGCACAGAGGGTAAATATTAATTATCAAGGAGAAGCTGACAGGGGCAGAGCTGGCAGGGACAGGCGTGGGGGTGGAGGGGGTAGACTGGGGTTAGTTGGCTAGAGACAAAACAGTACCGGCAAAAGAGCAAGCAGACTTAGTGGGGGAAGGAACATTATTACAGCAAAGTATTACCATCTCTAGTATGTACAGTGTTCTGGTGGAAGGTGTTAGTGCTCATGTTGGGGCTTCTAATTTTGTTATATGTTGTTTTATTAATGTTTCTGCTGTTATTTGTCATTTTTGATTTTCACATAAATAGTTATTAAGAGTAATATTATCGGTGTTTATAAGTCATGAACACACTGTCCTAAACCTAGATGGAAACATCTCCAGCTGTGTTACATAATTAAAACAGAAAAGACCCTCACCTGCCTGTCACTCTTTATGTGGCATGAGTGCAGAACCACTGTGTGCTGTTTTATCAAAAATAGCTCCCTTTGTTTCTAAAGAACAAAAAATGGGGGAAACTGAAAAAATAGAGAGGCAACAGAAAGAAAGAGATTTGCCTTAAATGCTCTTTTGGAGGTTGAGTCGTGTGAATAGACGTGTCTTATTGAAAAGGGTCTTGTCGCATTATTCTTTTTATTGGTATTCTTCCGACCCCCCCCCCCCCCTCCCCGCTTCTCTCTCTCTATTTCTCTTTCTCTTTAATCGCTGGAAAGGTGGGATTTGAGGACAATAGTAAAGCTGGGCTCAGTGGCTCGAATCTGGCAGCAGAGGTAAGACTGATAGCCCTGTGGGAGTGAGGGATGTTGGTGTTTGGGTGTACCTGTGCTTGTATGTGTTGTGTGTATGTGTGTATGTGCATGCATGTCCTGTACACGCAAATGTGTGGACACAATAGAAGGTGATGCTTCAGTCCTTGAATTGGTGCAGTCAAGCCATCACAGCGAGAAGCTGGCTGAGTGTTCTTGGCGATGGTTACCTCCCTCCCGTCTTTCACCGGGAGCAGAGAGGAGGGGAGGCGGCCCAGGGCGTCCCCCAAACCCGCTTGCGAACGTGTACGTACGTGCTCACATTTGGGCCCACGTGCTTCTGAGCGGAGAGAAGCCTCATGCTGTCTGCCTGAAGGAGAGGCACAGGAAGAACACAGGTAGGAGCAGGTTGGCTCAGACAAGTGTCCGGGCCAGGCCCGCACACGCACGCTGCCGCCTGCCGTCCTCGTCACCGCTCCAGGCGGATGTTGTCACTGCCTCCAGGGCCGGCGGGCAAGAAATTCGTGAACACATGAAACCCGCGCGAGTTTATCTTCTTGCACCGTGCCAGGCTTTATCTGTCAGCGGCGCATGGCACCGCTTCGAGGACCGGCCCGGGTTTAAAGAGTCCCGGGCTCATCGCTTATTGGCGGGAACGAGAAACACGTGCCTGGAGAAGTGTATAAAGAGGTAGCGGGAGGGGGCGGCGGGCCAGTCAAAGTTTTAAAGTCACTCGAGGTAAATGGAATGAAAGTTAGTGGGTGACACGCGCCCGTGCACGTGGCCACGTCTGTGTGGACTGCAGTAACCTGTAGTGCACTGGAGCGTGTGTGAGCCTTTTTTAGCACAGCACATTTCGTGCTCACTAGTAGATGTGTACTTCTTATAAAGCGTACTGTCGCATAGCACCATGCTGTAACATTGTCATTGACGTTAATTCTTCAGTGAGTTCTGCACTCTGCTCATTGTCCAAATATACTTCAGTGTGTGTTTTTACAATTTATACTTTATAGTTATGTTTTGTCTTATTTAATCAGTCATTGATGCCCTGGTCTGGTTGCCCTGAATAAAAACAAAATCAAAGGATGTTTTAAATTTGCAAGTATATGTACACATATTTTTTGTTTATATTTAAGCTGTGTTATGTCGTATGTGTGTGTAAAATCTGTGAACATTTTAGACAGATAGATGGTCAGAAAAAAACTTAAAAAATTTGTAACTTTCAATAAATTGTACCATGAACTCTTTTACCTTTTACCTATAAATCAAATTGTTTTTTTGTATGTGTACCTCTATGAAACATCAGGGAACACTTCAATATAAAATTGGCCAATGACATGGACAAACATGCCACTTTATTACACAAAAATAGTTTCCAAGTGAAAGTGCACTTAGTGAGAAGAGGTCAACATTCCCAGGAAACTGACTCTGCCTAAATTCTGTTTTCGAAACAATGACCACTTTTCATTGTGTACTTGGTCTCTCGTTTTCAGAGTCCTTTAACACAAGGTGAGTGTGTGTTGGGTTTTGAATACTGTAATGGTGGGATGAATTCCATTACGATGGAATCTGACATCCCGTGGGATTTGAAATGTTATCCGTGACATAGCTATACCCCTCTCGGGCACCGATACTTCTTCTCTCCCTGTGCCATGCGTCTTTCCGGTTGTGTTTGGATGGGCGACTATGTTGGGTCACCGCTCTTTAAAGAGTTATGAGACTTGTTGGTAGCAACTTGTGTGCTTGCTTCTGCCAAGAGGACAGGGTCCACAGTCCATTCCTCATGCCGTGAGGGCCTCCCTCCTGTGGGGTCACTGCTCTTTGCCATGCTGCGCTACTTTATGGAGTACCCATGCAACTCCTGAGGAGACGCAGCTGTTGTGACTCTCAACAGTGGTGGGCCAGTGTAGCAGCAGCTGAAAGTCCACATATCTTTACTCCCCTTATCTGCTCAGCTGCCGTGGTAAGGACATGCCCTGTCGTGAGAACTTAGCCGCCTCTTTCTAAAGTACACAGTAGATGGTCTGCAGGCGCCTCCAGTGTCTCTTGAGGAGGAGCGTGAAATCCGCAGAATGCGTCTCCTCTGCCTTGACCAACTTCTTAACCAGGAATCTTTTTACCATCTTCATCACGTGCCTTCTTATGTCTACTTTTCATAATTTTCAAGCATGAATGTTTGTGAAAAGGAATGAAAAAATATAATTAAACATTGACTAATTGTGCTGTTTAGATAGCCTTTTTTCATGTTTTGTTAATACATGTTACTTTTACACTGGCTTGTTGGCCATTTTATGAGACTATCTCTTTGCACAACGTATTTATGCAAAACATGCACAAATGAACTAGTTTGACAGGAAGTATGTGTGGTACTGTTAATATTGTAGTCAACTTATTCTCGTAGAGTATACGTTCTCACAGTACTTTTGCACATATTTTAAACATTCAATGAATTTTAAATGTGGTGATCAGCGTCAGTTGTTTTCTATTACAACATTACTACAAATCCATATAGTGCTTATAAATGCTATATGTAGCTATTGACATAAGGCTTTAAGTTTATGAAAGCATGTACATAGTGCATTCCATTAAAGTGTTATATTTTAATTGATTTCTGTGGTTCCACCCCTCAGAGACAGTCATATGACTCTGTAATTATGAATCCTACTCAGTGCAGCTGTGGTTGGGTTTGTTTTTTGCTAAGAATCAGATGATATGTTGGAACTAAATTGTCTCTGTCTCCTCCAATGTCCCTATTCATTATGTTGTACTACATGCCAGAGGATGTGGGTGTTTTGAATGCTCATTGTGTGGGAAAAAATAAATGCGAGCGCTAAACGTTTATTGCCAGAGTTGCACCTTGTGTCCTACATTCCATTTGGTACTGAAACATGAGGCAGCTCTTCCTTCTGTTTCATGTTGGGAAGCACCGCGTAGCTAAGCTAGTCCATTAGTACAGGAGGTTGTCTATGAGGGTCTTGGTGTTCTTACTGAGATTTGAAATGAATCTTGTGTGTTATTGTTTGCGTGTTAATGTAGTTAGTTTTTTTTGTCCTTTTGCCATTTTTTACCTTTAATGGAAATTCAGCAGTGGAATTCTGTATTTGTTATATTTGTTGCTTCTTGTTTAATTCAAGTTACTTGTTCTGTTTCTGACACATACACTATCGGTCAAAAGCTTTAGAGCACCCGTTTCCTGGTTTTTATTGAAATGTTAGCAGGTCAAGTCCAGTGAATAACCTGAAATGGTACAAAGGTAAGCGGTAAGCTGACATATAGGTAAGTATGTTTTAAAAGTTGCAATAAAGGTATGTCAGTGGAATGATTATGCAGTAATCAGTTTAGGGTCAGGTTTAAAAAAAATTCTTATAGTCTACTTTTGTTTAATTTTACCTTTGAATAGTTTTGGTAGTATCTCTTTCCACTTTAGGGTACCTTGTGACGAGTGGGTTAGCAGAAATGAACAAAGGCTTTATTCATGGTCTCTGCACCCAAGTCCCAAACCCCCTTGACCTGCCCTCCCCCTCCCTGGGTTGTGACAAGAAGGGAAGGGTTAAAGGGTTACCCGTGACCTAGTTTCTCTCTCTACACTGAGTGACAGATGACATCATCGCTGTAATTATAGTTCAGACAAGCCCTTTAAATCTGACTGGTGAATAGCTGATTCCATGTGTTGTGAAGCCCGGGAAAGGGGTGTTTGTAAATACACGTGTGTACGGGTGCAGTGTTGTTCGTGTGCGATAGCCTGTGGTTTTGCTAAATTTGTATACTCTTTCATATATTTCTTTGTCCAGCATGCCAGTTGTCATGAAATTACAGTTAGATGTAAAGTTAATGAAAAAGAGGTCAAACGTTGTTCAGAGCTGTTGCCTTAAAGTCAGCGTGACAGATTTTTACGTGATTTCAGTTCTGCTCATGCTGTGCCTCTTAAAGATAGTTGTCAGATTGGATACAGAACGTTAGTGTTGTATGATATAAAGCAACTTGCAGACGTGGGCATTTTGCCACACTCCATTCCATGCTTGTGACTTTCTGTGTGTTGTGACCCAAACCTTCGTTCCAGTGACTACATTTCCACTATTGCACATGATTTAGACGTGCTGCAAATGTTTTTTCTGAACTGTTGTGGCTTCATAGGCTCTGTTGGTTAACATCTCATTCTTTAGTTTGTAACAGTCAGGGTGATGGGAAGCCACTGGGAAACCATTGTTTCTGTTCTGTTTTTTTTTTTTGATCACAAATCATGGCTGCATGCGGGGTGAGTCACTGGTCACCGTTCTTGACATGTAATCATTGAAAGAACCTTCTGGTGTACCTTGCAGTTTGACACCTAAAACCTGCGTGTTGGCAGCTATGTTGAACAGAAATGAAAATCTTAGCCCAAAAAGTCATACAACAAGCTAAACATAGAACTCTGGACACCAGTGCTTTTTAGATCAATTGGTGCCAAAAACGTATGCAAAATTAATCGACTGTTAGATCTTTATGATGTTCATAGTTGATGTTTAAGGGTTAAAAATTGTACGTTGATTTCAACAAATCAGAGCTCTGTGGCAAATGTTTACCAAAAGGCTCAGCTGGCTAGGTGTGATGACAAAAAGTTTTGGTGAGGCTAGCTAACTAACGCCAGGTTGGCGAACAGTCACAATGGAGGAGCGGTGCAGATTAAGACCAAACATCTACAACTTTCACTCTGAATGAAAGTTAATTTCTACAAAACATAGTCCCAAAATGTCTGTTTGCTTTTTTTATATTTTATGTTCTGTGTTTGCGTGTCACTTATTAAATTTATGGTCAGTATGGTCTGGCAAAAGGTATAGCATTATTTAGCATTTTACCGTTACATGGGTTTTTATCTTTGCTTTTAGCCTCACATAACCTGTGATCTTGGCTTACAAAAGGTTTTTGACCATGGCTGTACAGAGACCGTGGTGGCAGTCGTATGTCATTACTTGCGTTTTCTAGTTTTGCTAGAGACTGATGCGGCCCTGCAGTTTCCACACACTTGTACGTCTGTCGTGTTTGAGTGAGGATGGGGTGTCCTCTTTCACACTTTGACCCCAGCATCTGACCTGCTCCCTTTGGCCCGTTCACTTCACAGGACTCTGTTGTTTGAGAAGGAACTGGCCGGTTGCAGTGCTGCAGCTAATGAAAAATGAATGGGCCAGCCAGACGCCTGGCTGCAGGCGTGTACTCCGCTGGTACCTGAAACGTTGTCCACAACTCCAAATGCTCGTTGTCCTCTGCTAAGAGGCCCCTTTGGTGCCTTTGAGTTTACTTAATCTGTGGAAGGATCTATTTTACACATGATCTCCTTCTTTTGCATCGTCCTTTTAAAGAGGGCAGAGGCTTCAGGTTTGCTGCGCTGACACATATGGAAGCAGAACCAGATATATGGATGTCTGCAGAGCTGGAACTGAGAGAAGAATCCAGACTGATTGTACAGGAGCAGAACTTATACAAAGCTCTGCAGTGCATCGCAGATATCGTGTAGTAGTGGAAGCTAGCAGAGCCACGGTGCTCACTGTCTGGTAAAGATAGTGACAGTGTGGATTTGAATGTGGCAGAGCACCTTTGGCAGTCTTTGTTAAAACAGGGTGCTGGCCCTTTAAGGCTGGCTGCTCCTGACTGTAACATATGGGGAGCTAATCTTAGCCTCACTCCTGGGAGAGACAACGCTGGCAACAAGCCACTGCACAGGGCTGGGGAGAGGGCCTGCCTCCCTGCTCTTTCTGTCTTTTTTCCTCCTCCCTCTCTCTTTCTCTCCTTCTCTCCTGCCTCGTTACCGTTGACAAAAATACAAAGTCGACTTCTAAAGCACGTAGCGGAGCAGAGTTGCCGTTGCACATGCGGAAGTCTCATGTTTTCATCTGTGGAGTTGGCTGTTGAACTGCCTACCCAAAACATTGCTCTCAGTGCGTTTGTTTTGTTGCAACACTATCAGACACAAGTTGCACATTTGTTGTTGTCCGTTTGTGGTTATTTTCAACAGATAAATATATTGAAACACGTGCCTGCGCGTGTGTGAGTGTGCATTTCTTCTGAAATTTCTGGTCTTAAGCCGTGTGCTGGTCACCTGACGTGTGTCACGAACGTCTTATTGATTTGTGGAAGTGATTTCCATTGCCCTCTGCAGATGAATTTTCCCCTATTTCTTTGTGCTCTTTGTGTCCTTTTGTTCCTCGACACTTTCTACCCTTCCCTCTTCACTCTGGGTACACATATTTCACTTTATTTTCCTCCTGTTCTCGGTTCTCCTCACAAAGACCCCCCCTCCCCCATGCTAGCCCTGCCCCCTCCTCTCTGCGATCCTGGCTACGCCCCTCCCCCGCTCCTAGCTCCTTCCCTTTGTGCGGAGGAGGCCTCTCACAGCTGGGTTCTGCGTGCTGACTTGCACGTGCCGAGTGTCATGGGGGCAGGAGCAGGAGTTATGACACATTGGGTGCCCCACACGGCACTGCACCTCCACTCAGGAACCAGTGTAGAAATGGCAGGATTGGCAGGTGGAGGGAGATGGGGCGGGGAGAGGAGGACAAAGAAAACAAAAGACCAACCTGCCTATTTTGTGTACGTATTTTTGTATGATAAACCCATATAAATTATTACATTTTTATGATTATGAAATTATTCAGTGTATACATGTAAGGTACACACATACACAGTATGTATGTATATGTGTGTGTGCATATTATAAATATGTGTGTACAGAAATATATACAGCATGTTGTTCCCTTTTGCTGTAATTTAGTGATTGATAAGAACATGACATTTTACTTCCCAGAACTATTACGTTTTTATTTTCCACACTTGCGCATACGTCACGGGTGTGCTCTGAAGTCACGCTGCGCTTCATTCATAAGCACCTCCAGCATCTGCGGTGCGCTTGACAACCGCGCCGGAGTCGTCTGCGCAGGCGTGCGGCGTGGCCCTTGCACGTGGTACGGGAGTGTTCCGCAGAGAGCCGGCGAGGGCAGCTGCGAGCGTGCGCGTCAGACACGCCAGCTCCTCGTGACATCAGCCCCAGATGGGGACGCCGGGGGCTGGCGGTGGCGGGGGCCGCATCGCACACCAGACAGTGGTGGGGGGATGGGGGAAGGGTGCGTCAGCAAAAGGAACGTGATGGTCTGATTTTGAGGACAGCGGGGCTGGTGAGCAAGCAGCCTTCTCAGAAACCCACCTGTGTAGGTTTGCCGGGTGGGAGACGCCTCCCCGGCATAGATATACCATGACTCGGCTTGGTGTGTCTTCCGGGTGCTTTCCGTACCACACGTGTTCAGTGCACCTCGGTTCGCTCGACTGCTCCCCGACCAGCAGCGTCTACTCACGGCTCTAATGAGTCTTCACCGTACGAGAGATGAACAGCTTTGGGCACACCATGGCACCGTCCAGCGCTCCTGTGTGGGGTCCTTACAGAACTATAATCACAACCAGAGAGCCTTTAACCGATGCCTTGCTGAGGAAACCCCCCTCGCACTGTCGACAGCGTGGGAAACACACTGAGTTTCCTTGGGTGTGTATGTGTTTATTGTGTTGTGTTTTTACTTGTGATGTTTGTGTCTGTCTGACATTTACATTTTGTTTTCGAGTTCCAGGGCATTTTCAAAGTGTTTAGGATATAATATTTTATATGAAACTAAGGTTTTTCATATGGAATTTGGTGTGAGACTGTTTAGCATTTACAGTGTGTGTGTGTGTGTGTGTGTGTGTGTGTGTGTGTGTGCGGGGTGTAGTTGGTGATTCTGCCATTGCTGTATTCATTTTTGGTATTTGTACGGTGTTGTTTTCATAACAATGTTTGTATGTCTCCGTATGGTCTGCTTATTTTTCATACTTCATTTTGTCTGTAAACATAACCATGTTTCCTTGTTATCACTGGGATGTCACTTTGTGTGCGCACGTGTAAAACTGTCCATTTTTCAGCGTGTTCACTGTCTGACCGTGTGTTGTTCTTATTGAGTGTTGTGTATCAGTTTATGAGTATGTGAGCATCTTCCTCTGTGTGTGTGTGTGTGTGTGTGTGTGTGTGTGTGTGTGTGTGTGTGTGTGTGTGTGTGTAGGCGGGGTAAGAGTACATGAGTCATGGCTGTGCGGTGTGGTAAGGTGAACACATGGTCCAGGCGGCCTTCTCTGCTGTCTGTCATACCTCCTACGGTGAGGGTTGCTTTTTCCACTCCCTCCCAAGGAGCCTGCCTCAGTGTGTGTGAGTACGCGTTTACACGCGCGCATGTTTAAGCTCCTGCACATCTCGTGCCTAGCTCGCAGTCTAGCTCGGTGATCTCGTAGTCTCCGGTGTCAACAGCGCCGAGGAACGTGTGTGCTTCAGGAAGCATTGACACTTCTGTGCTGCCACCTGAAGGCGGAGAACAAGTCGTGCCAACTGTAGTTTAATTCACGAAGGACGGTGAGCAGCACAATCAGCCGCTGAGCATCGCAGCACCACCAGGAGCCAGTGGTGCTACTGGCCAACCATCTAGACTTGAGCTTGTGGACTCTTCTGTGTCTTGTGTGTCATATTGGGGATGCATATTTGTGTCACTGTATTCTTGTTGTGCATTTAAATACTGCTCATGGCTTTGCACTGGGGATAGAGCAGGTGGTTGGCTGTCTGGAAATAGCAGAATGAGCTTAAGGATATAGACAAATAGAATATGGCTGAGATGGTGGAGGAGTTTCAGTCATTGTTAGATAGGGTTCTGTGTGACTTTGCTTCCTCAGGTACGTTTTGTGCATTGTGTAGGTGTGGTAACCCCTGTGTTGAAAGAGACCACTTGAGTTATGTAAGTAATAGAGGAGGTGTCTTGGTGTAGGCGCAGTCCTGGTCTGGTGTTTTTATGCCACTTGCATCATTTTTGCTTTTGACGCTGGGTTGCCTCTGTAGTGTGCGTTTGCCCTAGTTTGTCTCATTTGGGGATTCAGCAGGTGCCTGGATAGTTAGTACAGCGTGTTTTTCTTACAGTGCTGGTTGTGTGTGTGTGTGTGTGTGTGTGTGACTGTGAGAACAGACTGACATCATCCCCCTCAAGCGCAGTCATCCCTCAGGAAGATTACTCATGTGCTTAGTTTTGAATTGTGTACTCATCTGGGCCAGGGGAGGTGTGAGTTCATGTGCGGGCCATGCAGTGAAGCAGTCTACCCTCTTTCTCATCCTTGGCCACGTCTAAGGGAGCGTGGCATTACGTGTAAGAGAACAGGGTCATCTTTCTTCAGGTTTCCGCCGTGTGTAGACATCATCGTCATTGACCGTGGAATTGCCACCTTTATTCCGTTATTACCTGGTTTCTGAGTGTTTAATGACTGTTTTTTTGGCTTGGCATTTTTTGTTTCCCTTCCTGTGTTGCTAAGCTCTTAGGCGGGCGGCGCCAGGCTCGGATGGGTTAACCCGGCACTCGCAGTGAGAAACGCTGTGTCATTGAGAAAGAGAGAGAGGGTGGGCGAGCGAGTGAGCACTCGTTTTTGTGTGGAGGGAACACCCACACACGCTGTGTCATGTGACCTATCTTCCCACCGTTGGCCGGTTAGCAGGGTAGTGGACAGTTTGGGGCGGGGGGGTAACGGGCGTGCTGAAGGGATAACAGACGGGTTTTTATGATGTAATGATAATGTCATAACTGCGCCTCACTCCTCATTGACCCTCCCACTACAAAGCACCACATTCCTCACTCTCGTTGGTGTTTTTATGGCTGCGTGACGTAACGCACCTCATCCCACCGCTCTGCGCTCTGGACCGGAGGACAGTGGCACGACTCGCGTCTGGGGCTGTACGCGTAAGCGCTCTAGCTCCTCCTGAGTGGAAAAGGGGGAGGCATAGAGACATGCTTATGGCAGCGCGGGGTGGGGGGGAACCTTGAGCCGAACCTGGAGAAAAAGGCAGGAAGGCAGAGGGGACTGAGGCAGTGGCGTCTTATTCAACTTAATCCTGCAAACGTTTTTCGCGTTCGGTGCATACGCTCTCTCGTAACGAGCGAATAACACTACCCAGGACTTACATGGAGGAGCCGCAGACGTTTTTTTTCCCTGTTCGAAATAACTTTAATCCAAAAACAGCACTGCCGGAACAGTGCGTGAAGGAAGAAAAAGAGGGAAAGGTGCACGGAAAAAGGGAGAGAGATGAACCAAGGCAGAGAGGGCTGGTTCTAGAGGAGAGCCATGTTGGGGGGAAGACGGCAGATGGAGCACTTTGTTGGACAGAAGAGGGAGGATGGGAGGAGAGGACAGGGTGGGACGAGAAGGCGAAAGATACAGGAACCTGGGTCGTTTCTGTGCTTCCTGTTGTTCATTTCCAAAGCACAAACAAGAGGTAGTAGCGACATCTTTACACCTTGTCTCGTCCCATGCCTATCTGTGAGGTGTTTCTTCGTGCTGGCCGATTATGAACAAACCTCCGGTCCCACTCCACCTTGCCTTCTCCCTCCACAGAGCAGGGAAAAATGAGAAACAGGATCCCAAACAGTGGAGCGGCCATGGGCTTGGAGTGTGTGCACGACTGCTTTCTTTTTCTCTCCCTCCCTCTTTCCTGAGCTTCCTCCATGTTTTGCTCTTTCCGTGCGGTCGTTGGGAAGCCGTCGTTGGCCGGCCGACTTGTCTGGCTCCTTCCCGCAGGTCTTTTTCCCTTCTCTTCACTGCCTTTTCCTTCGTTCGTCATTGGCCTCCCAACAATTCATGCTAACTTCAACTTCGTGCTCACCCGAGAGCAACTCCCCACATATTGGAGCCCAGCGGTGTAGCACTAGCATCTGATGACCAACGTCATGAACGTCATCTATGGGCAGAAAGCGGAGATGCAGATGTCGCTTCCTCCGCGCTCGATGATCGCTCTGTCTTCCGCTGGGCCCGCTAGGTCATCGCTCTGTCCCCTTCGTTGGTCCAGGTAAAGAGCTACTGCTTACACTAACAGAGCAAAACACGGCGGGGTGCAACACATACACCAGAGATGAAGGAGACATAAATGCAAGGAAGAAGAGAGGGAGAACTGGAGGGCAGGAGCCAGTGCTCAGTTGCTGGGGAAAATATAGGACGCACGTGCTCTCTGGCAACCTGAATAAAACACAAAACAAAAAAAAAAAAAAAAAAAAAAAAAAACACCTCACACAGACCACATCCAAGGGCCGTTTGTTTTTCTTTCTTTCTTTCTTTTTTTTTTATTTTCCTGTTAGCTGTAACTGCGGGCGGAGATCGTCTGGGTTGTGCAGCTGCTGCGGCAGACGTGATTCTAAGAATCCAAAATTATGAGAAAGATACACAAATGTGTGTTATTTATGCCTGTGTGTTTTTATATAGTTAAAGAGGGCGGCTGAAAAGCAGACAGAGAGAGAGAGAGGGAGAGAGAGGGAGGGAGGGAGGGAGGAATAACGCTGCACAGTTCTGCTGCTGTAGTGCTGGCTGCTGCTTGCCCCCCTGCCCCCCTCCCCTTCTGTTCACTGCACACTCCTCCATTCCAACGTACGTGCCCACTGTGTCTCAGATAATGGCCTCTCTCGCTCTGCGAGGAGAGCGAATGAGAGAGGAGAGAGAGAGAGCGAGAGCAAAAGCGTGTGGGGGGGGTTTGTGTGTGTAAGCTGGGGGCTGTAAGGAGAACAAGACCAAGAGAGTCACAGAGAGCAGGGGAGAGAGAAAGGGGAGATAGACAGCGAAGGGAGGAGCAGAAAGAGATAATGAGAGAGGAAAAAGGAGAGAGAAGAGAGAGGCAGCGGTAAGAAGAGACAGAAAAGAGTGAGTGTGGGGGAGGTGTGCGTGCGGGTGTGTGCGTGAGTGTCGGCTTTTCAGTGTGTCTCTGTGCCGCACTGACTGAAGCGAACACCAGATTGCTGCCGGCTCTCCTCCCTTCCCTAACCCAAACCCATGTCAAATGCTCCTCTCTCTGTCCTCTGTTGCTCTGCTGTTACGCCGGTAGCCGTGTCAGGAAATCCGGACTAATGTAAGTAGTTGGGGTCTCTCGCTTTTTATTTGTGTAGTTTTTTTTTTATCTTTCTCTTTATCGTTACTTCATGTTTCTAGACGACAGGAGGAAGGGGAGGAAAGGAGGAGGGGGGGGTGTCGTGTGTCCAACCGTGTGGATTTGTGTTTAGCTGTCTACTCCCCGGCTTTCTCTGCCCCCCCCCCACCCGCTCTCTCCCCCTTCCTCTTTTTGCTTTGTGTTGTCAACCTTGAGGAGCATCTGTTTAGCTCCGGTGGAGGTGGAGATTTGATAGCTGTGCTGTGAGCTTGTTTCTGGTTTAAAGGGCCCAGAAACAGAGTGACTAACAGGTTTGGCAGTTCTGTCCGGTTTGGCGTGTTTGTGTTTCTAACGCACAGTGCGAGCGAGTCAGTCCTGTTCTGGCAAGCTAGTGGACTTTGGCATGCTGGAAATTGTTTGGCTGCTTGAGCACGTGGTTTTTTTTTTCCCCCCACTCAGGAGTGTTGGGGTACGTACACGGGTTTGAGTGTGAGCAGATAGCGTCCCCCTCCTGCCAGCTCGACATTGGGGAAACCGGGCGTGTATGCTGGGGTTGGCACCCATGTGGTGCTTTTGGGTGTTTTCCCGCCCCAGAGTTTTGGCTCTGCCTGGTATCTGAGATCATATCTCAGTTTTTTTTTAAATCTTGTTCTCCTGTCAGCATTGATTGTGAGCACCACGCATGAGAGAGTGTGCATGTGTATGTGCGAGTGTGTCCATATGCATTATTTTACTGCATATGAAGAGGAACCAAGCCTAACATAGTGTACTGATGAATTCGTAGTCCCACTATTCCCAGATCGTTGCCCTTGATGCCCAGCCTGGCACTGGCATGAGGCTCAGGTTTGGAAATGGTTTTCTTCTGTGTTGCAGTAGTAACCACAGTCCCTCTTGGGTTTCAGCCAGACACCACACACAAGGTGAACTCCAAGGGGCCACTATTCTAACCCTTCCAATAATTAGATGCAACAGAATCTTATATTCAATTACATGAGGGACGAGGGCAATACTTTGTACACATAATAAGGAAATTATAAGGAAGATATTTTTAGATAATAGATAATTTGTCATTTAGCATTTTAGATGATTTTGTTTCAGGTAAAATTCTGCTGCATGTCTACTTTCTGTAATATAAGGTGCTATACCTGACAATTATGACTGAAAAACATTCTTTGTGTGCATTAGAGGGTCTTCATTTAGCATCCGAGGAAAGTAGCAGTTCCAACTGATGGACTGGTAATTTGGATTTTTGGAAGCAAATTAATAGTTTATGACTGGACTTCAAAAATTTACCTTGACTTCTGATTTATTAATAGATGGAAAGATAAAAATATGTTCTTTTTCATTTTCATCATATGCACTGCATCATATGCATTCATTTTATAAATAGAACTTTTTCATCCTGCATATGATTTAAACCAGACTGTTACTTTCTATGCAGTACTTGCAAGTAACACGTCCAGAGTATATTATTGTCAAGGCAACATGCATAATCTAAAGAGGTCAGATCCAGAGTTTTAGGTATAAATAATGTTAGTACATGTTAATGAATTAACCACTGCTGCACATGTCCCTGTTTGATAGTACAAAAGCGTGATTCTGCCATCATTGTTTAGTTACCCCCCGATTTTAAGATCATGTACACCCCTCCTCTGACCACAGACTGATTCTGATTCTGATCACCTGCTTATGAAAAAAAATCACATTGCTTCCTGGTTTATTGTTGTTTTATTTTAATTAGAGTCCAGATATATCATTCTGTTCTCTTCTGTTATTTCACAAAACTGTGAAAGCAGGAAGTATTAGACAGGGTGTGTTTAAACGGACAGCTGTTGCAATCAAACAGTTGAGCAACAATTAAATTTTTATTAAACTTTTTTTTAATATATATATCGTCAATGCATGTGAACAGTGTTTTCTTTTGTATTTTCACATTTTGCATTTGTTGAGAAGGCATCTTTAGTGGACATTTGGTAATGAACCCTGACTACTGGTTGAGGTTTGTTGCAAAAATTCTGATGAATAGTTCTTTTTGATGGCATGGAAACTGTTGCCATACCATAATATAAACTGTCAGCATATTGGTTACCAGTTCATTCCTTACCACAACTGCAGCTGGTACGCTGTAGCACAGACACATTGTGATTCAGGAGACCAGTGTGGAGCCAGTTTCACAGTAATGCACTGATCCTGTTTCAGCAGACACTCTTTGTGGCCATCCAGGCCTCATATATGGTTATTACAGCCATATTTAACAAAGAACTTGCCCTTTGTATTTGGATAATTTTCACCTTCTTAGATCTTCAAGATACTTTTCTTTATCAATGTACACATTCTTGACTTTCTTTTGCCCCTGTCATGAGCTTTACACAACATTGCACTGTCTTGATGGGAAAATTTTCGTTTGGTTCTTCCTAACTTGGTTTCATTTTTCTTGTTAATCTTTTAGTTAAAGGTTAAATAAATAAAGAAATAAATGGATAAATGAGACCGAAATGTACTTTTTATTAAAGTTTCACTGAAAGGCAACAATCTACCCACATATCAGGAAAAAAAATAACATACGAGTGTTAATTTTAAAATGCAGTGTTGTTCTTAACATTCTTCATGCCCTGTCATGTGAGGCAAGTCTTTTAGTTTGATTCATGGTTTAAGATAATTGTACCAATTAAAATGGTTCACAGATTAAGTTTATATGTTTTATTCAAGTTACTATTAGGTCATATTTAGGAAAAAAAGGACACTTTTTTGATCAGCTGCATTAATAGTGTTACAATTTTTAAGACTTTTTAATGATGAAGAAAAGCTTTACAATTATCCTTCTGATATTTTTACCATATTCCTCCTTTGAAAAGCACAGTCTGTTATATGACTGGGTATTACACATATCACTCAACATGAAACATCAACCACAAGTTTTAGAATTCCAGCTAATTAAGTATAAGACCACCTGGTGTCTGTTTTTGTATGACTTTACCAGGGGTCCATGTAAGCAACATCCAGTCTGCCTTTCTTGTTCTGCTCTCTTGCCTTCTGTTGAACACTGTATAGATCCCCTTTGTCATTGCAGGGTTTTGCTTTCTATGCCAGTATGTGTGGGTTTTAGTAAGTCTTTGTGGTTTTGAAACCTTTCTGATTTTGATGTCTTTTGTCACATGCACCAAGTTATCCTCTTTTTGAGTAACCTTCACACAATGTTCCCTATCATCACAAAGTGCTTTAGTGAGCACTGGGACTAGGTGACACCATTCCCAGTGATTTTATTTTTATTGATACCGTCTTACTCAACACAATTATGCCCTTCTCACACAGGCAACAAGGCCCTGCTGCTTGATAGTCGCTTCATCCATTTATCCGGTGTGTTCATGAGTACCTCTTAGAAGCAGCACAAATGGGGTCACTAGAACAAAGAGGAACATCCTTCACAAACGTGGCTCATTTATCCATGTCCTCCTTATTGCTTTGACCTGTTCAGTCTTATAAGTATCTTACAAGTGACCAGAGCCATAAACACGGACGTAAATTACGTTGTGATTTCACAGTGCCGTGTGTGGCTTCCACATGTGACAGTGGCATGGGACAGTAAAGGTGCTGTTTTCCCTTTCAAATCCTACACAAAGCATTTCATTGTTGTGAAGAAAAATCCAGTGACATTTACATTTGAGCTTAAAGGTGGACAATGACCTTATTAAAAACCTATGTGCATTATATGCACCGCAGTCTTATTGGTGTTTGAGTTGTAGCTCAGCGTGTTGTTCTTACAGTGCCGGTAGCACGTGAGTGTGAGTGTGAGTGTGCGTGTGTTTGTGTGCGAGAGACAGAGAGATAAAGGAATCATACATACATAAGTATGTTGAGTGAGTGTATGCAAATATATTTTTTTTGCACGTGAGAAAATACTGTAGCGTGCTGTTTAAAAGGAACGGATGACAGAGACTTATGGAAACCGTGAAAATATGGACTAGACTCAGTGGAATGGATTTTGTTCTCATAGGCTTGGAGAAAGCATACATTTTAATGACTTTATTATTTTGCGTCATTGGAAGTTCTATCAACCCATGTTCCGTAAAGTTATTTGCTTGTTGTATTACAGCCATCTATTGCAAATGGGGTAAATTAGACTTGTACATTCTTAATACGTTCATACAATATTATGCATTACTGTTGTTGTTAGAACTAGTAATATAATGAATTTTTAAATAAAAAGTACCAGTTTAATTAGATTTTTGTCAGTTGCACATTGGTCCATATTAATTGCCATAATGCCCCCCTGTCTCTGTGTTCTAGACTGTTTCAGGGGTGGGTTCAGTGGATGGCCCCAGAAGAAGAGGCCAGATGGAATCTGGGTCACATGAGCGCCTGGAGGAAGGCTTGCTGAGCCTAGGGCTTACAAATGGGGCAAGCAGGCGTTCTGAAGACGAGGAAGACGAGGTGACTGGTTTAGGCACTGGGGTAGCTGGAGAAGGGCATAAAAGGGCAGGATGTGAGCTACTGGAGCAAATCTGGGGCTCTGGACAGGACAAGACCGACCATTTCCAGTTGCAGCAGCAGCAGCAGCCGTGCTGGAACAGTGTGGAGAGTGTTGGCACTGCCAACGATGCTGACATAGAAAACGCCAGGAATCTTGTGGCCCTTTCGGCAGCTATGGGCACACGGTCACCTTGTACACACGCAGAACAGCAGGTTCACACTGCACAACTGTATGAGAAGTTTAAGAGGGAGATGGGCGAAGGAGCACAAGCTGAGGTGACAGGGAAAGTCTCGGATGGGGAGCAGGGACCCCCCGAGGACCTCAACACCCTGCAGACAGCACTGAGCCAGGCACGGCATGGCCACAAGCCACCAAACTGCAACTGTGAAGGGCCAGACTGCCCAGACTACCTGGAGTGGTTGGAGAAGAAGATCAAGCTGATGGTAGATGACCAGGATAAGAAGCAGTTTGACGCACCTAATGCCCCTCACTCCGGTATGCAGGAGAATCCCTCTCACCCATCACAGCAGCTCAATGGAGCCATTCTCCCTGATACCTCCACTGCAGCAAATGCTCAACAGCGGACTTTGAGTGTCCCACTTCCTTCCCCTATGCCCTGCTCCCTGCCACCCATCCCTTGCTCACCAAGCGTTCTTTCTATTGCCAAGGAGAAAAATATCAGCCTACAGACAGCCATTGCCATCGAGGCCCTGACTCAGCTCTCAGCCACTCTCCCCCAGCCTGTGGTACCTCCTGCAGATGTTTCCTCCAAAAACCACCCACACCACCAGGCCCTTCACTGCCTTCCATC
This sequence comes from Chitala chitala, assembly GCA_025773905.1. Taxonomy (NCBI): domain Eukaryota; kingdom Metazoa; phylum Chordata; class Actinopteri; order Osteoglossiformes; family Notopteridae; genus Chitala; species Chitala chitala. Next base: position 9,017,183 of record JABJVR010000035.1, read on the forward strand.
CCACTCCCAGCATGGCAGTCACCTGGTCCTGTCCTCTTCTGGCTCCCTGTCCTCCTCTTGCTCATCCCCCATGCTGCAGACCATCGCTTCTGGACTTCATGCCCAGCAGGAGCAGTTCTCTTGGGAGCAGCACAGAAGGCAGTCCCAGGTGGAGGACTCCAAGTCCCAGAACCTGCCTAGTTCCTCTCATAGTCAGTCACACCGGTCCTCACGTCCCCCATGCGCTGTGACTCCTTTGCCTACACCTGCCTCAACATCAGGCAGTGATCTCCTTCTACAGTGGCAGCAGGGTACCAAAAACCCCTGGATGATGTTAAACTCTGAGTCCCAGCCTTGCTTTGCAGCATCTTCCCATAGCAGTGGAGATCCCATGTCTGAGCTGAAGCAACTGTTGGGAGACAGCAGTGGAAAGTACATGAATGCTGCCTTCAAGTCACCTGTCTCACAGCAGGACCCACACCATCGCTTGAAAGAGAAAGGCCCTGGCCTAGGGGTGCCCCACATCAAGCAGGAGGTGGATACTGGGGAGTACCCTGGTTCGGCATGTGCTGCTATGGAGAGATATGGGGGCATGGTGAACGAGCAGCATCAAATTGGCGGTCGGCCACTGTCCCCCGGAAGTGCCACCATTCGACATTCAACACAGGCATCTCTGCAACAGTACCTCCACCACAAGAGGAACCTCTTTTCCAGCTCTCCAAGCCTTCATCATCGCCCAGCCTTTCACAGCTTACAGGATCTTCGCAAGTGGTGGCCACAGATGGGACCCAGTGACGGTTGCCTGCAAATCAAGCAGGAACTGAAGGAGCCTAAGAAGAAGAAAAGCACCCAAGCTTCTCCGTCAGTCAAACAGCCACTGATAGCTGGCCTTCATCCTCAGCTAGGCTTGTCCCTGCCCAAACCTAAGCAAATAGTCATCAAGAAGCCAAAGCAGAAGGCCTCACAGCCCACCTTCATGCCGCAGGCTCAGATTTCCTTCCAGAAGCCACCACCCAATCGTCAGGAGAATGTCCCTTTTCTGGCGTCGGCTAATATGGTCCCAGCAATGTTGGCTATGGAAAAAGGGCCTTATCCTGCTCTGACCCCAGCCCACTCTCAGGAATCCTCCTTGAACCGTGCTACACCTACCCCTACCCAACACAAAATTTCTGAAAGCAGCCATACAGCACCCAACCATGTCCCCTCCTCAGTCCCGCTGCCCCAGAATGATCAGGATGGCTCAGGACCAGAGGCCTCACAAGATGGCAGCTCAGCCCCTAGTACTGCATCCCAGACCCCTGTGCCTCAGACAGCCCCTCCTCTTGGTCATCTCAGCACCCTAAATCCAAAATTGGAAGAGCTGATTCGTCAGTTTGAGGCTGAGTTTGGTGACCCTTCACCAATGGCTTCTGTGCCCAGCTCTCAGACCCAAACATCAGAACTGGCCCCAGCTCAGCCAAGCTCTAACTCAGGACAAGCCGTCCCCCCTGCATCTTCTTCAGATGAACTTCCGGCTCAGCCTACATGTGCTGCAGGTGATCCCCCAGCTGCCACAGGTGACAGCACACCAGCAGCCAAAGTGATGGATGTGGACGTGGAGCCGAATAGGAGCGCCTCCACTGAGACCAAGGCCCCTCAGGCCCCAGCAGAGAGTGAAATGGAGCAGCAGCGTGATGGGGTGACTCCGGGGGAGGGCTGCCCCTCATCCCAGGCCCAGGAGTCTCTTCTGCAACTGCAGCAGCAGCAGCACCGCGTCCTGGAGGACCCCTTCACCGTGCCCTTCTCTCCACTGCCAAAGCGCATGAAGATCGAGTCGTCAGGTGGCGTCACAGTGCTCTCCACCACCGCCTGCTTCTCCACCGCCTCGGACGAAACGCCCACCAAGTTGGGCCATCCCTCCGCCCCCTCACTGCGCGGCTTTTTGGAGTCCCCCTTGCGCTACTTAGACACGCCCACTAAGAGTCTGCTGGACACACCTGCTAAGAACGTTCAGCCAGAGTTCCCTCTCTGTGACTGCGTAGGTGAGTTCCCAGCATGCATCTACAAATTAAGCGCTAAACCACAAGCACCATGGGAGAGTTAAAGGAAAAATTGTAGACAACATACCAGTGTCAGGTCTGCGATATATGGAATGTCAACAGCTTTGTCCTCTTAAAGAAGGGTGTTGGGTAAAGAATATCACATGCTTTTCATAGGTGCTAATATATCAAGAAGCTGTACAGATGAACACGTGTATTGTGCATTAGATTAAAGTGAGGTAAGTAAGCCAACATGAGGAAGGCAGTGATACACACTGAATCATTCTTACATTAAATTTCCAAACTGCTTATCCTGTACTGGGTCACTGATGTTGTGCACCACAGGATTTTAGGCAAATGAGGGATTTTACATCATTGTTTTACTTATTTGGTTTCTGACTTGCCATTGTAAGTAAATGTAAAGTGAAATATAAATATGATGTGAGTATAGAAAGCCAGTGAGGTCAGACACAGTTTCTAGTAAGACCATATGATTTCAGAGGTATTTTTTCATGTGGTTGTTCCTGTTGCTGTTTGTATGCATTTATGATGGACTTTTTAAAAAGCTCCTTTACAGAGATGTACAAACAGACAGAAGTCTTTCTTGCATTTGTTGAATTCCTGGCTGTTTGTCAAGCCAAGGCTTTTGAAAGCAGTCCCCCCCTTATTGCTGTTTTTGTTCGATCCGTCTGCCATGAATGTAATTTCGTTACGGTTGATCACTTCTGCTCCAGCACCATTGTCCAGGTACCGTCAGCCTGCGTCTGAGAATGCACGTGCAGCATGCGTGCGAGGGCTGCTTGGCGATTTGCTCACAAAAGAGGCTGAAGGCGGAGCCAAGGGGCTTGGGGGGTGGGAGGCTTAGAAATGAGGGTTGGACAAGGGCTCCAATGTTGACAGTGAGCTGGTGGCCAGAATGTGCCTTGTGCTGCACGAGGCTGTTTCTCACTAACAGCTGAGCAGCTTTGCAGCGGCACAGCAAGACAAGCAGAGGAATGGGAACTGGGACAGAGGGGAAGATAGGGTGAAAGGAGGTATTACTCCACACATTGCTCCACTCACACTCATCTGACATATGAGAATAGAAGTAAGCCACAAGTACCCTGAATGTTAGTATGGGTTCATGTTATTTACCTACCAGACCTACTCCTGAGATTTTATAAAAGGCTTTGCTTAATTCTACCAACAGTATTCACAAGTATATGGTGGATTCACATACTGTATGTGTCACTGATGTCATTACTTGTTCTGTACTGCCACTGAAATTCAAATGATGTCCAACTTAAAAAAAAAAAACAATTTCATTAATTCACTAGTTTCGCCAATAAATGCTGACTAAACGGGTATAACACTAAAATTATCAATCAATGTTCTGCATTTTGCATTGCATTGTGGACGTTTCCTTTGTTGAACTTTGACAACTCAAGGGTAAATGGTCAGTAATATATTAGCTAGCAAGTATATGAACCATGGACAGAAATATATGGGGGGCAGCCAACCCATGATGTGACAGGAAATGTGCAGTCTGCATCTAGAGATACAGTGAGAACAGGACCCTACAAAATACAGGAGCTGGTCGAGTTCAGATGCTAATCTGCTGCTATTCCTGTGTCACGTTGCATTTTGCATTTACTATTGATCCAGAGCAAGAACCTAGTTTCATTTACCATGTTAAATTTCCTTCATTTGAAGGAGTTCACTGTGTCATTAAACCTCATTTGTTTTGGGTAGCAATGATTTTTACTGATTTTAGGACTACTCAAAACATTACTGCAGAGACTTATGGGCAGTCAGCAAAGTGGTTTTAGTTTTCAAAATTGGCAGTGGTGTCTATCACTCATTGTCAATATTTTGCTCTAAAACATGGGAGCTTGTGTACAGTGCTTGTTGTCCTTGAGGTTTTTTTTCCTGAGAGCAAAGGTTACAAGTAAGCAAGAGATCTTCAGAGCATTGCATAAAAAGACACGCAAGGTAACCCAACACTTTGCCACGCCCATATACTCGCAAGCAGCTTTTCCAACACAAACCTGGTCAAAAGTTCTCCCACACAGCAGTTTCTTGGAAGGGTGACATGCTTGCACTTACACACTACACACACAAACACAGTCAAAGAGGCATTTATGATGGGCACTCCCATAGATAATTTCCTGCCTTCAGACACACCCCTCTCCCTCTGCACTCTGTGTGGAATGTGACCTTATATCCCCTCTAAGCTAGGCATGCACACACGCACATGCTGCATTGCTTACACACTCTGTCCCGCCCACCCCTCCCTTTTCCACTGCAGAATTCACAAATAAGCTCTTACTGTTCACTATAGGGCTCACTCCCAATGAAGGCTTTTCTGTTTTCAAACTACCCCCTGCCACGCCTGGGTGTTCCCAGCCAGTCTCCTTATTTAAAAACCCTTTGCCATTGGCTCACCAGATGTATAATCATGGAGACCATGAAGTGTCTGTGTGGGTTATGTGTTGGTTAAACCGTGTGGTAGTCGCAAAAGAGAAATGTAAAGTGTGCCTTCAGGTCCCTGCTTGGCATGCCCAGATCAAAGGCTGCAGTGTGACTGACCTTTCCTGTCTTTCTCCTATCACAGAGCAGATTGTGGAGAAGGACGAGGGCCCCTACTACAACCACCTCGGCTCTGGGCCCACGGTGGCCTCCATCAGAGAACTTATGGAGAACAGGTAAGAGAGGGAGTGCACGTGCATGACAGGAAATAATGTTGACTTTCCAACAAAACTTCAAAAAAGTTTTTCCTCAGAAAATACTAAACAATATAATTTGACTGAGTACTCTCAGGGTGAATATAGTCTTTTTGGAAGGGGTTTTAGGAAGTGGCTTTGGGCCTGCTGCCCTTTAATTACAGTTAGGGAAAAAATTATTTGAACCCCTACTGATTTTGTAAGTTTGCCCACTAACAAAGAAATGATCAGTCTATAATTTCAACTAACGGTGAGGCCGTGAAGGACTGAAATCCTGTTGAGTTGATGCCAAAGAGCTCAATTTTGGTCTCATCTGATTTTGGTCTCATCTGACCACAACACTTTCACCCAGTCCTCCTCTGAATCATTTAGATGTTCAGTGGCAAACTTCAAACGGGCCTGTACATGTGCTTTCTTGAGCAGGGGGACCTTGCGGGCACTGCAGGATTTCAGTCCTTCACGGCGTAGTGTGTTACCAACTGTTTTCTTGGTGACTATGGTCCCAGCTGCCTTGAGATCATTGACAAGTTCCTCCCAAGTAGTTCTGGGCTGATTCCTCACCGTTGTCATTATCATTGAAACTGCACTAGTTGAGATCTTGCATGGAACTCGAGACCAAGGGCAATTGGTGTGGCTTCCGGTTGCAAATAATCACTCCAACAGTTGTCTCCTTCTCACCAAGCTTCTTGCTGATGGTCTTGTAGCCCATCCCAGCCTTGTGCAGGTCTACAGTCTTGTCCCTCATGTCCTGTGACAGCTCTTTGGTCTTGCCCATAGTGATGAGGTGTGAATGGAAGATAGAGATTCTGTGGACAGGTGTCTTTTATACAGGTAACGAGCTGAGAGGGCTTCCAATGTCAGCTCGTTATCTGTATAAAATACACCTGGGAGCCAGAAATCTTGCTGATTGATAAGGGATCAAATACTTATTTCATTCATGAAAATACAAATTAATTTTAACTTTTTTTGAAATGCATTTTTCTGGATTTTTTTGTTATTATTCTGTCTCTCACTGTTCAAATAAACCTACCACTGAAATTATAGACTGATCATTTCTTTGTTAGTGGGCAAATTTACAAAATCAGCAGGGGTTCAAAAAATTTTTTCCCTAACTGTAGGTGCTTATGTGCCAATAACCCTGTAGTCAACCACCCAAGCACATACAGCCCTGTACTGAGTTGCCAGTGTTTCCACAACCCTGTAGTGAGATGTCTGTGTCCTCCCAGTTGCCTATGTGCTCACAAGTGTAGTCAGTTGTCTATGCACATCAAGTCCTGCTGTGAGTTACCTGTGTGCCTACAGCAATGTAGTCAGTTACCTGTGTGCCTGCAGCCCTGTAGTCAGTTAGTTATGTGCCTACAGCCCTGGCTTTCTCACTGTGCCTGCAGGGATTAAAGGAGAAGCTGGGTTGTAAGTGCTGGCTCTCAGAGCAGAGCAGGCATGTCCTTCATTGTTCGTCATTTGTAAATACTCACGTGCCTGGCACTCGCACAGCTGCGGCCTAGCATCAGCCCCCCTCCCCCTACCATCAAGTCTCTCCCTCCTGCTCTTCCATTCACCCCAGGCCTCTGGGGAAAGCCTCAACCCAGAAACCAGTATAGGGAGTGAAAAAGACATCAGCATCAGCAGAAAGAGAGAGAGGAGAGAGAGAGAGAGAGTTACAGAGATAGAGAGAGAGGGATGTGACAGCGCAGTGGTCACACAGCGTACTCGCAGCTGGCTCGCTTGCTGTCCTGGTTCCTGCCAGCCTCCTGGTCTCATTTGCTGCTCAGAGGACACGGGAGATCCATAATGAATCTAATTTCACATCATTGCACAGCCCACTGAAGTGCTCTGAGGCGACAAATCAGCAGGCTGCACTGCAGCGTAGTGGTTGTCATTTAAAATGTATAAGAATGTAAGACCTGTTTCATGGTCACGATTGTTATTATAACAAGAAAATACTTGTAATGCATATACCATATACTAGGCTAGTTTGCAGATGTCACACTCTCTTCTGGTGGCTTCTTCAGTAACACGTAAATGCAAGGTCAGATCTCTCCTCTTATTTAAAAATATTTAAATGGAGAACAAGGCAGGGGTAGCCTGTGGTGTAAAATCTTTCACTTATTGCAAATGGACTGAAGTCCATTTCATATACTCAGAGCATTAGCTCATAGAATCGGTGAGGACATTGGGAGGAGAGGGGAGGGGATGATGTCACCACAGACTGCATCATGTGACCAGGTTTGACCAAGTGTTGTGTAACCCCTTGGGTGGGTGTCGTTCTCTGTTTTCAAGGATATATATAATTTTTTTTTTCCAAAAATCCATTAAGTTGCTGTGCATGTGCTCATTAATAAGTGACATAGCCATGGTAAAAAAAGTGCACCTGGCAAGAGACATGGTATCATTTTTTCAGCACATTTATGTTTCCATGCCCCCCTTTCTACTTGTTGCATCCTACATCCTGAATCCTGAATCCTGCTCAACTATATGAACAGGGGGGTGGGAGGACCTCACTGCCATGGGAATATCAGCACAGCCGTGTGAACACCCCTCTAAAGCTGAGAGAAGCAGACCTGTAATGTGTGTGTGTGTGTGTGTGTGTGTGTGTGTGTGTGCGTGTGCGTGTGCTGATTCAGGTCTTGTCTTTTTAGGGGCAAATTTTCTGAAAATACCAGCCAGAAAAAATTTATTGTGACAATCCATGTGGAGGAATTTTAAACAAAAATTTTTCTATAAATCTAGTAATCTAGAATGTATGTATATATGTATGTATGTATGCATGCATGCGTGTATTCATTGTTTTTTTAACAATTAGAGGTCGATTTTGCATTTTCAGCTTCATTACTTTATGCATTTGTAGAACTTTTGGTTTGGGTTTAGACAGTGTGGACATCTGTATGCGTGTATGTCACTGTGAAAGATGGGGCTCCATCAGTTTGTTAAAATACATGTGCACATTATTATAATGTGAATTCTGGAGTATTAAGCATAAGGTATTCGGCCATTATTAAAATGTGCTTCGTTTGTTTATTCTGTGTGTATGAGCAGGTTTGGAGAAAAGGGTGATGCTATACGCATTGAAAAAGTCGTCTACACAGGCAAAGAAGGGAAGAGCTCTCAGGGATGTCCCATTGCCAAGTGGGTAAGTTTGGGTCACTGTCACAGTATTGGGACATTGCCATCTTCCTCTCTATGCTCAAGTACTGTCGTCTGTGCCCTGTGCAGTCACTGGTGATTTATGTTCAAGTAGGCTGTGGTGCTCCTGTTTGTGTTGTACATCGCATTAGCTTTTTGCTGACACCCCGTACATGAACGGAAACATTACACTTTTGAGTAATTTTTCATTTAGCATGTCTAGCTTTGTCCTGAAAAGTAGCTATGTGGGTTTTCGATCCTGCTGGGCTTCAATTAAGCGTGATTTAGCTGATGAGTGAAGGAAATAGTTCAAACACATTTTATAAGTTATCGACACTCTCTCTTTTGTAAATGAATATGTGTTAGTCAAGAAATGGCTGCATTGGTGGAAGTAAAAGATGCTTCAAAAGATGATTACTTTAAAATTTAATGTTTTTATTTACATTGACACTAATTTATTTTATGTTAGTGTTCAATGAGGCCAATGTGTTTATAACAGATAAAGTATTTGCCAGAAGTTAAAAGTAGGTTGGAATAAGAAGCTGTGAACAGTTGTCTGCAGGGAGTGGGGCTCTGAAGAGGTGCTCTTTCTCCCTCAGTCTTTATTCACACTGCAACAGGACTGCAACAGACAGGGAGCGGGGGAGGGGTGACCATGCCATGGCCTGTCGAATTGAGGGCCTTTGGGACTACTGGGGGCAGGATTTACGCAGGGGGGAACTGTGACTGACTGACACATGGGTGGATTGACAGGGTGTGATCTTCCCTAGCTGACACACTAAAGCCACAGGGAGCCACACTAATTCACAGCTGACCTAATGGACTTGGCTCTACAGTGGTTAAGCGGTTGATTTATGGGGCTGGTTAATTGACAGTTCTGTTGGTTAGAGAGATTGATTGACCTTGACAGGCACATAGCATATCATAAATTTATTTTGGAAGCGTATAGTTGTTTATTAAACAGAAAAGGTTGACCTTCTAGATCCAGTTTTAAACGGCTGTTTAATTTTTGTATAGGTCATCACTTTCAGCCTGGATTTTCACAATCGTACTAAATCTAAGTGTCTGCTTACGTGTTGGTAAGAGTCTTACTTGTTGGACTGCTGTTCCATCTGGACACATAACTGGTCTAACTCCTTACGATATAAGCAGGGCCACATCTGTTCTGGTAAAGCTGTGTATGTATGTGATACTTGGGAATATGGATAAGATCAGTTGCAGGTCCTTCAGCAATGTTGTTAGCTGGTTTTCATTATGTTTTGTCACTCCAAGAACCATGGGACATCTAGTTTGTCACACAACAGGCAGTGTAATGCAGTGATTCAGGTTAATCTAAGTCCATGCTTTAGTAAGCCACAGAAGCAGCTTTGAAAACAACAGTTCTGGTCTGAGTCTGTTTATCAAACGAGTCATGCTGAAAAATTCTGGAATGGAAAACAAAAAGATATATATATATATTTGTAGTCACTGAAACACGTATTTGTAATGACACAATGTAGGCACTTAGTCCACAGTCCATGACGCACACGCTCAGCTCATGCCATGTCGCCTCCACGTTGTCCCTGCAGGTAATCCGCCGCGGCAGCGAGAAAGAGAAGCTGCTGTGCCTGGTCCGTGAGCGCGCAGGCCACCACTGCGATAACGCCGTCATCATTGTTGTCATCCTGGCCTGGGAAGGCGTGCCGCGGGCTTTGGGCGACAAGCTGTACCGGGAGCTGTCCGACGTGCTCACCAAGTTTGGCAACCCTACGAGCCGTCGCTGCGGCTTCAACGAGGAGTGAGTGAGCGGGGCGGGGTGACCACAGGCCGGCTGGCTCAGAGATCTGAATTCTGGGAAAACTGAACCCAAGTAGTGTTTCTGTTCACTGCAGCTGAAGGTTGTTCCCTAAGGGTGTGATGCTCTCTGACAGGGCCTCTTTTTCTTTTTTCCTGTTACAGCCGCACCTGTGCATGCCAGGGGAAAGACCCCAACACCTGTGGTGCCTCCTTCTCCTTCGGGTGCTCCTGGAGCATGTACTTTAATGGGTGCAAGTATGCCCGCAGCAAATTGCCACGCAAGTTCAGACTGCAAGGAGACCACCCCAAAGAGGTGAGCAAAGCATGCATCCACATGCACATGCACAAACATCTGCCTTTTAAAAAATTTTGTTTAAAACAGTTAAACCTATAAACCTATAAAATGCTATATAGCTTCCTTGTATTAGTTCCATTACATATTTAATTTAATTGGTTTTTGTGAGGCGGCACGGTGGCGTGGTGGTTAGCACTGTCGCCGCGCACCTCCGGGCCTGGGGCTCAATTCCCGCCTTGGGTCTGCGTGCGTGGAGTTTGCATGTTCTCCCTGTGCTTGGTGTGTTTTCTCCGGGTGCTCCGGTTTCCTCCCACAGTCCAAAGACATGCGGGTTAGGTTGATTGGTGTGTCTAAATTGCCCATAGTGTGTGTGTGTCCGTCCCCTGCCCTGTGCCCTATGTGCTCTGGGATGGGCTCCAGGTTTCCCTGCAACCCTCACCAGGAATAAGCGGTTAAGATAATGAATGGATGGATGGTTTTTGTGAAGTATTTTGCTCAGAGTTGAAACTGCAGGATTATCTGCATGACACAATCTCATGATTCTCATGATGTTACTTCGGTAACTTTATACTGTTTGCTCTAAAGGTCTACAGTCCATATTAATGCATTAAAAATATTTTTTCGGCATTTTATGCTTACATCATAATCGATTGTAGGGATAGGTTCACACTAAAACGTTTGTTTTTGGTATATTTTGTGTTTAGAAAATGGGTAGCATTCCTGCATTACATGGGGAGGATTTCTACTAATAACACATTTTTGGGTATGTATGCAGGAGGAACATCTCAGGGATAATTTCCAGGATCTAGCTACAAGGGTGGCGCCCCTGTACAAGAAGTTGGCCCCCAAGGCGTACAGCAACCAGGTAAGAGCTGCAAGTCAACAGCATAGCCTGTTCACTACTCTGGCCCATTCTGACCATCAGAAACTCTGGACTCCAAAACCAATATGTAAGAAAAGTATCTTGTATGTATAGGGGAACAGTTAACTGTTTTCTGTTTTCTGTCATTTTATGTTTAGAATATATAAGATTAATATAAGATTATCTTTGTGCTCTTTATGCCATAAATTTCAATTACCAAAAAATACATTAATTAATTCCATGCAGTTATTTATAGTTAAAAAATGTTAGGTAGTTACTTTGTAAAGGTATAAATGAAAATAGGTTTCTTTATTAGTACAATCAACTTTTGAGAAGTACCAGACTTAGAAGCTATGCTCTGCTGTTTTGATGTCTAGAACACTTTTGTTTGCTAGACGTTATAAATGTGCCTTTTATTGTGTGTGTTTTCTCAGCCAAGTTGAAGTTAATGTGAACACACCCTTTGTAGACAGTTATAGTGAAGGCGGGCATTGTAATAGGCAACGGAATTACAATACACAATGTTTACATAGCAGGGCTGCTACTAGGGCTGCTAACATGTACAGCAGGACCAATTAGCTGCCTTGGCTGCCAGTGACAGATCCAAACCATGCAAATGAATGAAATGAATGACCTGGTATATCAGATGAAAACAGCCAGTACCGCTGATGAGGGCCTTGCTGTCTGTGTGTGTGGACTAAGACTCAAATTAGACCAGTTTCAGAATGTGACAGAGCAGAAGGAACAGGGCTGTGTAATGTACACCTACATTCACACATGAAGGGTACTGCAAACAGCCCTTCTGTTTGGTGCTGCTGATGCAGCTGCTGCTTTTGTGATGAACTGGTATACATTTAGCCCTGTGGTGGGTTGGCGCCCCGCCCTGGGTGTCCCCTGCCCTACGCCCTATGTGCTCTGGGATGGGCTCCAGGTTTCCCCGCGACCCTCACCAGGACTAAGCGGTTAAGATAATGGATGGATGGATGGATGGTATACATTTAGTCTGTTGTGAATGTATTGTAAGGGAAATGTACTTTAACTGTGATGTAACAAATAAATTTCACTGTCCCATTGGGTTAATCTGAAAATAATCTGCCTTCATGCTAGTCAGAAAGTGTATTTATACACGTGTTTTTCTCTCTCACGGGACTCATCATAAACGGACACGATTTCTGTTTCTCCCAGTGTGCGTTGGAGGAAACCGCTTCGGATTGCCGACTTGGCCTGAAGGAAGGGAGACCTTTTTCGGGAGTCACTGCCTGCATGGACTTCTGCGCCCACGCCCACAAAGACCAGCACAACCTGCACAACGGCTGCACTGTGGTAGGTCGTCCCACCACCGCTTCCTGCTATGGGTAATTGTCCCAGAGTGCACACAGGCTGGCACGCTGGCATGTGTGTACATGTCTGGTGGTGGGCGTATGTGGGCTAATGGGGCACACTCCATGACCACCATGCTCGCTGGCTAGGTGTGCACGCTGACGAAGGAGGACAACCGAATGATAGGCCAGATCCCAGACGACGAGCAGCTGCACGTGCTGCCGCTCTACAAGGTGTCCCCGACAGACGAGTTCGGCAGTGAGGAGAACCAGCGGCGCAAGATGCAGAACGGCTCCATCCAGGTGCTCAGCAGCTTCCGTCGCGAGGTGCGCAAGCTGCCGGAGCCCGCCAAGTCTTGCCGCCAGCGGCGTCTGGAAGCCAAAAAGGCTGCTTCTGAGAAGAAGAAGGCGCAGAAGCAGCAGCTGGGAGAGACACCTGAGAAGATCATTAAGACAGAGGTGCTCCACACAGGTCCAGCCCACCCACAACAAGGCAACAAAGGTGAGCTTTACAAGTCCTCTGTAAGACCTCTTTAGAATGTGCTATTGTGCAGCACCAACTTGAAAGAAGTGTGCAAGAAATTAACACATTTTTATGTCCAAGTTGTCTTTTGGCTAAATGTGTTTCTCTTATTGTATTCATAGCAATCCCCAAGCAGGAGGTGAAACCCACCATAAAGACAGAGACCAAGGGTCGGTTCCAGGCCATCAATGGAGTTCTAGAGGGCTACCCTTCCCTAGGAAACCACCAGGCAACGAAACCCTATAGCATGAACAGTGTCTACCCCCACTCCCGTTACTATGCAAGTGGCCATTCTTCCAATGGGCTGCCTCCTTCCCCTGCCCCCAGCCCAGTTAATGGCTTTCACTCCAACCCAGCACTGCACTATGGCTACTACAGTTACCCCTCCAATGCTCTCTTCCCCCCTCAGCTCCTTGGCTACGAGGGCCGAAATGGGACTTGGCCCAAGGCAGCTGCTGTGGCCACCTCCACTGATAAGAAGCCAGATGTGCAAAGCCTCCAAGCTAGCCTGGCTCACTCTTACCCTGGCCACCTGGAGGAGCAGCCTAGCGATGCAACAAGATGTGGCTACCACTCGGAGTTTGCTAAAGCCCTGCCCCCGCCGGGCCGCCCTCTGTCAGCACCATCGGAGCTCCGCCACAGGGTCACTCCTGTCATCAAGCAAGAGCCAATCGACAGACCACATTACTCCAACTGCGCAGCAGAGGGATCGTCGCGACGCTGCAGCTCAAGCTACAGCCCTGCACCGCAGTCCGACGCCTGGCCGGGTCACGTGCCGAACGGGACCCTGGTGGCTCAAGCTTGGAATGGAGCAAAAGAGGTCTCACAGGAGTCCTTTACTCCAGAGAAACAGCAGCTGCATCAGCAGCACCAACATCAGCCTATCCAGCGTCAACAACCTCAACAGCTTCAACAGCAGTGGAGCTATCCTGGTGCTAGCACCCCTCTGGGCACACCGTCGCCCTCTCCATCTCCAGCACTCAAGACAGCACCGTCCCCATCTCCCTCCCCTCACCACCTGAAACCCCAGGGCTTGGAGAGCCCATCCCCAGGTCTTCAGCCCAAGCATTGGGGCATGGCAGTGGCTGGCTACGGCATGGGCCTGAAGCAACATGGCACAGCTGGAGCTTTTCCTGATAAGCTCTGGAGCAAGGCAGGAGAGAGCAGGGGCTCCACACCTCTGGGGCTCCAAGAGAAGGCCTGGAAGTCCTGTGGTGGCTCAGTGGCTGGGAGCACCCCGTCGCCAGCGCCCGAAGGCCGTCTCTTCCCTGATGCCTTCCAGCAGGCGGACATGCAGGCATGCTGCGAGACCGCTGGAGCTGAGAGTGAGGTGGAGGCGATGAGTGAACGTGAGCAAGAGGAAGATGAAGTCTGGTCAGACAGCGAGCACAACTTCCTCGACCCCAACATTGGCGGTGTGGCAGTGGCCCCTGCCCACGGCTCCATCCTGATCGAGTGCGCCCGACGTGAGCTGCATGCCACCACGCCGCTGAAGAAGCCCGACCGCGGCCACCCAACCCGTATCTCTCTCGTCTTCTACCAGCACAAGAACCTGAATCAGCCGTGCCACGGCCTGGCGCTGTGGGAGGCCAAGATGAAGGTGCTGGCGGAGCGAGCCCTGCAGAGGCAGCAGGAGGCGGCGCTGCTCGGCCTCTCGCAGGAAGACATCAAGGCCTACGGCAAGAAACGCAAGTGGGGAGTTGCTGGCGGTGGAAGCAGCTCGGGGCCCACGCAGGGCAAGGACGGACGCGAAGGGGTGATCACACGACAGGCACCCACACAGCACTCCACATCTGTCGCCACTGTGTCGCCATACGCCTTCACCCAGCTCACAGGGCCCTACAGCCGCTGGGTGTGAGGACCGGGACAGGCACAGTGGAGAGACCAGGAACAGGGAGAGTCAGAGAGTTAGTCTTCCCCCACCTCCTCCCGCCCCTTCTGTCTCTCCCACCAAGCTCTTACTTCTCAGTCTGTCCACCAGGGGGAGTGCTCATTTGTTGTTCAATTCTATGATTTTTTTTTACCTCAAATTTGGCAGCAGATTGGGACTTTGCCTGACGGACAGGCTGCCTTGGTGCTCTTTCTTCTCTCCAACGTAGGAGGGGTCACTTGTTTCTTCTCCTTAATACAATAATGATCCTAATTATTATTACTATTATTATCAATATTATTATGATTGTTATTGTTCCTGTCAATGTTGTTATTACTGGTATTGTTATTATTATTATTATTAGGATGATTTCCGTTATTAATATTATTGTTTCAATTACTGTTATTATTGATATATTTTTGGGAAGGCTGGGATTCCTCAGTCATTTTCACCTACCCCCCCATTAATCTTGAAACATGCAGAACTTTGTGCCCCCCTGCCCCTTTTTGCTTTTTGTTGATTGAATTCCACATCGAGATGTGGCTAGAGGTTACAGCCATCTGTGAAACATTACTCTGGGTGGAGGAACGGAAACAAGCGTCGGAGGGGTTTTTTTTAGCTTTAACAGTGAAAAAGAGTGAGACCAGAAACATAACGATGAGAGATGGGAAAACCATCCAGGACTGGACAGACCTCTAAATACGAAGAGCTTTTTTTAATTATTTAGTTTTTTTTTCTTTCATTTTTTTTTTTTTTTTTTTATAAAACATAACAATGAGCGGAACTGCCTTTCAAAGAGTGAAGAAAGTGGGCAATCCCTTCTGAGTTTCAGCTCGGCCTGTTACTGGGAGTGGGGATAGGGCTGGCTTTCCCCTCCGGGAGAGGGTTCAAGCCAGAGACATACCCGCCTCGGCAAATCTTGCTCTTGCTTTCATAACTTCTCTCGACTGGTGCTTCTCCTGTGTCTATGCCAACTACTCAGACATCCCGGTTTGCCCTGAGTTCTCCTGTCCCCATTTGCAGCACGAGTCGTTAGGCCCAAATGAGTAGGATGGTGCCAATGGCCTCATCTCCGTCCCCGCATTCTGACTAGTTGAAAGTGACGCAGACTAACACCTGCGTGTTGGTGCTGACATGGTTCTTGTATGACCTTTTGCCTAGCTAGCAAAGGTATCACCCCTCTTCACCCATACACACCCACCAGCCAACCCACAGAAGACAAATGAGGAGGTTCGACCCGCCCAGGCCACAGAGTAATGTGCCCTGCAACTAAGGCCCCGATAACAGGCCACGCTGTGCCACCCCTGTCTGTCTGCATGGTGCTACGGGTGCAGGCCCGTGTGCCTTACCTGGCCAGATACGGCTCAGGTTGCATCCACCCTCACACTCTTTCCAGGTGCAGGTGCTTCTCTCTTCTGCTTTTCGCACAAGGTCTACCGACCCCCCCCCCAGCCCCTGGTGCCGCTCTTCATGGGTACTGTAATGCCTTCAGCACATTCACAAACAACGGTGCTTTTTTAACACACTGAAACGACCTTGGCCTTTTCCTGGCCGCGCGTACTGTGGCAGACGTAGCGTCAGGTGCACGTTCTGTGCTGTGTTTCAGGTAATGCTGTGTTTCCATGTCACGAGTTACTGAAATGCTGCAAAGGCTGTTACTTTTTTTTTTACTATAAGACTCATGCCCTACACACAAAGTGTGTTCATGAGTGAAACGGCTGGCCGCTAAGCCCACAGACAGATGTTTTGAGGCTCACCTAGAGCATAAGGACGTGCTTTTGGTAACATACAGCTCAGTTTGGTATGGAAACACAGCATTATTGAAGTGGGAAACCCGAAGAGTGATAATGCGTGGTAGGAAAACACAACAAGTGCAAAGAGAAGCAAGGATATCTCCTGCTCGTTTCTCACGCCGCATTTCAAATTGTCAGGTCCACAGGTCGCCCCACTTTTCTAGTGCTCACACTGAGTGACGCTGAGAAGAGCAGTCCTACAGGAGAGACACGTCCCTTCCTGCACGCCTCCACATCCCAGCATGCTTTTGGTCCCTTTGCTCATGGCTTCTGATTGCCATGCACTACTGCAATTTCATCCTCATCAGAACTAAGCTCTGTAGACGTTGTGCTTAGCAAGCCTTAGACGTGCGGCCCGACCCTCTTTGCCTGAACGAGAGAATCGGTGCCGATTGGGGTCGATCTGTCTTCAGCCAGACGGGAGGCGCTAAGCACGCCAGCCCATGACCCCTCGCTAAAAGAGGCGCGGTTGGCGCCAGGCCTGACGACGGCTGACAGTCGCCTTTTCCATCACTCGGTTGCACTATGCTACGTGTGGCCTGCGCATCGAGCCACCCGTCGGTCCCCCTGCGGTGTGTGCGGCGCGTGTGGCTGCAGCTGGTTCCAGAAAGCCAGAAACTTCTTGGTGCTCAAAGTGAATGGATCCTGGTGCTTTTCAAGAGGTCAAGCTCTCTATACCTCATGTTGTAGAGACACTGGTCACAATCACAGCATGCTACAAACACTCGGGTGCTATGGAGGGCTACAGAAGTGTTTGTCAACGGCTCCCGTGTGATTGCTGCCTACGTACACATCATAATCTACATTTTTATTATTATTTATTACATAATAATGACGATTATTATTATTGTTATTGTGATTGTTTTTTTTCACTGTTTAGTTTTACCGAATACAAATTGTAAATACAGAAGAAAAGATTTTATAAAAGCACTTTTAATCTTGATTTTAAAGAAAAAAGAAAGAACAGATTATTGACAACTTGAAAACTAGTTTTTTGTTTTAATTGAATTTTATGGGGATAAATAAACAAATGTAAATACTTAAATATTTAGGTAAGATTATTTAACTTTAGAGGGATAATGACCTAATCGTGAGTGAATATCGGAATTTCGGTCTACAGTTGTCAGTATGTTTAATCTTTAACAGCAGAGAACAACACCTCATTGCAATGTGATGTGTCTGTTTTGTGTATACTGAATACTGCTGTCTAAGTACTGTACTACTTTGATACCTCTTTGGCAGGAACCAGCCCCTTCTAAAGTATACCAACTGAATTAACCCGGCCTTTAGAAGAACATATAAATGATTAAAATGTAATAAAAAAGTACACGTACTTTAACAACGAACAGGCACTGATTGTAAAATTGCATAATTGCATGAGAGAAAGCAAGTGGTAAAGTGTTGCGCAGCAATCTTTTCTGTCATTTTATCTAGTGATAGGTTTCTTCAGTACCTTTCTAATGTTTGTGGCTGTTGATAATGTCAGCAACAGAGAAAAGTGTATTACTGATATTGGAAATGTAACAGCCATCAAGTTTAGATGCCAGGTAGAATTGTCTCTTGTTATTCTAGATTGCCATGAAGGTATGTGGCCCTGTGACTCATAACCAATCAGGCGATGTCCAGAATTTGCAGGTTCACATCAGATATCCCAGTTCCTCCTGTTCTAACAGTGTTCTCTTGAGAGAGACAGAATACACACAAATTTTTTAATTAAGGTTTTTAGGGTTTGACTTAAAAAAAAAAAAAACGTTCTTGATCTTGGCAATGGTGGAAATAGGTGCTGGTTTATTTATTACATTTTATTAAAGGTGCAAATGTGTATACAGACTTATTTGGTTTGGATGGAGAATTACATCTTCTAGCATTTGGCTCTTAACAGGTGTCCTTGACAAGGTGGTGCTATAGTGCAGTCAATCTATTCACTGTGGAACTGTGAGCAGAAAATTATAACAATTTACTAGATTGTTTCAGTTTGTGGGTCTTTTCAGTTGTTAAAGAGAGACTCTTGGAGGGAGGGAATGTCACTGAGAATGGAAAACTCTCATGGTGCTGATTAAAAAAACACACCCCATTTTACTTTTTTCTCCTGATTAGCCTTTGCAATGGTCCACGTGTTTGGAACTGCTGTTAATTGTGCTAGCCATTGACAAGAAAAGGAAAAAAAAGCACTTGCAGTTGCATTCTGGTTAATTTTCCCTGCCCTTTTAATAAAATACTGTCATACTCTTATCAGGAACTTTGATGTCAGTCTTTTTATATAGGCAGAATGTAGACCAAGTTTGACTTGTGAAACTGACGCAGACTGATTTCTTTGCATACATATCTGGTCCTGGAAGTACAGTACATTATGTAACTTATGCATTCAATGTGTGAGGTATGACAGGTGTCGAACAGTGAGACTGTCAGAGGACTGCAAATGCAGTGTGTCTATCATCACGCACACACACTTTCTGTCTCGCTCGCACTCACACAGTAACAGAATATGGCCCTCCTCAGCAACGGTCACTACGTTACCAAAAACGACTTATCTAACAAGGTTACTTTTCAAGATGGAATGAGGTACAACAGAACAGCAACTTGCTAACTCCATCTCTAACAGACAGAAATGAATACACAAAACAAGGCAAAGTTAAAAGATGCTTTTTTTGTTGGAAAAAAAAACTGGCAGCTACATTCCTTTTGAGTTTAAGATTGTCCTTGGTTATATTTTTTTTATGTCAAGTATGCAGTATGTAAAAAAGTGTTTTTCACTCTCTCCTCTCTTTGTAGCTGTATGGTGTATTATGTGAATACATAGTGTATGTGGTAAAACCCACAATATTGTTTTATGTTCTAAAATAATAAAAAATGAAGAAACAAAAAAATAAAGAATTGCGTTAAAAAATCATGTTAATGTTTTTATTCTTACCATTTTAGAAGAATATGGTATGTTATGTTTGAGATGATGGCAGTGAGTTACAACACTTGCTTATTGTGAAGGTTGCATGAAGTATTTATATTTGCAGGGGGGACAGGAGCTCAGCGTATATACAAGGTGCTGAGGGGAGCGGTGCGGGATGTTCCATATTGCTGTGTTTACAGCAATCTGGGCAAAAGAGGGTCACACCCAACACCTGTTTATCTGTTGACATTAAGGCAAGTTCAAAATCTGTAATGAGGGGGTGGGGTGCAATTTAACAACTTACAGAGTGATCCCATATACAAACTTGTGGACCTGGGGGTTGGGGCTTTGTGATTAAATGTATTCCAGAGTGATTTCTAAAGTTGAAAGGGTAGGGGGAGACGCATCAAAATTATTGGGGGGGCAGCTTCCGTCACTGCTGGCAATATAGTAGGTCTTCATAGCAGCAGCCATATTATTATTATTATTATTATTATTACTACTGCTACTATACTATTAATTCAAGGTTCAGTGGAGGTAACTTAGGTGATTTTCTGTGGTTGTGATGCTTACTTGCAGTAAAGATTATGTATGAAATACTTCTACATTGATCTATTTCGAGGTTTACATTTGAATATGGCGATGCACTCGACCAGAGGCTTTCATGTGATTTGACCTGAAGCTGTAAAACAATATGAACAGCAGGAGGAAGGAAGCATGATGTACGATGACGGTGTGTGATGTCTGCCGTGTGCAGCTTGTGGTGCTTTACCATCACGACGTCTTTTTGGTTTCATGTGAGCCCCAGTTGGAAGTGAACACGGCACAGGGTGTGTCTGGCATATACCGTTAGACAATACCAGTCTCTGATTATACCAGTGAGTTTGTCACTGGCCCCCTCTGTGTAAATGTCTGTGCATGGTAATGTTTCAGCCCCTTTCTAGCTCGTTGTCCCAGCAAAACCTCATGGGTGAAGCCGCAAAATTCAGGGAAACATTAACTGTGTTCTTGACTAGTAGGAGACAGTAGCAACAGATGTTTGTCTATGAATTGATAATAATAAACTGATAATGATCAATTTGTAATGTGTAGATTAAGATGCCATAATGGATAATGAATTATTATTATTATAATTATTAATAATAAAAACAATTAAAACATTTTTTCAATTATGTCGATGAAGATTCTCAGTAATTTTTCGAATACTTGTGAAATTATGTAGTTTACAGATTGGGTCTTTGTTTCAAATTGTCTGTTTCAGCAAATTAAGCATTTTGGGGATACTCTGGGTGTGGTACATAAAAGTGGGGGGGCGGGTGGGATATCGGGTTTCATTGTTTAAATGTAGTTCCTCTGTAATAGGATCTATATGTATTACTCAGTTGTAGATATTAGTTAACTGGTATATTTAAGTCTAATGAACTTTAATACATTATTATGCTATTATAATGTCAATTTCCAGTGTTAATACTTTATGAGTGGCCTTTTGGTTTCAATACTCTTTCCTTTTCAGTTGTCACAAAATGTGCAGAAAATATTAGATTTTTCCATTTCACTTTTAGTCATAAACTTGGGGTAAAGCTTGTTTCTTATTTAGATTTACTTTGCCATTAGTTTTGTTATGAGGTTACCATCTCGATTATAAGCTGTTCAAATATATTTTAAATATTGTGGGTGTCTTAATAAATTTTATATTTATTTTTTGCACTCAGCAGTAGTTTCTTGTATTTTTATTTCAGTGTATTTAATGTTCTTTGTCTTTAGTTTCTTAGATTAGTGTAAATTACTCATGTGTTTATGTAATGTGCACAAACATACAAAAGGCTTTCTTCACTGTCTGTGTAACAGCATTAATACTGTGTTTTTCCTTTGTGAACAATATAGTTGCAATGAATCACTCCAACTACCATGAGGCTTTGAGCACAGAGGACTGGGTTTGTTGCAGGGACAGATATTGATTGTGTGATTGACAGATGCAGTGTTTTGTGGTTCAGACGACAGCCTAGCGACCATGCCCACGTGCTGTCACTAGTCAATATGTTGCGACTCGTGAGTGACTCCTAGCAGACTACGAAGGGGAGTAGTGCCACGTGAGCCAGTGACATGCAGGTGAACATGATTCTCTGGGGAATGTGATCTGAATCTGGTGTGAGGAGATTATTGATCGGTGTGTGTTTTCTCATAGATGGTGAAAACAGGGAGAGAGGTTTGGAACTGGAGCTATGAATATCTGAGTTCCCAATTCTTTATTATTAAACTATGTGATTCTGTTTGTTTAAAAAAGGTCATTGTTGGTTAGTGCTGAGATGGACCAAGGGGTCTCAACAACATATCCTTAATATTAGTGTATTTTACTCTATGGCTGTATTGGAGCCCCCTACTGGTTGGGGGACCTAAGTGGCTGCTCATGTCACAGACCTAGAACCAGCACTGATGCTGATGCCTTGATTAGCATTGTGATAGTCCAGTAATTCTTAAAATTAAACTGAGAGAACATTTGATGCTATTGTGATTAGAATAGGACACATGAATTCTCTATAATATGTCTACCCAGATTTAATATATTCAGTGTCACTAATCAGTCACTATGTGACAGATTTAATCAGAAACAGGTTTATTGCCAAGTACGTTTTCACATACAAGCAATTTGTTTGATAATGTGGTACAATAACTGTTTGGATGGATGGATGGATGGATGGATAGATAGATAGAGAGAGAGAACATTAAATAGGAATGTATGAAGTCCTACAAATAGATGATGTATACAGTATATAAAAATGAGAATACAATACATATGTTAAATAGTTAAAAGTCAAAAACATACATAGTGCAAAGTATACATATTGTGCAAATGTGAAACAAGTTCTGTTAATGAACATTGTGTTGGTGTATGTAATGTCTGCAGAAAGTAAGATTGTCAACGGGGGTCTTGGGCCTTGTTGATTAAGGCAGCTGCAGATAGAAAGAAGCTGTTTTTGTGGCATGTTGTTTTGGTCCTGATTGAACGCATCCTTTTGCTACTAAGAGGGTAGTGTCTCAGAAAGTTTGTGTTTGGTATGGGAGGGGTCACCACAATCCCCCTCGCATGCTTTAGTGTCCTGGATTCGTATTTTTCCAGGAGTGATGGCATATTGCTGCCAATCACTCTCTCGACATAGTGAATGATACACTGTGGTGTGTTTTTGTCCTTGGCAGTGGAGGCAGCGTACCAGACAGTGATGGAGCAGGTCAGGATGGACTCATTGATGGCAGCGTAGAAATGTACCCTCATCGCCTATGGAAAGTTGAACTTCTTGAGCCTCTGCTGTGCTATTTGGTTGGGGAGCTGATGTTAAGATCCCACTTGAAATCCTGGGTGATGGTGGTGTCCAGGAAGCGAAAGGATTCAACAGTAGTAATAGGGGAGTCACACAGGGTGATGGGGGTGGGTTGGGCTGAGCTTTTCCTGAAGTTTTTTCTGAAGTCTGCTAATGTTCACAGAATCTGTTAAAGTACCTGATGTCATCCTTTGAAAATTATCAATGCTCGTTTCTGAGCATTTTGGCAGTAATTTTAAGTCATTCTATTATTTTATTATTATTATTATTATTATTATTATGACACATAAAATTACTTAATGTGACAGAACCTAACTGTTTATCTAGACAAAAACAGAGATGTTCCAGTAGTGACTCATTTTTTCTACCCCTATCACTTACTTCATAAATTTTTGATGTTGACTGGAGTGTTTTCCTCAGTCTTCCTTTGGCTACAACTTATTCAATTTTCCTCTGCTCAATTTATAGCTCAAATAAGTACTTTCATTGTAACAGTCTCCCATCTTATAACCCAGTGTCCATGTTTTAGTAGCACGGGGGGAAAGGCACTGACAAAATTAAAACATCTTAATTTTAAAATATTTAAAAAATATATGGACAATCTAGTTTTACAATATACATGTCATCTAGCCAAATTGCAGTGTTGAGCGTAAAAGTCCAAATAAGACCTGTGCAGTTATACTACGCAAAGTAAAATATGTTGAGAATTTTTATAGATCTTTTTTTGGAGGTACATTATGGGCTTGCTTTTTTAACATTAGGGTTGATATATAACACTGTCCTTGCATAAGAAATTTCTCACAGACTGTGTGGGTTCCTGCACGTTTTTCCATTGTATGGTTTAACAAGCACCAACACCTGAAATGTGACGTGAGAAGTCAGTTCTCGTATAAACCTTCTTGCTTTGAGTCTATCCACTAGAGGGCGCGGTCTGATAATTTTTATCGGGCATTGCAATTTTGCAGCCGTTAAAAGTCAAGTTTAACTGTGCACTTTTCCTCACAACAGCCTTTTGAATAGCCACAAAACTACGTTTTTTAGAAATTATAAAAAATAAACGGGGATTTATGAGTTTGCGACGCATTTAAATTTGTTCAGTTTCTTAAAATTAATATACTTTTTTTTTTTTTAAGAAAAATGTATTGAAATATGAATTGTGACAGTTAAAATATTCCTGAATTATTAACCATGTGAATCCAACCAATGGACAGCTGTGCAAAATATTTTGTGTATGTCCACATATACAGTACATGTGACGTGTGTTTCAAATTTGACACATACATGTGCATACGTCTTTTTGGCAGTCGGATATCGTGCTGGTGCAAACAACCATCAGTTGATCACCTAGATGGCCTGTGGCTGGAAAATGGTTTCATGATTAAAGCTGATAAACAGTTTGTACTTACAAGTAAAGAAAGGTTAAGAAGTTCAGCCACTGACAAAAACCACAAAACGTAGAAAAGAGAAAAGAGAAAAGTGTACACAACCTATCCAAATCGTGAACGTATACTTGTGGATTGTTATTTTAAAAAATCACAGAATAAATCAGTAATATTCACAATGAACGCTAACTCTGAAACCATCACTGATTAGGGTAAATACCAAATTCATGTAAAAAGTAAGAAACGCTTATTTCTGTCACAAATGATATTAATAATAAAACTCACTCTTGATTAAAACACAGTGCCTAATGAATCACAGTGTGAACCAACAAATCACAGCAAAATGATCAATCGACAGCAGAAAACCACACTGAAGGATTTATGGACTCTGTTTTGTGTCGAGGAAGTTAAATTTCTGGAAGGCAATTCTGCACACAAACTTGTTTCACGCATCTTGAGATGCAGTTGGTCATGTCATCAATAATTTCACATAGGGTCATAGGATTCAGGACTTTTGACAAACACACTCCCTTACCCAGGCATCCCAGTTGGGGTTGATCAGGCCCCACCATATAGCCAAGCAGCATGTGTTACACACAGTTCCCCCTTGATCCATGACCATTGTGAGGCTTGCTCCTGAGCCTCTGTCATATTCCTGATGGCTCTCCTCCTGTGCTGTCTTTTGATGCCAAGGAGCTTAAGGATCCAGTAGAGAGATTGCCCTGCAAAGCCTCTGCAACCCATTTTATTGGCAGCCACTGTGGTTGCCATTCTGCCTCTGGCACTCAATTAGTCTCTTGTATCTGGCCATCTTCCTCCCACATGACTCCTCCATGCAGTCGTCTCAGGGAATTAATGCTTCAGAAAGCAGGACCACATCTAGCCACATGTGGTTTTTTTGCAATGGAGTCTGAGAAAAGTTGCTTCTCCAGGTCAACGTTTAATCTTCAAAAAAACTAAGACTTCATCTTTTGAAACGTTGTGTTTCCAACCATCAAAACTAGTTAGAGTCAAGCTTTGGGATGAACAGAACTCAAGACATTAATAAATAAACACGATTCAGTCGTCATCCTTATGAATTTATTGTCCCAATCCCCCCACTGAAATTCAATTTTAACCTGTTCTTTCAAAGAATTCATGGGGAAAAGAATACTGAGGTTTTTTTCAGCATTGGCACACATTATTTTAAAAATCACTGTAAGCAGGTTCTCTTACAATTAAATTTCTAACACCCAATACTTAAAATGGCAGCTAAACTGACTGTCTTGAGATTGTATTCACCAATGTCCTCACTTATAAATCTTTGCATACACACAAAATGAGCCAACATGTCCATATGCACTTTCCATGCAAAACTCAGGATTTATTAAATTCAGTTAATTTTTATATAGTGCCTTTTACAAGTTGTCCCAAAGAGCTGTACATGAAGAAATGAGAACTTACAAAGACTTAACTTTGTATTTACAGAATACAAAGTTAATAATGGAGACCATCAATCTAAATAGCAGTTAAGAGTCCATTTGTGCTCTAGATGTAGGAATCCGTCTCTGTAGGCTGATGGCATCCCTTGGACGAAGGCCTTATCCAGGGGGGTACATTGGGTGTCAGCACCTCCAAAAAGGCACCCCACTCAGATGGTACCAAGTTGGGCACCAGGTAGACATGGGCAGAGAAGGATTGCAGAGAGATGTTAGTACATAATACAACCACTGGCAGTCACATAACAAAATACCAGTGGTACATTAGCATGTACAGCTGCACCAACAGCATTCATTACAGTGAGCTATGGAGACTGTTATGGGAAAGCTAAATTAAAGTAGATCTTCAGTCGGAATTTAAAGACTAAGACCAATTTGGCATCTCATACACAGCCAGGCAGATGATTCCATAGTCTAGGGGCTCTGAAACTAAATGCTTCAGTGGCAATACTTTTATATATGCATGGAATGGAACGGCCTGCATTCTGAGATAGTAGGGAATGATTTGGAGTATATATACATTAATCAACTTCATTAAGTACACCAGTGTCTGACCTTTGAGTGCCTTTAATGGTAACAGGAGAACTTTGAAATCTGTGCTGCGTATATAATTTTCTGTTATTAAAGAAAACCTGATGTGAGAATTGGCATATAGTCACACCAGCTTTGACCTATGTGTACACAACTTTGGCAGTAGGTGGGAACACAAGGAACCCCCTAGTGAAGCAAAGAATGCAGCTAAACAATTTAACAACCATATTTGTTTGCCAATTAAAGCTATACATAATATCACGTTTGTCAGGAAAATTCTGATTTCCTCCTTAGGCATCTGACAAATAACAAACAGTTAATAAGCAAACAATCAAGTAACAATACTCTGCACACCAGACTTCGAGGTAAGAGAGATTTTATGCACATAGGAGATAAATTCATCAGCCACACAATGTGCCTCAGAACAATCCCAAGGACTTAGGTACAATCAAGTCATATATATATATATATATATATATATATATATATGCCATCAGTGGCCTTGGTAAGAATAAGGAAAGAAAACATAAAGTGGAGGCAGGTGACATAATCGGAACCAGTTGGTCTTCTCATGCTCCTTATCTTCTAATGTGTTGGTGTCAGGATGTCTCTGTGTCTTGTTATGTCAGCCGATCATAGTCATTTAGGCATACATCCTTCCATAACACATTCCGGTTATTAGGAACAACATGTTACATCATCTATTACCTAGATATATATATACTGTATATCTTAACACACTCATGAATATATTGTACTACGTTTAGATGTGTGTCTGCCTACTATGATATAGGTTCTACAAGTTTAACATTTCTAGTAAGTTTAATATTTTTCTAACAACGTTAACTGTAATTATAAGGCATTCCAAGACTCTGGTTTAATGTTTAATTGCATTCATTCATAACGATTCTTTTTTTAAATCAAATGTAGTATATTCAGAAATATAGACTTAAAATTTTTTTTTTCTTTTTCACGTGCATGTAGTTTCTGTCACCTAGTTATTCTGTTAGACGGGACAATTACAATAAAAATAAGTTCGTTTTCATTATTTAAAAAGTGTATGTCGCATCATTTAATTGACTTAAAGCACAGGTGAACAGTGAACTGTCAACTTTTGAAATACAGTAGTTTATGTAGAAACGTAATTAAAATTTGAGAGTTAACAAAAGTGTGCAGGATTGTCATACAATTGCCATTTTCAGCTCCCTTTATATCAGCGATGAATATATTTATAGAACAGATTCTTTGATGTAATTTTGTTAAATAAAACGTTTAAAGCCAACCTGTTTTATTGGTACGTATTTGCTGACTGTGTGGGATGGGATGGGGCACAGTATATGAACTTTTCATGTGTTACACCCAGCTGTGAAATTATTGTCATACAACATACATTTTTTCCACAGACAATTGCTACAGTATTTATACTTTTGTCACTGCAGAAGTAAACACAGACATTTTTTTGAGTTAATTAAATGGCAGTATGGGTAAGTATATAGATTTTAAAAGTAGACACCATATCAGAACACTGGTTGAGGTCTGTCCGTGCCTTGCAATTAGTGTCCGTGCCTTGCAATTAGTGTTTCAGCCAACAGGCATTACCTAGGGCAGTGGTGTCCAATCACGGTCCTGGAGGGCCACAGTGGGTGCAGGTTTTTCTTCCAACCAGTTCATTAATTTTAATTTGATAACTCTTTCAATTAAATGTCAATTATATTCTTGTTTCTCTGTGTTCTTCCTGATCATTTGCATA